>ML685756.1:30400397-30458852 GCA_007922175.1 Pelusios castaneus | reverse complement strand
GGGAGATTTGAATCTCCCCAGCCTGGCCTCAGCAAGACGGGGATTCAGCTGCTGCGCGCGCAGCTGCGTCCCTGCCGTGCATATCTACATCTCTCGTTTAGGTATATAGATAGCCTCATGCAGAGCACACTGTCACCTTGGCTATGTCTACACTTGCAACTTAGGTCAATTTAACGATGCTTAAGTCGACCTACACAAAGATGCATCCTCACCAGGCGCTTATTAAGTCCACTTAAGTACTTCCTTAAGTCGAGTTAATAACTTCCACTCTTTAGGTTGACTTAATGCCTAAGTTGATTTGTTAAGTCGACTTAAAGCTGGTGTGGACGCCCTAAGTTGACCTAATGCCCGAAGTCAACCTAATTGGCCTCCAGGCCGGGGGATGGGCTGGGAAGAAGGAAGCGAGGCTCAGGGGAGATGGGGCTGGGGAGAAGGGAGCCATGGCTCAGGGGAGATGGCGCTCAGGGGAAGTGAGAGCTGCAGCTGGGGAGATGGGTTGCCAGCTCCATGCAGCAGAAGAGCCCTAGCCGTGGGGAAACCCCAGCAGTCTCAGGGCTCCAGCCACGTGGGGTTGCTGGCTCCTGCGCAGCAGAAGAGCCCCAACCATGGGGGAACCCCCACGGCCCTGGGGCTCCAGCCATGGGGAAACCCCCACCCCAATGCAGTGGGGGTTCCCTGTGGCTGGGGCTCCTCTGCCGCATGGGAGCCAGCAACCCATCTCCCCAGCCGCAGCTCTCCCTTCCCCCAAGCCCCATCTCCTCCAGCCATGGCTCTCCCAAGCTCGATCTTCCCCGGCCGTGGCTCTCCTCTGTTGACCTAGCACCTGCCAGTGTGGATGCAGGCAGTCAACTGGAGTGTTCTGTGTAGACGCTCTAAGTCGACTTAGCTTAACAAGTGTAGACATAGCCCTTGTTACTGGATTGCTGCAAAGGCATGAATCATGGTAGCAAGATCTGCACCTAAAACATTTTGGTTTTGACTAAACACCTTTTTTTGAGAGGAAATTATTCAATTTTTGTGGTTAAGTCTGCATTTTGCACTTAAAGCAGGGATTTGCCCTCTTTGTTTTCTGTGAAAAACATAGTGCATTCTCCCCAATATTACAATACTTATTCTTTGAGTAGAAAGATGGTAAATTACAGATCCACATCAGGGAGACCATAATTAGGATTGTGACTCTGTTTTTATTATAAGTTTAATTTTGAGCTTTTTCCTACCCTGTCTACTTTACTTTAAAAATAAAAAGGTTTAAGTCTGTTATTTCCCATGATTAATCTCTGGTCAGAATTTAACTTTGTTTTTTTGAAAATTTGGAACAAATCTGACCATGTTTATTAATTTTATGTAATAGAAAAATAGTGGAGCTTCACTTTTTGTAAAGGTTCAGAACTTTTTTATTAACTCATAATTCAAACAACTTGGTCAGTAATTTTCCAAATAGAGGCATCTTATTAACACAATCTTAAGTAGAGTTTATGCACAGAAACAGTTTTATTTATTTGGGGTTACACTAAGTGTCTAAAAAGTCAGAGGCCAGTTTTTTATTTTTCTAAACATTACCATGTCTCCAGACATTTGAAGCATCACTTATCATACTTTATAAACATCACTGATAGAGAAGTAGTGTTTCTAAGCATTGACTAATGTAGCTGTAGGAATTATCAGGCACCTGACTGTTATGAATTCTACCAGCATATTAGCAATGTTTCTGCGCACATCGTCAAAGGTACTCTGTTGTCAGGCACCACTAACAGCATGGAGTTACTAAGTGGCATGAATCCTTCCTTGAGTCCCAGATGATAGTAAGCAACAGGACATTGGCAAAAGGATCCTTGGTGATTTTAAGCAGTGCACATATGCCAGCATTTGTTTCTAAGTGGAATACATTGTTACCAGCTTCACCAACTTGCTAGCACTTTGTCTAACAGCTGTAAACCCTGAAGTATGTGATTACTGTCAGTTAGGAGCACGGCCTGCTGGCTGACAGAGCTGTAACAGCCATGAGCCCTGAACCGTGGGACTCATGATGACTGCAGGCATTAATGGCTTTCTAGCAACGTATGGAACAGCTGCGAACCCTGAAATACACGATTCATGCTTTCTTCTCTTTTGTGCGAGTCTGTCTGTGGTTGGTTTTGGAGAAATCCAATTTGCTTAGATAAAAGCTTAACTTAGGGAATTTTTGGTTGTTGCCCAGCTAACGTTTCCCATCCTATAGTAAATAGGTTAAAATTTGTTTGGAACTTATAATTTTAAGTAAATAAAGAAAAGAAAGGGATGGACTCTCAGTGGTACTTAGCTTCCCCTTGATGCAGTGGAATGGAGGCTTGTAAGGGAGTCACTTGCAATATTCTGATTCTGGGACTATTTCTGTATTGGCCTCTGTAGCTCAGCATAGATTAAAGCAGTGGTTTGCAAACTTAGGGTGGGGACCCAGTACTGGGTTGCAGACCCTCGGGCACTGGGTTGCAGCACCCCCTGCTACTGCCACCAAAAGACTGGAATGCATCGCACAAAGATGTCATTGTTGCATCACAGGCAGAAATGATTTTTTTCAACTGGGCCCTGAGAAAAAACGTTTGAAAACCACTGGATGAAAGTAGTATGAGTTTAGGATCAGCTGCCAGCTGGGAGCTACCAAGAGTACAGCAGGCTCTAGCTATGGCCTTTTCCCGTCCCTAGCATGCCCCCTGTGCTGGGACCTGCAGAGTAGGGTGGAGGAGTTGGCTGTCAATACCTTTTCCTCAGGGAGATACAGTCTACTTTGGGCAGTGCAAAGGGAATAGCACAGGACAGGGAATGTGAACCAAAATATTTAATACTAGGGGTTATTATGAAAGAGTTAAGGTTGAAACCATGCAAAGAAGGCAGAAATATTTAGCACTAACAGTGGATTGCACTCCATAAAACGTGAGACTCCAGCCTCCAAACAACAGTCATACATTACTCCCACATTTCTCTTAGCCAGTAATCGCTAAAGAACTTGCTCTGTCTTCACCAAACTAGTATATACTGTCTTAGAGGATGCTGAGCAATCACATAGAAGAAACATTCAAAAATCACCAAATACTCCGATAAGAACAGATATGGATCACACAGATCACTCTCCTGTCTTCTGTGTGTCTAGGCATTTATACCACACTAAGCATAATTGTGGCTAACTTTTAGTATCCCACGATATATCCAGTACAGAACTTCATCCGTTGACTTTTGTTCCACACTTAAACTAGATACAAACCTTCACTCCTTTGAGTCTCTGGGCAATCTGAAACAATAGTTTTGAAAGCAGTATGAATTTCTCCCATTCATCTTACTAGAGTGTTAACCCTGATGCCTAACAAAGATAACTGAAGTGATGACCAATTTCATCACTGATCATTTCATCTGAAATCTAAAGTTACTGTGCTTATGTATTGTTGTCAGAGAGATGTTCGTTACTGACATATCTGGTTCCCAGTTTTCAAAAACAAAGGGAGAAATGTGACTGCATTTGTGTAGAAATGTATTAAAATTATGTGTGAATCAAGTACTTTTTCATAAAAAAAAGAATAGAAATCTAAATAATTACATTAATTGGCTGTTTGAGCATGTAAATACAATTCAGTAAGTGCATAATCTAACAGTTTTGGGAAGTTAATGATGGCCATTCTCTTTGGAGATTTACTGAAGATATTCATCCAGTAACTTCTTGTTATTGGCCCAGAATTTGAAGTGATAATGCAGTGCTCTGTGGCCTATTCATTCAGTGAGGAAGCCAACAAAATTAATTAAGGATGTGCTTACCCTATATTTTCTGCAATAAGTCTGAATTTTCTTTATTTTAATATTTTTATAAGTGACCTTTAATGGGTATTTTTAGGTTTAATTTTCTCTTAATCTTTTCTAGAAAATGACAAACATATAATTTAAATACATATTGAGGGCATTTAATGGATAGCCAATTAATTGATAGACTGCTTTCTTTGGAGTTGTCACACTGTATTGTATTACTTAGTAACAGAGAGTTAGAGTTGGTTCAGAGGGGTTTCCCCCCCAAATTTATCATCTAAAAAGATAAAAAGACAGTATATGCAAAAATGTGCATAATTCGTGTACTCACCACAGGTTGTATCTATGCATACAGGTCAGATAATTGCATGTGCAGATGGTTATTTATTGACACAATTAAGCTAAAAGCATATGCAAATACGAGGTTTTGTTGGGGCATTAGGTGCAAACCCGTGGCATTGAAAATTTAGCACAAATATATTTATAGCTTTTATGTACTCAGACAATTAAAAACACTAAATAATTACAGAAAGCTGTCACACTATCTAAATTGATATGTACTGTTTGCGATCATGGAAAAATGCTGTTCATGTGTAATTAGGCAATTATAATTTTATTAAGACCAAATCGGCTGTTCAACATTTTGGGCTAACTAATTGTGTCCTGAAAATGTACATTAAAAAGATGAAGATGTTAGAATTACAGCAAAAATAAAAGTACAGGTATGTGTAGAATTTAAATGACCCACCCCTTCCACGCTGCTCTGGCCAAAAGTGGAAGGGAGGGTGCAATATCACCTAATACTCCTTTTCCTGGATGCAACCAGAGAATTGGGAGCAGAGGAAAGAATTGTTTCGTAGGTCCTGGCAACGCTAGTACTCCTCCCCCATTTACCTTGAGCAATTATCCATAAAAAATTGCTCTGGGGCTTTCTATTCATACACTGCTCTGCCATCTTTATATAATGTCTTAGGGCTGTCCTGAGTTGTCTAGGTGCCACAAACCAAAGGGGCCTTTATGGCAGTTGTGGTTAAGCTGAGAGTCACATTATACTGTCAACTCTGCCCTCTGCAGAGGCTCGAGGCCAAAGAATGCTCAATGTGCCAGATCTGTAGGATTTCTGGCTGCTTTGTACTGGCAGAGAAGCCAAAAAACAGCTAGAAGGATGTTAGAGATGTTGTCCCTTGCCTTTATCTTAGATACCCTTATTAAAAATAACCTTAAAACTGGGCAAATGAAATAATCTGGGATGCCATGTCCTGGTTTACCTTGGTTACCTTATGTCATTCTTGACTGCATTTCCTATTTACAGTCTCAGAGGGGCTCACAATTCTTCATCATTCCCTCTGTTCTATGGCATGGCTTTAACATTCTAGTCCTTTTATTCTTCAAACAACTCTTGACAGAATCTTTCCATTGTATTCTCAGTCTTCCACATCCTTTCTTGCTCTCCTTTTCCTTTCATGCTTTCTTTGCTGATTGTTCTTTTCCCAGTCTTATGACATGTCCAGCTCACCTCAAGAGTGCTCTGTCCAGCCTATCTATCACTGTGGATTCCAAAGAAACAAGGAGTCCTGTGGCACTTTTAAAGACTAACAAATCACAGGATCAGGTCAGGCTGTAACAACAAATCAGAATAGGTGTTGGGATTCAAACACTAGGGAACTGCCCATAGAGGAAGGTGAGGTCAAATCACTTGTTGTAATGAGAATAAAATCTGTAGTCCCTGTTTAACCCTGAGGCAATGGAGCTAAATTTATATAAAATTCCAATTCTGTAGTTTCTCTTTGAAGCTGGGATTTGTTATTCATGTGTTTGAGCACCGCTATTAACAAGTCGTCAATGGAGTGAGCAGGGAGATTGACGTGTCCTATTGGTTTTTGTATTTTGTGATTTCTGATGTCAGATTTGTGTCCATTTATTCTTTTGTGTAGAGACTGTCCTGTTTGTCCAATATATAAGGTGGCGGCGGCCGGGGGGGGGGAGGGGGGACATGATGGCATAAATCACATTGGTGGAGGAGCAGGTGAATGAGCCCTTGATGGAGTAAATAGCTTGATTTGGTCCTGTAATAGTGTCTTTTGTGTAGATATGAGGGCAAAGTTAGCAGCATGGTCTGTTGCAGGGATATGTTCCTGCTTTAATGTTTCTGTTCTTTGGTCTGTAGTTGCTGGTGAGTATCTGTTTAAGCTTGCGGGGCTGTCTCCCAAGGCTTGAAAGAGTGCGGGGTTGTTGTGTAGTGTAGGTTGTAGATCCTAGATGATGTGCTGTAGAGGTCTGACTTAGGAGTTATAGATGATGACCAGTGGTGCCCTTGTTTATTTGGTTCCAAAGGGGTAGCCATGTTAGTCTACTGCAGAAAATCAAACAGAGGCCTCTGGCACTTTTAGAGACTAACAGATTTATTTATTTATTTATTTATTTATTTAAATATGTTCATCTTTAAAAGTGCCACAGGACTCTGCTTGTTTATTTGGGTGACCTACACTAACACAGCTATCCCTTTGGACTTTGAGAATTCCAAGTTTATTTTCTCCCTGATTTCTTACATGTGCCCTCTGTCTACCTCTGCTTGCCCACCATTCTCTTCTGTATATTATTTTCTAACTTCCTGTATCTTCATGTTCATAAGAACCACTGTTTCCAAACCATAAAGCAGGCAGGGACAAACACATATAGCATATACTTCTATTTCTATTTGTTACTTTACTTGCAAGTCCCACAATACTCCTGGCCAGGACTTTTTTTATGATAGTACTCAGGGGTACTGAGTACCAGCACCTTTTTTTCAGGCTGATACACACCCAGATCCTGCCACCGCCACCATCAGCCCCAGATCCCTGGCTGAATACGGGCAATTTTTTTTTTTTTTTTCAAAAAAAGCAGTACTCCTGGCACATTTTTCCCTGCTGCCCATGCACATTGGTTTCTTCTTTTTAGTTATCCAGATGTCTCTGTCATGGCTGTAAGCGTACCTCCCAAGCATACAAATTCTTCTGCTTCAGTTTCTCTCTTGAATCTTCAATTAGCAGCTCTTCGTCCACCGTCCCTACTTCTGTAAGTCTTCAAACACAGATGCCCACTCTACTTATATTTACCAATTCCTTTTTGCTTTTGTAATGAGAATGTTTTGATGAAGTCCTAATATATGTCAATTTTATATTTTCTGGCACGTGGGCAGGGCCAGATTAAGGGGCCTCGGAGCCCCAGGTTGCCCACCACTGTCAGTCTCCTCACAACTCCCAACCACCATGGGCCGCCTCCCTGCCTGGTGCCCTGGCCCCTCCCTGGGGCCAGACACTACTGTTCTTGGTGCTCCCACACTGGCCCTGGTCCGGCTGGTCTGCCCCACTGGATTGGGCCAGTTGGCTCACCGTGTGGCCTCCGATGTGTTCCTCCTGGGCCACAGGTCCTGAAAGGCCACACTGGAGGCTTCACTGTGCACCAGCCAGCTCTGCCCCTGCAGCGGAGCCAACATGAGCTGCCCTGCCCCACCCCCAGTGGTGGGGTGGCAGCACCCCAGAGCACAGTCTCTGGTCCTATGGCCCCGCCCCCCTCCCAGCACTGCGAGAAGCCATCCCAGAGCCCCTCCCAGACCCTGCCAGCGCTGTGCTGGATGTTGAGGGTCGGATCATGTCCTTTTGGCTGGGGCCTGGAGCTTCAGCCTCATAGCCCCTGTGTTGATCAGGCCCTTCATGTGTGTTGCAAATTAGACTTTGCTCTATCAGTCACAGGTATTTCCATTGCTGGTTACCTCCTGTTCCCACTCCAATGAGCATTACATCTAGAGTTTTATGGTAGTTTGATGATAACAGCATTGCGATAATGCATCATAATACACAGCCATTTGAGGGATAATCCTCCACTGATGTATGGGATTTATGCCAACAGAAATGGAAAAAATAGCAAAGATGTGTGTAGTGTTTGGGGCATGTTCACATTTCACTACAGTTTCCACAACATTGGGCATAGATAAAACAGTATTGTAATCAAATCTTATGGCCCTTGCCTAAATTTGGAAGATAAGTTAACAAACTTGGAGAGAATTTTTTAGCAAGAATTATAGTATAAAAATAAAGGAGAATTCATAAAAGCTTTTGGGTTAGCTAAGGAAGAGAATGGAGAAAGGGCAAGTGACTTCAACTAATGAAAGTTTTAGAGAAAAGGTATACACATGGGACTGAACTTGTCCCCATCTTCAAGTGTCTGACGAAGTGGGATTTTCTACCACGAAATCTCATGCAATAAATAAATGTGTTAGTCTTTAAAAGTGCCATAAAACTCCTTGTTTGTTTTGATGAACTAGACTAACATGACTACCCCTTTGAAACTTGCAAAAGTAATTGACCATACTAACCTCTTAGGCATGTACCTAATTTTAAGCATGTGAGTAATTCCTTTCAAGTCAATGCAACTCTCGTGTTTAAAGTTAAGTACCTGCTGAAGTACTTTTCTTTATCAGCACCAAAGAATGATGATGACTAATACACACACTGTACATAACAGAACAAACCACAGTTATATTATTACATATGAATACAATGTTCTAATTCAATATTTAACCTAAATTGTTTCAAATTTTAGAAAATATAATCCACATTCACTCAAAACTGTTGGCCAGATCAGCAGATAGACAGGGAATGTTTAGGAGTGGACAAGATCAGAGTGAACAGTACTGTGAATTGAGTGACAGATTGGAAAGGTAACAGGGTCCAAACAAGGAGTCCTGTCACACCTTTAAAAGTGCGACGGGACTCCTAGTTTGTTTTGTTGAAATAGACTAACATGGCGACTTCTCAGGGTCTAAAGAGAGCATGAAATTATAAGTCCTAGGGCATTAGGATGGTGGCAACAACTGAATAAAAGAAAAAGAAAAGAATAATTCAGAGCTCTAATTGAAGTGTACATAATCTTAAATGTTGTAGAGAATGTCAATGTAAGTTAATGCTTTCTACCCAGCATGCATTCAAGAACCAGGGGCAAATATTGTACTTGCAATCAGAGACAGACATAAAGAAACACTCATTTAATAGTAACCACTGAAATGACCTTCAAGGCATGCATAGTGAGAAAAACACATTGAGAGTTACTCAGGCAACAATTAGCTACTGTCCTCGGGGGAAATGGCACAGTGAGAAAGAGCATAAGCTGTATTCTGCTTTGTCAATCAAGTTAGAAATTTTGTATTTTAAGATGTAAAGTTATTTCCCATTTTATGATCTGTTTTTGTAAAATAAAATGCAGGATGAACTTTTCTATACCACTTCAAATCTGTGAATTATAAACCAGGTATAGTTTACTTACAATATTTTGCCACTTGATAAATAACTTTGTTTCCAGTCTTCTGAATGTAACTGTCCGTTCCATAACACTTCGTATTTGTTTCAATAGGAGTATATAAAAAGTGTCGTTTTCTTGCTTGTGTATTTTATTCAATTCAATTGTCCCCAACACAGACAAAAGCTAAGCCAAGTAGTGCGCGTTCTGGTTATTCTAGTGCAGAAACGGCTACATTGCAATTTCATAGAAGAAATGTTTGCAATTATGATGACAGTCACTGGCATATCTGCTGGAGGTTTTTAGAGGCAATTTAACCTTTATGGACCTTGCTTCTAGGCATTGGTATAGTATTTTTCCTTGATGCTCTGCTTGTTTTGTTTAGCCACTTTGGATGGCAAAGAAAGGTTCTTGAATTCTCACTATCTAAATTCTTATACCTTTTTATATTTCAATTCCTCTGAGTAAATATTATATTTAATGGCCCACAAGTAGCCTGTTGCTTTTATATCAAGCCAATTCAGCGCAAATAAAATCACCTCTGACCATCTATTCTCAATAATCATTCAGAAAAGGATAACCCCTTTTTGTGTAGCTGCAGCCATTTATTTCACTTAGGTATGTGTGCCCAGCGCTCTGGAGCCAGAAAATGTTCCCTCTCAGTACCCGTAGGGAGCAGCAGCAGGGCTGTCCTTTTGCAGGGGGAGGGGCAGCGAGCAGGGCACGAGCGTAAAGCCTCTGGGCCAGCCCTCCCTGCCTCGGGGGCAGAACAGTCAGCCCAGGGGAGGGGCAGGTGTGTTGGGCCTGGTCTCTCTGGGAGCCCCCCCCTTCCAGTGCAGGGAGGGGAACTGGGGGCCCTGAACAGACTGACTGGCCCTGTCCCCTCTCCTCCCTCGGGATGGGCCTGGGCAGCAGTTGTGTTTCTTGGCCATAGCCATTTCCTGGGTATATGTGGCAGCACTGCAAACCCTCCTCTATTCATTCTTCCCACCATTGCAGTTGGACTTGGAAATCTGTGTGGTCTTAACCTCAGAGCCTCTCACAATTTTAATGTCTTTTTTTCTAGTTGTTTATAGTTAACGGTATCCTTAGTGTTAGCGAGGTGAGTATTAGTTGTAGTTAAGTCTAATTTCTGGGTGTTCAGTATGAAGGAAATGGCGGGGATCAGGATGCCGACCTTGCTACAACTATAAAAGGAAGTTGGGAACATAATCCCTTTGTCTCACATCTGTCCAAGCTTCTCGGGGAAAGTTTTGGGCCGCAGGATTGAGATCCCAGCCAGCAATGGCTTGGAATCACCCTGCTAACTCTCATGGGAGAATTAGAGCAAACTCTACACTTGGACTATTTGGTCTATATTCCTTTGAACCGGATTTCTAACCACTGAAGGACTTAAACCCATCCAGGTATTGGATGTGAGCCTAAGATCTGCAAACTTCAAATTCTATTGGAAACCTGATCTATTGGACTTTCAATCATTATATGTATGTGATTACTTTAACTCTTTAACAGTACTCTTAGTTTGTTTCTTTCCTTGAACAATAAACCTTTAGTTTTAGTAACTAAAGGACTGGCTGGCACCATGGTATTTTGGGTAAGATCCAAACCTATACTGTTCTGTGTAATGTAGCTGACCCTTTGGGGTCAGGAGAAACCTTTTTGGGTAAAGAGCTTGGAGTTTAAAGCCATTTCTCTCTTTACCAGACCCAGTGGCTGTATTGAGGACCAGTGGCTGAAATGCAGTAAAGGGGTCTGAATATATTTTGTGGTGACTTCTTGAAATCCAGTGAGTGGAATCAGAAGCATTGTTTGTGACTGGTTGGGGAGTTTAGCTCCAGGTAACCCACCAGTGTTGGGAGAATCTGCTCTCCTTTTTGCAGCTTGCCCTGATCTTTGCATATTCAGGTGGATATCCCAGGAGGCCCGGGTTACACACACATTGGCTGCGTCTACACTGGTAAATTAAGTCGACTTAAGCTTGCTTAAATCGACTTAATTTACCCTGCATCTACACTACAGTTTTCTTAAGTTGACTTAAGCACTTGCTTAAGTCGACTTAAGGAAAATAAAGTCAACTTAATGAAAATTAAGTCGACTTTATTAAACCTCCTTTTTAGTAGACCTAAGGCGTAAGTCAACTCCCTAGAGTCGACTTAAGCCAGTGTAGACATGGGGTAGCCCTAAGTTGACTTAGGGTTACCCCAGGACTACACCAATGCCCTGCCTGCCGGGGGGGCACAGGGGAAGCCTGGCATGCCCCCCCACAGGGCAGGGCAGAGCCCTGCCCACCCTGCCCCTATGCCCTGCCAGGGTCCCTGACCCCCTTTGCCCCATTGTACCTATGTACAATGAGGCAAAGGCTGAGCCCCCTGGCATTGGGCAAGGGGTGCCCCCCTGTCCCTGTGGACCTGCCCTAGGTCCCCCTAAACCCCTAGAAGTTGACCTACGCGTCCAGTGTGGACGCTCTAGGTTGACTTTTTAAGTTCCCCTTTAAGTCGACTTTATTTTTAAGTGTGGGCACACTAAGTTGACTTTAAGTCGACTTAGTTAAGTCGACTTAGTTAAAGTCGACTTAAATACGTAAGTTTAGACATAGCCATTGTGAGGCATGCAATACACAGTGCATAAATGGCCAGATGGGGGAATAGGTGTCTGCTACATCCTGCCTGAAAGGAACATTTCCAAGGTATGTCACACCCTGATGATCTGCCTCAATGGCAAGACCTTAGGACCATAATTTTCAGGATAGAACCACAGCTTCTTAAATATCATCTGTACACATATTTCCTGTAGATTATAATGACCAGTGGGGCTTCTGCACTCCACAAAGACCTCCCATGCTACCCTTCAATGAACTATTATGCAGATAACAGACCCAGGGGATCTCTGTAAAACACTATGAACCTCTCTGCTGTTTGGCTGTAAGTGATCACTGAGTCACATTTGGTGAGTAATAAAGGAAGTGCAAGAAATCTTGTAGTGCACAATTATGAAACAGCATGCCCATTGGTGAATTTTTTTTCTACCTTTCATCAATCAGAAGGGGCTTTTCCACACTAGGAAAAATGGTGAATGTGTGGGTCTTATTTCCTGTAAATGCAAAATTTAACACATATGGAAATGCTGGTGTAGGATGGCATAGCAAGCTGTAGTTTTAACATGTGTTATCTGGATGAGCAGTGCTGAACGAGCAGTGTTAATGGAATGATGACAGCTTTTGACAGTAAGCCAGGAACAATGTGTAGTAAGTGGAGCTGATTAGAACATTTCTGTTGAAATTTCATTTCAGCCACATTATACTATTTCCTTCAGGCTGAAACATTTTGCAGATATGTAGCTATTTCCATGCAACGTTTATCAGGAAGTTTTTGGGTCAGTCAGTGGGACAGACAGGCAGGCTGGATGAGTAGGGCACTGAGCTATGAGATGAGGGACCCATAGTCAAGTCGCTACTCTGTCTAAAAAGGGATGAAAAATTCTGCTCTGAATCAAGTAGAGCAGAGACATATCTGGGGCTTACCCACATGGAGGAAGGGGAGTCAAGACTAGCTCTGCATGTGAACATTGTTGTTCTGCTCTAAGAGATCCTTCATGTAGTTTAGATTAATGTTCACTTTAGTTTAATCCACTTCCAAAATGGAATAATTATTGCACTTTAAAGTCACATCTAGCTATTTCTCATCGAATTCCCGACCCCAAGTCTCAGTCCAGTAAGCTAACCACAAAGCCATAGCATTTGTCAGGCACAGACTTATAAAACTTTTCTTCCTGAAACAATTCAGTTTTCACAAAAACATTTGAAAGGTTTTATTTCCATTCCAATGTGAAACAACAGCAAATTTCAAAATCTTGAAAGTTGCTCTTCTTCTGCTTTCACAGTTAAGGTTCCTGAACCCACTACATAATTGAGAGATCATTTTTACATGCTGATACATAGAGACCTGCACCAATACAAAAAGAAGAAATTGTCTGTGAATATCCACATTGCATCCACAGATACAGCTATAATACAGATATCTGCAGATTTCCAGGGCTCTACTCATCTGTAGAGCCCTGCACAGATACAAATATGTGGATCCGAATCTGATCTGCATCTGCAAGAAATGGTCCACAGATACCCATGGATTTGCAGGGCTCTACTGATACCTATCTTCAGTTTATTTTGTTCCATCCCTGGAGTTCGCTAGTCCCTTGAAAAACTTCTGAATATATTTTCTTGAAATATGATTGAGTCTACATAGCAGTTTTGACTTGTTTCTGTGCAACAAGAGTATTTACAGCTGGCAGAAAGAAGAGCATTTTTGAAAAAATTTCTTATATTTATCAAGTCCTAAATTTTTCCCTCCTACATCTGTTAGGCTATGTCTACACTTACAAAAGCTAGTTCGAATTAGTTTGAACTAATTTTAGTTAGCTTGAATTAACTTAATTCGAACTAGCATGGCCCCACTGGAATTTTAGTTCGAACTAAGCAAGTGACATGCATGGCACTTGCTTAGTTCGAATTAGTCAGTTGCATTAAGCTCAATGTGCCGGTTAGTTAGAACTAAGCAGTTAGTTTGAATTAACATGGCCACATTGACTTAATTCGAACTAACTAGTTCGAATTAAGGGTTAGTTCGAAAGGTATAATTGAATGTATTAGTTCGAATTAAGGAAGCTTAATTAAGGAACTTAATTCGAACTAATGAAAGCCTAGTGTGGCCAAGGCTTAAGTTAGTTTGAATTAAGCTTCCTTAATTCGAACTAACTTGCAAGTGTCGACATAGCCTTAGTGAGTTGTTTGGACTAGTCAGAAATACAGCACACGGAGCGAAATGGTTGTTACTCTGGGTCTTGTATCCAATTTAAAACCAGAACTTTTTACCATTCATGCACAGTCACACCTGCTAGGAATAGTAAACTAAAAAAGGCCTATTTTCAAACTGGATACACAAGACCCACAGTGGCAATCATCCTGGCTCTATTACACATGGATGAGTTGCCAAGGGAAATTACCCCCATCCGTTGATATTTATCATTTTTTATTGTTTCCACCTGCTTTGAGCTCTACATAGTGTCCTGTTCTTTAAAATGATTGCACTCAGGTTCTCAGACTGGTCATATTTTCCAGACATATGGCAGGTGTCATGCAGCGTCTTTCAAATCTAGTTTTCCATTCACCTGCCCTGTAAGTCTTTTGTCACTGTTGTGCAAATGATCTGGTGTATGTTTCTCTTTGAGCTTTTATGTGGGAGCTTTTTGCATCTATGTTTGATTCTTCAGGTTCCCCTTTGATATTTTTCCTGGGTAGATGTTGCTGTTTTCTTATATTTCATGCTGTTATATTACTGTAGTCATCTTAGCAAGGTTAGGTTCTAAAGGTAGACATTTTCAAAAGTGGTTGTCTCCCAAAGTTCTGTCCCTTCCTCTTTCTTCTGAGTGTTCTGCCTGTACAATGCTTTGCCAGTCTATGGACATCTGTTATGACACTTTTGAAATTTCACCTGCGTTCTTGAAAGCATGTATTACATTTTGCATGCTCATAAAACACATTATGTTCTCCATATTTCTTTTTTCTCCCCAGGGAAAAGGGGAAATAGTGTGAGGGAATTTATTTAGTACTCTTCACGCTTATTGACAACCACTAATGTCACTGATAAAGCCTCAGGCAGAAGGAGAGGAAAACAGGGATTATAAAAAGACCAGTCAACTCTGCAGATTTGCTTCAGATTATGGGTCTGCAGGGAAAACTCCAGTCTATAGAGAAATCCCATCTGATTGGATCCTCTTACCCATTCCCTTGCCTCCTGGAGAAGTGCAGTCACTCAGAGCTGCTTGAGTTGCTGAGGGGCAGGTTGGTCCCTGAGTCTATGGAGCAGGCATACTCTGAGAAGCTGCTCCAGTGCTTGTTTGAGGGTGTGGGAAAAGAAACCCTCCCTTCTCACTGTAGAGGAGTTTCATTTATACTGCCTGTCTTGTATTTTCTCTTTGTTTTCTCCTCCTGTCCTGACGGAGGCAAGATCCATATAGTTTTGACACCATATTTTTTCATGAGCAGGCAGGAGCAGAGTTCAGGCTCCTGTGGGGCCTGCACAGACTGTGCAGTAAAACAGGCCTGGCAGGGACAATGCCTTTCCCCGGGCCACCTCTTTTCCCTCTCTCATGGCAGCCCAGAGTCAGCTCCTCAGCCTCCTCCAGCCACCAGCATGCCCCAGAAAAGATTTGCCTCCTTGGCATCCCCCTTTTCCATAGTCAGTGTGCGGGTAGCCTTGAAAGAGCATTGTCATCCCTGCCAGCCTGCTGCCAAACAGCCTGAGCACTTTCTCTGCTGCTGGAGGGGGGAGACCCATCAGCTCTGCACCACGTTGCCTCGGAGGCTGCAGTGTCAGCACCACTGCCAGCTGGTGCACAAAATCCTCCTGACCGTGTCAGGAGCAGAGCAGGGGCTGAGCCAGCCTGTGGGATAAGCTAACATCATCCCAAAGCACCTCTACTTTATTTATGCTACATTGATGACGTCATCATCTGGACCCATGGTAAGGATGCCCTTGAAGATTTCCACAGAGATTTCAACAATTTCCACTCCACAATCAAACTTAGCCTGGAACATTCCACACAGGAGATCTACTTTCTGGACACTACAGTGCAAATTAGAGATGGACACGTAAACACCA
Organism: Pelusios castaneus; assembly: GCA_007922175.1. Taxonomy (NCBI): domain Eukaryota; kingdom Metazoa; phylum Chordata; order Testudines; family Pelomedusidae; genus Pelusios; species Pelusios castaneus. The sequence continues at coordinate 30,443,151 of ML685756.1, read as the reverse complement.
CCCTATACTGAAAACCTACTGATCGCTATAGTTACCTACATCCCTCGAGCTTTCATCCAAGAAACACCACACGATCCATTGTCTATAGTCAAGCCCTAAAATATAACCAGATTTGCTCTGATCCCTCAGACAGAGACAGACTCAGGATCTCTGTCAAGCATTCTTAAAACTACAATACCCACCTGCAGCGGTGAAGAAACAGATTGACAGAGCCAGGCAGGTACCCAGAAGTGAACTGCTACAGGAGAAGTCCAAGAAAGAAAACAACAGAACACCACTGGTCATCACCTTCAACCCCCGAGTCAGACCTTTACAGCACATCATCAGGGATCTACAACCTATACTACACAATGATCCCTCACTCTCTCAAGCCTTCGGAGACAGACCTCTTCTTGCTTACAGACAGCCCCCCAATCTTTAACAGATACTCACCAGCAACTGCAGACCAAACAATAGAAACATTAAAGCAGGAACATATCCTTGCAACAGATCACATTGCCAACTTTGCCCCCATATCTACACAAAAGACACCATCAAAGGACCTAATCAAGCCAGTTAATCCATCAAGGGCTCATTCACCTGCTCATCCACCACTGTGATTTATGCCATCATGTGCCGGAAATGTCCCTCTGCCTTATATATTGAACAAACAGTACAGTCTCTGTGCAAAAGAATAAATGGACACAAGTCTGACATCAGAAATCACAACACTCAAAACTAATAGGGAAACACTTCAATCTCCCTGCTCACGCCATTGATGACTTTTTAATGGCTATGCTCAAGCAAATGAATAACAAATCACAGCTTCAAAGAGAAACTGCAGAATTGGAATTTATATGTAAATTTGATTCCGTTGCCTCAGGGTTAAACAGGAACTACATTTTTTCTCATTACAATAGGTGATTTGACCTCACCGTCTTCTATATGCTGTTCTCCAGTGTTTGAATCCCAATACTTATTCTGATTTCCTGTTACAGCCTGACCTGATCCATTATCATACATTTCCCTGCATTTCATTCCCTTTCATTCTGTAAGTTCCCCAACTTGAAAGCATCTGACAAAGTGGGATTTTCTTCCACGAAAGCTCATGAGATAAATAAATTTGTTAGTCTTTAAAAGTGCCACAGGACTCCTTGTTTGTTCCACTGACCTTGCCAAACACAGCTACCCCTTTGGAACTTGAAACCCTACTGCTGAGTTTAGTTTATGATGTGAGTTATCTTTTAGTTAATTATGATCAAATCCTTGATTCTTATAAATCTGATTCACGTTAAACGTATCTGTTTGTTTTATGTAAAACAGTGCATGCAGAGACTTCACTTGGAGTGACAGAGCTGGTGCATGCTAATTTCTTTGATAAATTCACAGACAAATATAATCAGCTTGCAGGACGCAGCATATAGTATAGCACTAAACTCTGTAAGTCGACAGTTCCAGGGTGCACCTGGGACTGGGGGTGTTGCAGGCGGGGTAACATCACACAAGGTTCTGTCGTTTTGTGAATATCAGTGCAGCCTAGTAGGACTGAGATGCCTAAAGAGGCAGTTAGGCACCTAAACACCTTTGTGAATCTAGTCTACTCTGATTCCTTTGGCACTCACTTTGAATGAAGTTGTATTGGTGAAAGTTTTAAACTCTGTTTTTTTCCCTCTTTGAAGTCTCCTGCTTGCCACTCAGTAGTTTCCTCAGTCACATCTGTTACACCTGGCTCCTGATCTCCACCCTTTTCATTACCAGCTATGGCTCAAACCTTCAGCTGCTTTCTTAGATCATCCCTAGACTGTCCAAGAAAGCTTTTTAAAGATGACCTAAATTTTTTTGGAATTTTTTGAGTGCTCCAGTTAACATATATATTAAGCTCTCTCTGTGTGTATACATATACATGTACATCTATACATACACCAACAAACAAAACATTTTTCTGTCTTTTATTCCTCCTTGTTATTTGCCTTTTGGGTACACTCATTAGCCTCAGCAGCTCCTGTAACTTTTCTTTTCTGTGAAATAGTGACTCACAAACTCTGTGGATATATTTATCACTGAGTTATAATCAGAACTGCTCCTTGTTCGTGAATTATTCCTCTCCCATTCTCTCTGTGCTGAAAAACACATTTAAAAGAACAGTGTAGCAATGTATAAATATGTTTGGATAAAGATAAGATGATAAATGCTATCTGCTTGGTCTGCAAATACTGGTAAACACAGGAGGAGGAAGAACTTAAATCCATCTTACTCATGTTTTTTCCATATGATGTGCAAGTTGCAGGGAGAGGGGAAAAAGAACCACTATTTAAAAAATCACAGCTGAAGGAGATTTGATAAAACTAAATAAAGCAGAAGTGGATCTTTATGAATAAATATTATAACATGAAAAAGTGAGCAAACTTGAAAAAAACTTGGCCGATTCCCTTTAAATATAGAGCTCTATATAGAGCTAAATATTCATGAATAGCTAGTGTTGGGTATTGGTTAATTAGTTCAAGAGGAATATAAAATTATCACATTCAAACCAGGCTTGACTAGGAGATCACTGATGACCTGAAATGCAAAAAGGAATCCTAAAGAAAGTGAGAACTAGGTCAGATTTCAAAATATGAATATAACAAATAATGCAAATATGTAGGAACAAAAATCAGAAAGATCAAGGCACAAATTGGGTGCGTCTACACTTGTAAATTAAGTCGACTTAAGCAGGCTTAAGTCGACTTAATTTACTCTGTGTTTACACTTGAGTTTCCTTAATTTGACTAAAGCAGTTCCTTAGCACTTGCTTAGTTCGAACTAACATTCTAGTGGGGCCATGCTAGTTTGAATTAAGTTAATAGTTCGAATTAGTTAGTTTGAATTAACTAATTTGAACTAACTTTGGTAAGTGTAGATATAGCCATTCAGATTAAACTAGCTTTGAGACATAGAAAAACAAATAAGAAAATGTTCTACAATAAAATAAAATTTAAAATAAAGCAACAAGAAAACATTTCCTCCTTTTAATTCCAGGGTTTGTCTTCCCTGTTCATATCAGATTTCTTCAGCCAGTTATGACTTCTTTCATTTTAATTAGATTATATGGAGCTTTGAATTCCAAACTCCTCTTCAGTTAACTGAAGCACATAGCACTAGACTAAACTGATGACTTCAGTTCTGCATATTCTTGTGTGTATTAATATAGAGTTGAGCTAATTTGCCTACCCACAAACTCAAACTTGTAAAAGCTGGTTTTCCTGTGATATGGCATTAATTAATGCACATATGACATTTTTGAACTAAATACTTGGACTGTGATATCAGCACCTTGGTTATTCTGTCACAGGTTTTATTTAAATAACATGATGACATAGATTGATATACATTGTGGCTCACATGAGGCTTGGAAGAAAAGTCCCTAAATATCATTCTTATGTTCCAAGATGCATGTGAACTAGGGGTTGTCCGGGATATGTCAGTACATCACTTAAATAAACGCTGTTAGTCTCTGTGAAGGAAAATGCTTTTTAATTGGCGTGCTAGCCTTGTTTTGTTTACATTGAACCTACTGTGTGCACTTGTGGTTCGATGGAGAACTATTTTTCCCCAATGACTACTTACACCTGTAGTAGGATCTACTGATATCTAGTTCTTTCCTTGTCCATAGGATATACCTGCTGGTAACAGAAACCTGACAGGTCCAATCTTCTTTGAGCTCTATTCTTTGGAGGCAGGCACAGTTCTTTGCATATGAAACCTGCCTCAGCTCTACCCGTCATTTGTGTTGCTGTAAAATCTCAAGTTTTATTTCTTAAAAAACAATCATATTATTTTCTCTGATCCAAAATTAGTTTTTTATCTTGAATTAATTCCCAAATGAAGTCTTTTCCAGTCACCAGGCTTTGTACAGCATAGCCATCAGCTGCCAAATACCCCTCCTTTTCATGATGCTTTTGTTTACCCAAAGAGCTTTTCTCTCTCAACTGGATGTAGAGGTCTTCATTTACAGCAATAGCCCCTTTTGTACAATGCATTAAAGAGAGTTCAACTTTACTGGGAAAGCCAGAGGAGCTGGACAGTTCTTTTCGCAAGCTTTCATTCCTTTGCTCTTTGAATTAATTACTTTCAGGCAAAATACTAAATTCTGTGAAGTAACAACTAAGCCAATAAATGCCATGAAAGAATATCAAGGCTATGTGATCATAAAATGTACTTTGCTCATAAATTAGTGAAGCTTTGCTTGAATTATTAAGAATATTTCACAGTGTAGTGTTCAATGGACAGAAGGAAAGGGCTTAAAAAATCCACTCAGCTGCTTGCCAGTAAGCAGCAGGAAACTTTTGCTAGTGAGCTATGGAGTGTAAAACACTTATTTCTGCAAATGTTAACTTTGGTTGGTTGGTTGGTTGTTTTTAAAAAAGAAGTTTGTAGCCCTTCTGGTTGTGAAAATAACCTTCTAAACATGGACCGAATTCAAACCAATGCAGCATTTCCTTCCTGAGTCTAGGTTCAGAATCCTACCTCTTCCAAGTCACAGGCAATCTTTGTCAGCATGCAGGCATGTTTAGATCTCTTGTTTTGGTTTAGGCCCATCTCTATTTTGAATAGAAAGATATTGTTTCTAGAACATATTTAAAGAATTCATGGTCAAAAAATGCAAATGTACAAACAGTGTGTTTGGGTACATTATATACCGCCCCTGTGCTCTGTTACTCTTCTACTGAGCCTGGAAGATTGGATTTTTTTATGATCTCATTAGATAATTTCTGTGGCTCTTTTCAGCATCAACCAAAAATCCTTCTAGCATAAAAACAGTGAAATTTGTATGATTCTTCTGCAAATAAATCACTGTGAACCATCTATTCCCATCTGTTATATGGTATGTAGACCACCAGTTTTCATCAAATTGCTACAATAAAGAGACTCAGAAGCCATGCATGGATGACAGAAGCCTGAAAGGCATGTTCTTGGCAGAATACTTGGAGTGCTAAATTTGCTACAGAAAATAATTTCAACTATGCCATGGATGTCAGAAATGAGGGTCATTGCAGGAAGTAGGTGGGGAGGTCTGGGGCAAACACAGATACCACATATGATACCCTAGAGGAGTTTCAGAAACAGTATTTTTGAACATCAGACAATTCAGGACGGTTCTTTTGATTTTCTCAGTTCTTCTATTTCCAGCTGCATGGAAACAGAAATTGCCACCCTTAAATGTGTACGCATGTGCTCTGTCTCTACTACGGTGCCAATGGACTAGTCTTCACTGATGGTGGCAAAATCGCTGCCATCAGATAGACTTTCCCAATCGACTGATCAGGTCTGAGAAGACTTCTCAGTCGATTGGGAAGCCGATCTCTTAAGACCACTCCAGCAACTGTAGTAGTACTGAGTTGAAGGGTGGGCCCACCTCCCTTCAACTCAGTGCAGTGGATGTGCTGGGTTTCGGGCCGTCTAACTGAAATACCCAAGTTATTTTAAGTATCTTATGTATATCCATTTGATTGCTGCTGAAAACGGCAGGCAGTGTAGATGTTCCCAGTGTTGAAGAAGGATTGGTTTGAGGGTAGATAGAGATTTCAAGGAGAAGGAGAAAAGCCACCTTAAATGAGAATGAGGAAGAAAAAAGAGAAAGTCAGAATTTTAGGTTGAAAGTGGCGCAGAAGGGAAGGAGAGAGACAGAAAGTTACAGATACGAAGGAGACCCTGGGAAGGGGAGAGTAATTAGGATCCAGAGAAATGGTGATGCAGTGCGGAGGTTTGGGAGGTACAGAGAAAAATACATAAGGTCGGAGAAAAAGAAATGAGGGCACCATAAGTATTGATGCTTAAAGCACCCAATTCAGTATTCACAAATATAGCACACAAGTACGATTGGATGGAAGACAAAGGGAATTTGGACAATTTTGCAGAGGGCAAGTAAAGTCTGTGTGTGAAGAATAACCTGATCCTTTTGCAGCAAGAAGCAGTTGAGAAGATTTCTTTAATCTAGATCACCTTTTCAGTTTCTTAAAGGGGTCAGGTATAAAGGAACATGCAGTCAGGAAGGCAGGTTTTCATTTCTTTCATCCTCTCTGTTTTACTACTCTGTTATCCTGGATGAGAGTTGATGCGTCTGTGGGCTGCTTCAGAGTCCAGATGGTAGGGATCTGGCTGTTCAAGTCCAAAGAAATTGGAAGATGTATTTGAACTTGTCTTCTCTCACTCCCGACATGTTGATACTTGTATATTTTTATTTTAAAAATTTCCCATTGTTTCTAACACAAATTCAGCTGCATTGTTGTTAACAACATTGGGAGCGCAGACTCCCACTGCCATTTTGAGCATTGTTGATTAGAATTGCTCCTTATTTTCAAAGCACTTCAAAAACATTTACTAATTACTTCTCAACACCCCCACTGAGAGGTGAGTCTATATTAGCTCCAGTTTAGAGTAGAAATTCAGCAGAGAGGTTAAGCCAACATTTTAAACATATGTGCCTAGTGTTAGTCATCTAACTCCATATTTACACACTCAAGTAGCCTAATTTTAAAAACTGTGTAAAAGCCACAGATAATCTGACCCTGTCCTAATACAACAGTCCAGAGATAGTCATGGTATAAATAATACAACTGGAAACTGGGAGCCAGGGACACCTTAGTTCTTATATTGGCCTCATGTTAATTCCCTCCATAACTTTATGCATGTGAATTTTTAAATGTTCTGCACTCCCACAACTTCCACTGAAGCCACAGAACGGGGACGAGGATTGGCAGTGGGCTCTGCATCCTTTCTTGTGGAGAGATTCCCACAGGGGATTTTTCAGAGATTTTCTCCCCAACAGCTTCTTTCCTGTGGTTTTTAATGTGGGAGGGGATAATCTGATCTAGGGAGTTTTATAATGCAACCCCCTCAAAACTTTAATGAGTTATATAGTTTCATTTGAAGAAAGGGGTGATAATGTTGTGATGTCTAAGAGGATATATGATGTGTGGTTTTTTTTAAAGATACGCAATGGTGAAAAGTTTTATTTGTGAAAAGTAAACTATGATACCAAGATTTCAAAGAGGTTTGTTATTTCTTTAACGTAAGATAGCAAGATATCAAAAACTCTCCAAATGCCCATAATTCATCATCTCATGCACTTTGCCTTGTATTAAGTGGAATAACCCCGCTACAGGGCCAGCAGTTAGATTTTACTCATTGAAAATTTCCATTTCTTTGTTTTTCAGCTTTCATTTGCGGCAACAACCCCAGAGTTAGCTGATAAGAAAAAATATCCTTATTTCTTCCGGACAGTGCCATCTGATAATGCAGTGAATCCTGCGATTTTGAAGTTACTCAAATATTATCGATGGAAAAGGGTGGGGACTCTAACTCAGGATGTACAAAGATTCTCTGAGGTAAGAGCTGCTTAACTAACAGTATAAGAAGGTGGTTGTGCTAGAGTTTAATGCTCTGGGACCTACTTCCGTTATTAACAGAAAATACATAGAAAAAATGCACCCATTGTTTAAATCTCATTGGGTTTTATTGCTAGATGGCATTTACTGTACTTAGAGCCTGCTGCTATTGGGGGTTTTGGTACTTGGATAATTATGCAGATACAGTGTAGATGTGCTGCACTGTTGTAAAGTGAAGCTCAGACAGATTCAACTTATTTGACTTTGCACTGGTGCAGCATATCTCTTCTGGTGATTTATATTTTGTTGTACACTGTTGCCAAAAAAAAAAAGAAAGAAAGAAGAATACCTTATGTAGACAAGCCATCAGTGTTTGGAAACCTTAACTACTCTTTACAATGTGGAGCCCTGTAGCAGGACCAGGATCCCCTGGGTCCACAGGATATGCTACCAAAATAGCAGGAGAGTGATTAAAGAATAGTCCTGCATACTGCACAGGGCTCTACCCAATGTCTGTTGTTCTACCTTTGAAGATTTTAGGCTATGCCTTCACTTATATATATATATAGTATATTTTGTACTTCAAGGTAAAACCACCTCTCAACCAGCTACATAAGGTAAAGACTACCTAAAATTTTACTTCAGTATAGCTTTTTGGAGTACAGACTACATCTTTCTGCAGTAAAAATGCCTCAAAGTAAATCTTAAATTTACACTCTCTGTGCAAAACTCTGAAACACACAGGTTGTAAATCTTTTTCTGCTAAGGATTGTCCAGGAATATACCAAATCTTTGGATTTGTAAATAGTTTTGAAAGAATTTTATCTTTGTTTGGTCATTGGTTTGACTAGTACATAGACCAAATTTAGTGTCAGCCTGTTCCTGTCTTTAAACCTCTAACCTAGCATTAGCATCAGTTTGTACACTTACACACCTAGAGTCTGAATATGCTTTTGTGCTTAAACGTACGCTTGAAAAGCTGTGGTCCAGAGGGGAAAGATGAGGTAGAACCAGTTACAGCCTCTTATTTTCACCGACCTTATCTACACCTCTCTTCTTATCATCCTGGATTGAATTAACATTTTGTCCCATTTTTCTTTCTCTTTCTGGTCTTGTTATCATTATGAAAAAAAGTGCTAGCTAATACATGTTAAAATCCTAGTGTAGGCAAGGAAAATTTTGGTTTTACCACATTACCTAGTTCAGATAAACTGTCAGCAACACCCACCCTACAAATGCCTTTTCTACACTTAGATTTTAACATGTATTAGTACATGAAAAAAACATTTTCTTTTTCCTAGGGTACACATGCTGTGTCTCCCTTGTCCTTTGTTGAGTTCATATCCCAAAGGAATGTTGTACATCACTGACTTAAGAAACTTTAAATTCTTTTTAAGAATTGTCACCCTTCTATGTGCAGATGGCAAATTTAATTCCCGAATGATGCATTAAACTTGAGGTAATAAAAGATTCTGTCAACACATCACTTGCATCCAAGTAACTTATGTATGACATACTGACCCATGATTCCCTTGGGACCATTAAAACTTAACCTTCTTCTATTACAGTTTAATATGAGGCTTCCCCCTTTTCTTCCAATTTCATGCAAATAATAAAATTATAGGATATAGAAAAAACCCAGGAAGTGCTGTTATGTCCATTTGGAACCACCATCTTTCCTCTGAAGGCACACTGAGACTGATGCTTCTTGTGTAGCTCCAGTTGATTTAAATAAAACTCAATTGCTGGATTCTTTAAATGTACAAAGAATATTTAGTCAAAGTAAATCTTAAATTTACACTCTCTGTGCAAAACCCTGAAACACATCGGTTGTAAATCTTTTTCTGCTAAGGATTGTCCATGAATATACCAAATGACAGGAAATGACAGCTACATCATCTCTGTGTTGGCAGCCATGAGAATTGAAGAAGTGGTGAAGAAATAAGATTAGGAATGCATCTGAATATGGTTTTGAATTAGGCTACCATATCCCAGTACATATTTCACACATCATTCCCTCCAGCATTTGAATTGTTTTTGCTAGTTTTGCCTGCATTTCCTCTAATTTACCTATATATACATCTTTGTGGCTTCAGGGTGCCTAGAACTGAAAACTGTATTCTAGGTGTAATACCACAAGTACCATGAAAAAACGGCTGTTTCCTTGTTCTGTGGTATGATACCTACACTTCTGCAACTTAAAATCAGCTCATTTTACTGATGTTTCCATGTTGGCATTCTGTCTAATTTGTTGACTGCTAGATCCTATTTTGTTGTTTCCGCTACTGCTTTTCAAGTATCTCTCTTCCATTGAGTACTTGTGTTTGGGATTATTTTAAAAACAAGTTAACTTGTATTTGTCTAACGTGTGTTTGTGCTCTGCCTATATTTCTAACAGTGGTTCCTTTGTTTCATTTCTCTGTGCTTGCCTAAAGTTCTCAGCACTTCCCAGTTTAGTATCATCAATGTAGGTGGAATTTTGAAAAGAAGGAAGAAATGAGAAGTGTATAGTGAGCTAATGAAATTAGCTAATGATGTGAAGAAAGGATAGTTATAGTCTTCCTTCTTGTTACCTTAGTAACCACATCTCCATAGTGGCATAACTTAGGCCTTTGGTCCTGACAGTCTGAAAACATCTTACTACCAAATAAGTAACAAAAATACTTCCAGTTGGAGGAAGCACTTTTTTACACATTATTAGGTCATGGTTTTAAGATCTCTGACTGCTGATCTGCACTTAGTACAGAGATGCCTACTTTAAAAATCCCTGTGTCACTGAGGTCTATGGTACCTGAATCAAAGCAATTAAGAACCTTTAGGTGTGATTTCTGATCCCATTAAGTGTAATACTAACACAGAACAGAATTGTTTAAAAGAGAAGCATTCATACATACCTGTCCTACATCTCAGTATTTTGTCACTCCTTTTTTTCTGTTCCTTTCTCTTTTTCCATTCATTGGTCCTTTAAAACCTCTCCCATCCTCTTTTTCTATGCATATTAATATTTTTGATTCTCCAGAAAACCTACATGGTTCACCTTCCCCAAATAACAGTAAGAGAAAGTCAGAAAAAAAATCACACTGGAAAAGTGTCCAAAAGGGGGATTTTTTTTAAAGTAAAAATAAAAGTATAATTGTCTCATTTTTTTTTTTACTTTTCCCTTTTTTTTCTTGAAACAAAACCCATTAATTTTGTTGTGAAAATTTTCACCAAACAATTGCCAAACCTCTAACTAGGTTTTCCATTATCTCCCAAACAAGACAAATGCTTGCTTTCTCCCTCCTATCACATCTTCTTTCCCAAAGGCATACTTTCAAAGGTAGCATTGCAAAAAGAAAAAAAAAAAAAAGGGGGGGGGGCTGTGTTGTTCTTTGCTCCTTATTTAGCTATATGTAAAAGTACCATAATTTCAATAATAATAATAATAATAATAATAATAATTCTGATTGTGTTTTACCTTAAGAAAGTCAGGATTGTTGAGTTGGATTTTCCTTTTTGTAGTTGGAAGATGGTTTGAATGAATTACTCCAGTGTTAACTGGGAGGCTGCTGAGCCTTTAAATGTGTGTAGGTGTTGAACAAAGACTGCTTTCCTTTCAGTGGTTTTAGTTAAAAAAAACCAAAAACTGCATCCCCTATATTTCTTCTGTTCCAAATATATTGAAACAAAACCCCATATTTCAGGCCTTCTTACACGAACACATTTATTTTCTTTGTAGGATCATCTTAAATTCCTCACCTCAGAAAGTGTCCCGCTCTCTTTTCCCTTTTTCAAATATAATCTCTCTCAAAATTTTACTCTCTCATGACTCCCGTGCCCCTCTCCTTATCAGAAACTCTCCAGTTTAAATTTGCTCCCACTTCCCTTTCCTCTCTCCATTCTGTCACCTCATTCTCTTCTTCTCCCACACAAATCCTCACTCTTCCCTTTCCCCCAGAAGTATACCATCCTCTGCTCTTTCCTCTATCACAAAAAGCATCCCTCTTCCTCCCTCTTCGAAAGCATCTTTCCCATCCCTTTTCTCTTAAAAAGAATGTCACTCGTTCATCCCGTCTCACCTTTTCCCCCACTTTGCACATTCTTTGATTCTCTGTCCCCCTCAACTCATCACTAGAAATGATTGAAGTTTTTCATCCAAATCTCTTTTTTGGGGGGGGTGAAAATGCAGACTGGACAACACCAAAATTTGTGTCGATGTCATCAAAACATTTCAAGAATTTATGTGAGTTTCATCAAAGTTTTCACTTTGAAAAAAAAGTGAAAAATTTAAAAACTTTCACTTAGGACATTTTCTAAATGAAACATTTTGATTTTTTTGGCTTGTAATGACTTAGTTTCAAGATTTTCTTTAATATTATTTTCAATAAAATGTTTTAAAATGGTCAAAATGTAAACATTTGATTTCCATTATATTGGAGCAAAATGTTTCATTTGACTAAAAACATTTTTTCATCTTTTTTAAACTGCCAATGAATCAAAAACATTCTTTTGACTTTACTCAGCATGTATGCTTCAGTTCCTACAGTTTTCTAGTCTCTACCAACCCCTTTTGTCCACTCTCCTTCCCTGTGACTACCCAACACACGCTCACTAAACTTTGTGCCTTCTGGATCCCTTCCATAAATTCCAGTCCCACCAGACATACCACAAGAGCCAGTTTCCTACCTGTAGAAGGTGTTAGTACTTCAGACAATCCTCCACAAGTCCCTGCCAGAAATCCTTTTCAGCCTTCAGTTCCCTCTCCCAAGAACCTCAGCCCTCCCCAGATATTCCCTCCTTCAGCCTCAGTCCTCCCACCAAATGGTCTGCCCCACACAGACAATTTCCCGTAATCCTTCATCCCCTCCCAAGTTTCTCCAAACAACTTCTACAAACCCTTGTACCTTAATTCCATGTAGCAGAAAATGGGAGTGGGGAAGCCTGTATGTTTTCGTTTCACACTCTCCTGCCACTTTACAGGGGTATCTGACATTTCTCCTCATTTTAGAGGAGACTCTAGAGACTAGATTCTAGACTAGAGCCCAGCTTTGATGTAATCCTGAAGAGATGCACTGCTTAACAAGGGAAAATCTGCATTCTTCCTCAATTTTACATTCTGATTTAGTGTAGAGTGCACTGCAGTGGCCTAGTCATGAAGTGACTAAGACATGGATTACAGTAAGAGAATTCGTATCCAAAAGAAAGAAGATTGTGATGAGATAATTCTAAAGGCCTCAGATCTTGACACTTGTCAGTCTGTGTATGGACTTGGCTTTGGCACAGAGGGTAAAATGTTCAAAATCACCTAAGGGCCAGAATTTTTAAAGGTATTTTGGCATCTAAAGATGCAGAATGGCACATAGGGCTAGATTTACAAAGGCATTTAGGTGCCACTTATATTATGATCAGTGGAACTGCAGTCAGAGGGCCGATGATTTCTGGAGGGACTGTTATTCTGGTGACACCACTAGAACTAACTAGGGAATGCTGGGGAATTAAGCTGCCAGCAGCTCAGCCACATGGTGAGAGCAGTACACAGGATTTAATAGCGTTTACTTGTTCAACTTCACCTGAGCTTTTTGTGCTAACGAAACATGGTGGTTGCGTTGGAGTTGTGAGTTCTATGACACCCAGGGAATTCAATCTAAGCCCCTGCCCCATACCCTCAGGGCCCTGGATTTTTCATATACAAATCAAGCCCAGAGATGCAACTTTGGGGACTCGACAGTCTCCTTAATTCAGGGCAGGGTAGTCAGAGGCATCTGTGATCAGTACTAAGGGGGTTGGTGGCTGTGGCTGAATGTACCTCTCATTTGGTAGATGCTAAGACACATGGAATGCAGCAGAAGACTTAAGAGAAAGGATGAAAGCCCTTGGAGGCACAATAGTCCCAGAAGAACATTCAGTGAGACAACAGCAAAGTAGTGCAGGTGGCCAGGGTTCCATACTCAGAATGAGATTCATTTACTATGAGAGACAGCATGATCAGGTGTGACGGGGCATATAAACCCCACACTAGCATGGTTAAGAAGTTGCTTTGCATTGAAATGGCCCCATCCCACCTGGAGGAGGTATTAAAAAGAGAGAATTCCACTCAGATGGGGAGCAACCTTGGGAAGGGAACAAACTGTTGAGCTTCTCTAGCCCCAAAGAAAGGACTGACAGCCTACAGATCTCTTGCCCTCACTGAAGGAGGGTGCAGAACAGCTGGGTTGAATGGGGAAAAGGACTGAGACTTGCACTGGAATCCCAGTAGATTCTGAAGGAGGCATTGTTATTCCTAGGACCCTTTTGAAGTTAGAGAGGCCCATATTTTGGAAGGAGCTGCTTACAGATCTTTCTTTACCTTTATTTTGTTTAACCCTCTTTGCTGACTGCGGGCTATTTTATGGATTCACCTACCCTGAGAGCAGACAAAACAGTTGAATGGTTTTGGCTGGAGAGTTGAGAGTCAGGCCACTAGAACGACATCCCGTGACACCTGCTGGGTTCAGCAGATAGTTAGACTTACGTGCAAACACTTCCCACATAGTCTAAAGGAGACAGAGGGCAAAGGAGAAATGCCCATAACTAGGACAACACTGCAAGGAATGTGCAGGCTCAACCACTTTTGTAGTGTGTGGGAGAGCAGAGGAAGATCTCAAATATTTAGTCAGAATTGTTCAAGAAGGGTTGGCACATCAGACAGCAATAATGATATCATGACTCCCTCTTTGAGTCTGAGAACATCAGTTCAGGTTGTCAGAGAGCAACAAGGGATAATCCCAACCTCCGTGTAAGCAGCAATATTAATAGGGAACACAGTATATAATTTCAGCTGGATAATGGGGCCTCCTGCAGTGTGATTCCTCAGGGTGAATTGGATTTGAACATGCCTATTACAAAAAAACAGCCACAATCTAATAATGTATTGTGAGAGCATAATGCAGCCCACGGGAAAATGTAATCTCATAATAATTAACCCCCCAAAAAACAGATGATACTAAAGGAAGTTTGTGATTGTGGATGGGAAAGACTGCTGACCATTCTTGGGGAATTCAGCCATACAAGCCATATATCTGTGATCAGGATGCTACATCAGAATTTTATAGACAATAATTGCATCAGAATATGATAACTGTAGTGTAAGAACCAAAAGAGGACAATGGAGAGAATTTTAAAAGCATATGGAGATGTTTTAAAAAATAGATGGTGCCTCAAAGGAAAGAAGAGATAGTAGATGATCCCTCAGTGAAGCCTGTGTGCTTATCACAAGGAAAATTCCAGTGGCACTATAAAAATCTAGTATGAAAGGAGCTGGAAAATTTGCAGAACAGAATTATAGCTAGACTTGGTGAAGGTTGGGAAAAGCTGATGTCAGGTGACCTGCTGAAATTGATTGAAAAAAACCCCAGTCAATAATGGACAGAAGTGCTGTTTCTCGCCCTCCTACACACCTTGCACCTGAAGGGGTTGGATGTTATGTCAAGGATCTGCACTCTCACACACCAGCTGGGAATGCAATGCATCTCTATCTGCCCCACCAGGACTTGCTCCTTCACTACTGGTGGGAGACAGAGCAGATACCTCCAGTCAGGACTAAAAGGAGGAGGAAGGAGCACCTGGCAGGAGCCACTCTTGGGAATTTGTCCAGGCAGTTGATACCCTGCAAAAACTTAAGTAAAATTAATAAAAGTGGGAAAAAGATTAAAAACAAAAATTGAAATTAAAGACGAAGAAGAAGAAGAATTTGGCCAATCCTTATTGTAGCACATGTAAGGCCTGTACAGCCTGCAAACGCATCATGGTGGGGATAGAGAAGCCATCAGAAAAAGTAAACATCTGCAAAGATCCAAAGCCACTGATCTGGGCATTGTAATGATGTCACTAACTACTTCCTACAGTTGATAGCACAGTGCCAGAACTCTCCAAAGCCAGAATCTTTGCAGTCCTTGTCATGAGGATTGAATTTGGTGCTTAAATCTGATAAAGAATTCAACGGGGTGATAACATTTGCTGCACCATT
The DNA here is from genome assembly GCA_007922175.1 of Pelusios castaneus. Classification (NCBI taxonomy): domain Eukaryota; kingdom Metazoa; phylum Chordata; order Testudines; family Pelomedusidae; genus Pelusios; species Pelusios castaneus. The sequence continues at coordinate 30,427,821 of ML685756.1, read as the reverse complement.
TGATCACTGTAGATGCATATGCTGATGGGCATAAACCCAGCACCAGAGGTGTTCGAGAGAAGACTCATATAAACACTGGAAGGTGTGCCAGGGGAGGGGGAAGGGAATAATTGTAGATGATATTCTCATTTTAGGTGAAGGGAGCAATGATTCAGAAAGTGAATGACACCATGACAGAAAACTACAAGCTTGTCTACAGCAATGCAGGGCCAAGAACATAAAACTCAACCCTGAAAAAAGTGACTCGAAGAGACTGACGAGACTTACAATGTGACTATCTGCTCACAGAAGAGAGACTGAAAGCATATCCCACCAAGATCTAAGCAGTCAGATACATGCCAGATCCAGCAGATATGAAAGAGCTTTAGCGCTTCATAGGAATGAGATATTTTATGATAGAATTCTGTCAACACCTGACTGCAGCAGGAGAAACCATAGATCATCTCAGAAGGCTGCATGTTGAGTGGCACCAGACAAGTCCCAAACAAGATGCATCTGACATGCTGAAATAAATGATAATGGATACTCCTGTCTTGAAGTACTACCAGCAAGCCACTGAGACTGCATCACAGAAGGGACTGGGTGTAGCTCTTCTGCTGGAGCAGCCAGTTGATATTGCTAGCAGAGCCCTGTCAGAAACAGAATGGGGATACATCCAAATAGAAAGAGAACTTCTGAGTAGAGCAATTCCATCAGTACACCTATGGCCACCCAGTGGTAGTGCAATCAGACAATCATTGTAGAGGCAATCATGGCAAGGCCCCTTTTTGTGCCCTAGAGAGGTTGCAGCAGGTGTTGATGCACCTTTAGCACTCCTAGGTAGACATCAGACATTGTCCTGGATGATTATTGGTGTTAGCCAATACCCTGAAAATGCATATAACACTAGTATCAGCAAACTGAGAGAAGGGGATCAGGAGATTGAATCCATTAATATGCTGCATAGTCTTCCAATTTCAATAGCAAAGCTGATGGACATCAGAGGGTACAGAAAAGGACATCCAACTACACACAGTGAAGAGAGCGATACTAGCAGGGTGGCCAGAAGGCAAAAGCCAGATATTGGTAGGAGCAAAACCATATTTTCAAATGAAAGATGAGCTGATGTATGCAGGATGGAATCATATTTTAAGGTGAGAAAGCTGTTGTCCCTGCCTCATTACATAAGTACGTTGTGCAAAAATGATGTGCCTTAGGCCTGGGTGTTGACTGCTGTCTTAGACAGGCTTAAGAACGTGTTAACTGGCTGGGAATAAATACATAGCTCTGCTCCTTGACAGAAGGGTGTGACACCAGCCAGTAATGTGATAACCTCCAGCAGAAAGAAACCCTATTATCACAGGAGCTGCACACTCAACTATGGGAAAAGCTGAGAGCAATGAAAAGCAGTACGGGATTTCAGTGGACTACTACTCACATTTTTAGAAGGTCTACATTCTACCTGTTATAAGAACAAGTCTGTGATTTGCAAACACTTGTGAGATGTGACATTCTGGACACTGTATATTCACCACCAATGGATCCCAGTTTGTCTGGAGGAATTCAAGAAAATTTCAGGCAAATAGGTGATTGACCACAACACTTTCTCCCCAGAATATTTCAGAGTAATGGCGTAAGGGGCGAGGTGGAATAAGCTATGAAAATAACCAAATGATTGTTACACAATTTTTTCTGGTTCAGACAAACTCTTTCCTCTGGTTTAGATCCTTTGTGAACATTTTTGGTATGCAGAAATACCCTATCACAGAGGTTCCAAAGCAACTTGGCACAGACACTTATGGCACAAAGGAACAAAACACTGTTATCAATGAGGTGAGACCTGATGAAGCCAGAAAGATGGAAATACCTTTGAGAGAAGATGGACAACAATTAGAGAAAATAGATACTAGAGTATGATGGATCAGCCAAGTACCTACTGGCCCTGTAGATAGGTACTCCTGTGAGGATCCAGCCATTAGAGAGACCCCAGAAGGAGTGGACTAAAGGAGTCATGAGAGATGCCCTGGCATCCAGGTTATGTGATGTAACTACACAACAGGGACAAGTGATCCAAAGGAACAGGAGGCACATTTAAGCCAGAAAACACAACACCCAGAGAGAGCCTACAGTGATCCTCACACAATGGAGAGATAGAGAGCCATCCAGAGGCCAACCCTGCAGGAAGGGAGAAGACTCCACAGAGAGATCATTTTCTAGATTGGGAAACAGGTGACAGGGAGACAGAGAGAAGTCACTCCTGGTTTGTTACCTGTTGAGAAAACCACAAGCTATCTCAGAGACTATGTAACCAGATGAGTCTGTGGTAAAGATGAAAGTCCAGCTTGGCCATGTGCTAGCACCCTCTGGGTGAAGGGGCATGGGGTGGGTGTCAGTTATTTGTTTTGATGTTTCTATTAAAATGTTTGTAAAATAGGGAAGATGTATCATGATCAGTGGAACTGGAGTCAAGGGGGGGCGTGTTTTCTGAATGGATGGTTGCTGAGAGGATAGTGATGGGATAAGGAATACTGGAGAGTTAGATAAAGCAGGGCAAGGGGCTTAATGAAGTTCCATTTAATCTGCTTTCAGCATCACTCTTTGTGAATGAAACAGCAACAGTTAGCACTGCAGCACCTGATTTTTAGATGCTCTATTGCCTAATAGAATTCATAACTCTTGAGTTAGGAGCCTAGGTTTCCTATTAAATGCCTATTAAGTTAGGTGCCTGAGTATGGGATTACAGAGCCTCTATGCTGAGCAGGGAACTATCTAAGCTACACAGTGGAAATGCTGAGGAAAGAGTGCAGATTTTGCTGAAAAGTAAGACCTCTAGGAAGCAGAGAGATGCCACACTTCTGGACACCCTAGATGCAGACTTTTTTTTCTGTGATACACTTCCTGATGGGGCATAAACAAGCCCAGCACAGGGCACCCGCAGGCTACAGCTACATAGAGTACTAGGAAATTAATTACCCATTACTGTACATTGTTCCTGTTCATTATAAATAGTTTAACTTTTACAACTCTACTTATCCTTAAAATATTACATGGCCTGACTTCTATCCTCCAAAGGGCCTTAGTGGCCTCACTCTGGTTCATAGGGAGGTGCCTGTCTCTGGTTGGCATTCACAACCATGAACACACGTCAGGAGTTAGTTGCCTATGCTGTTTTGCGAGAAGGAGGAGTGGTGGAGATTGTGCCATGTGCGTCCTCCTGCCCCTGATCTGTAATCTACAAAACAGTGATTAAGGCACTTCTCTGGTACAGGGGAGAGACCTGGGTTCTAGTCCACACTTGCTTTACTGCATAGTTACATACAGTAGAACAGCTCCAGCAGGAGACACCCCCAGTTGGCTAACCTGTAGCACAGTGATTAGAGTATGTGCCTGAGAAGTAGGTGACCTATGGTTACAATCCCATCTCCATGTCAGGGAGAGGTAGGGAATTCAATCTGTGTCTTCCTAGGGGAGTGCCCTAACTACCGGACTAAGGGTTAGAAGGTGGGGTATTGCTTCCTCCTCTTTCTATTTTCTGTGCATTTAGGTGTGTTCAGAGCATGCCTGCAGGATCAGGCCCCAAAGGCTAGAGAGTTGGGAAGATGTATAGTTTGTGAATTCTTCTGGGGCACAGGTATGAGGGTAGGTGCCAAACTACTGGATGGATTTAGACTGGTCAGGTGCCAAACTGCTGGTCAGGATTTAGACGGCTGTGGGAGTGCTCAGCCACTGAAACAGAGGTACCTTGGGGACTTTAACAATGGAAACTTTGGTGCTTAGAGGACAGTTGGGCAGGGGTTTGGTGAATGGTTGCGTTTAAACAAGAAATAGAATCTGAGTTGGTAAAGAGCTAAAGATGTAAAATAAAGTCCCTGGAAAAAATATGAATTGTAACTGAATTGCCTTTCCTTGGAACTTCAAAGCAAGACAATATGGTTGTTCCAAATACTGTGTATGTTTCTTTTTAATTAGGTTAATATAGGGTCAAGATTTAATTTGACCAAATATTTAAGATTATTCAGTACAGGTATCTTCAGATGTGGATTTGATGTTAATTACAATTTCAATATGCAAATTGAGAACTAAAACATCCTTCAAATATGGGCATAACTTTAGACTTAACTTTACACTTCAAAGTTGGCCAGATTCCTGATTCAAAATGAAGAAATCACTTTGTTTTAAGTCAATCCATTTTGCCCTTTAAAGGCAGATTCAGAGCAGCTTGCATTGCCCAAAAAGTGAAAAAACAAATTGCTCTCATTGAGAATCTGATGCTGAGGGACTGAAATAAAAATTGTAAAACAAAAATGTGTATAAATCTACAACTTTACAGTAAAGTGTTAAGCACTCAGAATCTCAACAGCAGCTTAGTTTTAGGATACATAAACGAGTTTTAATTAAGATGTGTTTTTAATATATATTATACTGTACAGCTTTCAGACATTCTGTTGTTTTCTGGTTGTTTGCTTCACTATAGCATTGTTGGGTTAATTTTAGCTTGTGTGGTGCCCTGATGTACTATCAAACTAACATTAATTTGCCTCCAGCTTAGCAAAGTCTCATTTTTCTGCCTCTGTCAGGTCTAATAAGTTCAAAAAAGTGTTTGCTCTTGTGCTGGTAGATCAGAAGAGTGATCTGTGTTATCCTTGTCACTCCTCCTTGATCAGCCTTGAAGATTGCCTCCAAACCGTTTTGGCCTTTCTTGTCCTGCTTACTACCATGGAAAATAGAAGTATTTGTTAGTGAGTTTTTCTTCAGGGAATTCCATCACCCTGGGTTTTTTGTTTGGTTTTGTTTTGTTTTCCCAACCCTTCAGGACAAATGCCTGTTTCAAGGGAACAAAGAGACAAGTGCTGTCATTTCAGGCTCAGTTAAACAGTGAGCAGGCAAAGGTAGGACTGGCTTTCTGGAAGCGGAGGAGGGATCATGGTTTGAGAATGTTTGCACTCTCACTTGAAAACTAGTGATTTTCCATCTCCATGTTCTCTAACACAGATTCCATTTAAGACTACCCCTTTCCACCACTTTGCAATGCAAACTCTCTCTCTCTCTCTCATGGTTGTTTGGAGTTAAATCTTAAATTGAAAACAAAACATAGGAATATCTGTTCATGCTCTTATTTTGTTAGTTCAAAGAAACCATTGTTTACCAACACTTAATGACTCAAATTCCAAAGGGGTAGCCCTGTTAGTCTATTGTAGAAAGACAACAGAGTCCTGTTGACTTAATGACTCAGTTATGGAGGCACCTGGTAAATGACTTGATATTTGTGCCAAATTGGGCCTGAAATGGGGTGTAAATTCCTGTGTTTGTCCAAAAGTGGATGGCCAGTCAGCAAAGAACTTTACACAGGGTTCATTTTTATGCCCTTTGAGTTCTCTGATGCTTTTGTGTGGTTTCTCCACATAATATTGTAATGAGAAGTATTTTAAATTTAGTTCTGTCTGAAACCTTTCCTTGGCAAGTCTGTTGCCTACCATTGGCCAATATCTCTTAAAAAACAAGAAAATGACCAAACAGACTGTGTCACAGTTTGTGTTTGTTTTGTTTGTCATAGAGACAAGGTGAATGAGGTAATATTTGTTGGACCAACTTCTGAAATTGGGCCAATAAATATTTACCTCACTCATTTTGTCTCTTTGGCTATGTCTACACTGGCAATTTAAGTTGATTTAAGGAGACTTAAGTCGACTTAAATTAAGCTGTGTCCACACCTGGCTGTCATTAAGTCGACTTAAGCAGCTCCTTAAGTCGACTTAATAACTACCGGTATTTAGATCAACTTAACTCTTAACTTGAATGGTTAAGTCAGTCTAAAGACCGATGCCATGCTCTTGGAATGAACTGTCCTTCTCCACCCTGGCTGCCACACCAACACTGTCTATTTACAGAACTTGGTGGATTCTGAGTAGGTCTGGTGCAAGAGGTTAATTTTTGAAATGTTGGATTAAGATCATATTTAGCTGCTGGTTAACCTATAACTGGAAGTGTATGTATTATGCACCTCAACTTGGTTGATGGTGAGTTGGGTACATGCAAGACCAACTGGTAAATGGAGAGGTGAATGTGCCTAAATCCTTCTCTGGCAGAAACTGAGCTTTCCTGTCAGATTTTATCTTAAAACATAGAAGGGCTCATGTGCAAGACCCACAAAATAGTCTCCTTCACCAGTTGCAAAGGTTCATATTCCCTGCCTCATCCAAATACCACTCCCAGTTAAGCATTGAAAGGCCTAGAAAACTAATAATAAACAAAGTTTGTAGTGAAGCAGTTAAGATTGCTATCCGAACAACATAGTCGGCACCCCCACAAAAGCAAGGAAGTTAGAAGCTAAGCTGTCTAACATACATACCCTCTTCTCCTTCACTCATGGGCCCACACCTCACCATCACAACTACCAAACAGCACACAACCCACTTTCAATTCTGCCTCTGTAGGGATGCCAGCTTTTCACCACCCTGGTTCAATGCCCTTCTGCACACTACTGGTAAAGAGCTATGTTCAGAAGCATGGAAGAGGGACACAGTTAAGATTGATAGGATTGATCTATGGTGTTGAGAAGCTGCGATAATTGTTAGTTGTATAGTCTATATGTGCCTCTGAGTGAAGGAGAAGAAGGTATGTACTGTTAAATAGATTAATTTTTAATCACTTTTATAGGCACACCAATTATGGCCGAGTAGCACCCTAAATGCTTCAAAATGGCATGATTATGTATTAATAGTAATAGAAGTCCAGGTACTTACATGCAAGGTTATACATACTCTGTGGCAAACTGGACCTATATTCTGCAGCATGGTCCCTGGGTTTTGCAGCACTATGGTGGAAATTTTGTACCAGTTTAAGGTAAATTTATAATCTCAGGGATTGTTACCAAATATAAATGAAAATGTATAATCATTAATATAATGGTCCCTGTGCTGGTAAAGTTTAATCTGTTTTAAAAGTGTCCCCACAATTTCAGTTGTCAGTATGCTGTAGATGTGCTTACTTACATTTCAGCATTAATGACTGCAAGAGGCAGATAAACACTTCTCAGTGCTCTTTTCAGAGCATCTGCACACTCAGGATGACAACTCTTCAGTTATATTTGATTAACATTTCCAGGGTTATCTCCAGAAATATGAGGGACAGAAACATCATTTCACATAAATAAATGGGGGGGGGGGGGGGGGGGGGGAGGATGGGGAGAGGAGTGCTGAGCACGATTCCATGACAGGGTCCACAGCTGTTGAATTATGTGGTACAGTGGGCTCTGATTACAGGGTCTGATCGGAGAGGTATGTGTGCAATCAGGTGGGTACCCAGAAGTCAATTACTACAGGAGAAGTCCAAGAAAGAAAACAACAGAACGCCATTGCTCATCACCTACACCCCTAAGTCAGACCTCTACAGCACATCATCAGGGATCTACAACCTATACTATACAACTATCCCTCACTCTCTCAAGCCTTCAGAGACAGACCTCTTCTTGCTTACAGACAGCCCCCCAACCTTAAACAGCTACTCACCAGCAACTACAGACCAAACAACAGAAACATTAAAGCAGGAACATATCCCTGCAACAGATCACATTGCCAACTTTTCCCCTATAGCTACACAAAAGACACCATCACAGGACCTAATCAAGCCAGTTACTCCATCAAGGGCTCATTCACCTGCTCATCCACCAATGTGATTTATGCCATCATGTGCCGGAAATGCCCCTCTGCCTTATATATTGGACAAACAGGACAGTCTCTACTCAAAAAAATAAATGGACACAAGTCTGACATCAGAAATCACAACATTCAAAAACCAATAGGGGAACATTTCAATCTCCCTGCTCACTCCATTGACAACCTGCTAATAGTGGTGCTCAAACAAATGAATAACAAATTGCAGCTTCAAAGGGAAACTGCAGGATTGGAATTTATATGTAAATTCGACTCCGTTGCCTTGGGGTTAAACAGGAACTATGGATTTTTTCTCATTACAACAAGTGATTAGACCTCACCGTCTTCTATATGTTGTTCCCCAGTGTTTGAATCCCAACACCTATTCTGATTTGTTGTTACAGCCTGACCTGATCCTGGGTCATACAGTTCCCCCCACTCTATAAATTCTCCCCACTCTGTAAATTCCCCATCTTGAAAGCATCTAACAAAGTAGGATTTTCTCCCATGAAAGCTCATGCGATAAATAAATGTGTTAGTCTTTAAAAGTGCCACAGGACTCCTTGTTTGTTTTGCTGACCTAGACTAAGACAGTTACCCCTTTGGAACATCAGATTGAAGGTACTAATCACCTGCAAGTCCTTCTAAAAGGATTTGATTTATCAGGACAGGAATTCTGTTGTCCTACCTACAGGATTATGGGGTTGATACAGGAATTACTTTGTCAATTTCTTTCTCCTGTATTATGCAAGAAGGTGTACTAGATGATCATTAGGTTGCTTTTTTGTATTAAAATCAATGAGTCTTTGTTTGCAAAAGGCCTACCACATTCTGTACAGTACAATAATATATTCCTATAAACTAAATTTGTTGAGATGTAACTAAAGTTGAAGTCATAAATCAGTGGTTTGGATGTACTCCATTTCAAGATCTCTAGAGTTTTTGTTGTTTTCATTTTCCTTTAAAATCAAAACAAAAAAGATCAACAATCTGCCACCTTTTTCCCATTCCCAAGACTCCTAAGTGAGTAGCTTAGACTGCAAAAAGTATCTCTGAAGGTAAAAGGACTAGAAACTATTAATGGAAAGCTGAAGTCTGCATCTGTCATTTGAAACCTTATGAAGCTCTTTGGTGTTTTAAGTTCATAGTGTTGTTTCTATGTAACAACTTTCTCAATTAGCTATGAAGAGTCCAGATAAAATAGGTTTTACCTTGTTTGTTTGGGGGGTTTTGTTTACTATAAAATGAACATCTTTCATTTCATCAGTCCAAGAATTCCTTGTCCTGTTAACTTCCAGTTGTGTAGAAAAGTATAATCTGTCTCAGATATAACATACCAGTTTTGAGGCTAATAATACTTAGCTATTGTATGCAACTTTTCACCTGTGGATCTCTTAAGAGCTTTACAGAAGAAGGTAAGGTAGGCTACATAGTTATTACAAAAAATTATATACTGGGATATAACACACTTATCAGAGATAGCAGGTTCTGCTCTTGGGCAACTATTGCATTTAGCTAATTGAGAAGACGAATCCAAAGAAATGGGAATTGAGTGTGGTATTTTATACTTTCTTATGACAATAGTATATACCATATTTGACTGTTTATAATAGGGTCAGTGCCTGCCCCTAGCCATATGTGGTCTTTGGAGTATCCATAATTAAGAAGCATAGTTAATCCATAATCAAGCATTAATGTTCATCATTTATATCACTTATTTCTTCATAATGCCTATATTTAAATATGATGTAAGTGCACAGCAACTTAATTGACACAGCCTGCCAAAGACTTTTCCTGCAGAATTCTGTGGTGTAAAATACCCATTTGTGCTTACTTGTTTGTCTCTCAAAATGAGAGTGCAAAATATCTGCCCTAGGGTTATTTCCTTAGGCCTACACCAGTCAGCTAATTCCTAGCCTTTAACATAACTACTCCCACGAAGCCTCAGACCTTTAATTATAGCAAGCCTACTAATTCATTTACCTATGTTCACCTGTTTACACCCCCCGCCTCCCCCCACAGACACACCATGCATGTTCTAAGCTAATAACTAACCTCTCTCAGTCTTACGCTCTATGGCTATATCTACACTGGCAAGTTAGTTTGAATTAAGGAAGCTTAATTCGAATTAACTAAAGCCATGGCTGCAGAATGTTCGGGGCTCAAGCCTAATAAGAAAGCAAAAGCAGGCATATGTGGTATCACATTAGCTCTTATAGGTGAATGGCATTGCTTCCATTTAGGTAAAGATAGACTACTCTATTGAAAAATCAAGCTGCCCAGAATCTAATGGTATCACCTGAAAAATGCAAAAAGCAAGAATATTAAGATGGCACATCTTAGAACAGAAAAAATGGAGTCTTGAGAGAGATCATTTATATTGACCATACATGAAAAAGAACATTCAACATCATGTCACCAAAATCTGAATGGCTATGTCTACACTGGCAAGTTAGTTTGAATTAAGGAAGCTTAATTCGAACTAACTTAAGCCACGGGTACACTAGGCTTTCATTAGTTCTAATTAAGAGCTTTCTTAATTCGAACTAATAAATTCGAATATGCAATTCAAACTAAGGGTTCATTCGAACTAGCTAGTTCAAATTAACCAGTATGGCCATGTTAGTTCAAACTAATTGCTTAGTTCAAACTAACCAGCCCATTGAACTCAATGCAATTCGTTAATTCGAACTAAGCAAGTGCCATGAATGGCACTTGCTTAGTTCAAACTAAATTTTTTTAGTTCGAATTAAGTTAATTTGAACTAACTAAAATTAGTTTGAATTAGTTAGTTCGAATTAAGTAGACATAGCCTATAATGTCATTTTACCTCTAGCGAGTATAAAATCCCTAATGAGACATAATGCTAGGTCACACAGTCAGTTCAGGGATCAACAGAAAGTGTCATTATACCCACTTTTTTCACATGGGAATCGAGGCACAAAAAGGTAAGAGGATTTGGGGGGTAGGAGAGTAAGAGGGGAATCAGACTAAGGGAAGCTCAGCAGCAGCCTTAACTATGGAAAATGCACCACCATTCCAAAATAGATCTGGACTAGAGTATGAAAAGGAAAAAAAAATAGGGGCACTGGGACACAGATGTCACTGGATTTTTAAAAAATATATTTAGACTTTTAAGGCCAGAAGGCACCATTATGATAATCTAGTCTGACCTCCTGAATATCAAAGGACAGAGGCCAGAGAATTTTTTATGTTAATACCTTCATTTAGCCCAACAGCTTCTACTTCAACCCAGTATGTGTTTTAAAAAGACATCTAATTTTGACTTGGACTGCAAGTGATGGAAAATTTACCACATCTGATAGTTCTAATGGCCAATCATACACACTTCAAAAAGTGTCTTTTTTCCAGTTTGAACTTTGGCTTCAACTTCTATTCGTTATATATAGTTATACATTTGTCCAGTAGATTAAAGCACCGTGGTTTATCAAGTTATCTCCCTGGATAGGTATTTATAGACCATTATTAAATACACACTTAACCATTCTTCAAGCTCCTTTTAGAAGTAAGGTGTGTTTTTCAGACTACAAATTTTGTGGCTTTTCTCTATAACCTGCAGTTTTTCCAATAGCCCTCTTAGTGTGGAAACCAAAATTGGACACGGTGGGCTTGATTTATAGGGGTTCTTCAAGGAAAAGAACTCTAGCTGCTTTAAGTTCATGAAATGAAACAGAGAATCCAACACAGTATTCCCATAGCATCCTTCCAGTGTTAGGTTATCAGCTCCTTATTCCTGCTCAGTGTTTCCATTAATACATCCAAGAATTGTTAGTCCTTTCGGTGACAGCCTTGCACTGGATCCTCACATTCTGTTAATTATCCTCAATATTTCCTAACACCTTTTTTGAGCCACTGTTTTCCAGAATACAGTCTCTTATTTTGTAAGTAAGACATAACATTCTTCATTCCTAGGTGATTGTGCATTTGGCTGTATTAAAACTCAGATTGTTTGTTTGTTTTTGCCCAGTTTACCAAATCACCCAGATTGCTTTGGTCCTCCCTGTTATTTACTGTATCACGTGCAAACATTATCAGAAATGATTTTATATTGTCTTCCACATCGTTCGTTACTATCCGTTTGGAACTTGTAAAAAATATTGAATAGTTTTGGGCCACGAACAAAATCTCTGCAGGGCCCCCAGTTGCTAACTAGCCATTAACTATGTTTTGAGATCTATCCATTAGCCAGACTTAAGACAGTTAATATGTGCTATACAGATTTTGTACAGTGACTGCTCTACCAAAAACCCCAAACTGAACAACACCCTCCCCCACACAACAACTATTTGGTACCCATTCATAGACTCATAGACTTTAAGGTCAGAAGGGACCAGTATGATAATCTAGTATGACCTCCTGCAAAATGCAAGCCTCAAGACCTCACCCACCCACTCCTGCAATAGGCCACCAACCTATGACTGAGTTATTTACCTCCTTAAATCATGATTTAAGGACTTTAAGATACAGAGAATTCACCGGTAGGTGAAACATGCCCTGTGCTACAGAGGAAGGTGAAAAACCCCTAGAGCCCAGGCTAATCAGCCCTGAGGGAAAATTCCTTCCCGACCCCAGATATGGTGATCAGTTAAATCCTGAGCACGTGGGTAAGTCTCAACAGCTAGTTATCCAAGAAACAATTCTCTGTAATAACTCAGAACCCACCCCATGTACTCTCCTCTCTTAGGCCACTTGTAAATCCACCACACGTAGCTAAATATCAGTCAATTTCCAAAATAGGCTAATCATACCATCCCCTCCAAAAATTTATCAAGCTCAGTTTTGAAAGCAGTTATGGTTTTTGCCCCCACAAATCCCCTTGGAAGGATATTCCAGAATTTTACTCCTCTAATGGTTAGAAACATGCATCTAATTTCAAGCCTAAATTTCTTGATGGACAGTTTATAACCATTTGTTCTGGTGTCCACATTGGTGCTGAACTCAAATAATTCCTCTCCCTCCCTGATGTTAATCCCTCTGATGTATTTATAGAGAGCAATCATATCCCCCCTCAGCCTTCTTTTGGTTAAGCTAAACAAGCCAAGCTTCTTGAGTCTCCACTCATAAGGCAGGTTTTCCACTCCACAGACCATCCTTGTAGCCCTTCTCTGCACCTGTTCCAATTTGAATTAATCCTTTTTAAACATCTCTTACACCGAATTCTAAATATATTATGTGAATACTTTGCTTAATTTTTATCAGCTAAACTTTTGAACCTGTCAGTGTATGATATTAAGTATTTTTATAAGATTTATCTTCCATGAAACCATGTTTATTGCCCTAAATTGCATTACATTCCTTTAATGATAAAATCCTGTATCAACAGTTCATATTTATTTATTTATTGCCTAGGATCAATGTCAATCTAACCAGTTTAGAGTTATCTAGGTCATTCTGTTTACACATTGTAAATTTTGGCATTTCATTGGCTTTATGAAAACAAACTTCTCCAGAGATTATCCACAAATTCATGGATGCAAATGTTTGGATGTGTAAATTAAATGTAGATACAAAACCCCATTAGCAGTTAATTATTTAGGTTGCAAAGTCAAGCACTGGAAAATTAAGAAATGACTTGATTTATGCTGGCCATGCACCCTTCAATCTGTCTCTGCATGTTCATCCTGCTCATTGAATGAGGCAGGAGTCCTGTGTGTGTTGGGAAGAGGGGAAGTATGTGATCATGTAATTAAAGACTACTGAAAAATACATGCGCACAAAATGGCTGAATTAAGGTTACCAGGACAACTGTAAATCTAGGATTTCTTAACTTTTGTGTACTTGAATATGCGGCCTTAATGGTGGTTTTTAAATATGTTTTTAAGTTTGTTTGTTTGTTTGTTTGTTTGTTTGTTTGTTTGTTTGTTTGTTTTAAGAAAAGAAATGGCATGGATACTAATGGATCTCCCTTGCCGCCCTGAAAAGAATCCACACGCACTGTATTTAGTCCTAGCTTATTCCCTTTTGGTGGTTTGGTTTTATCAATGACGCATATTAAAAACAACAACAACAAATGTAAGCCTGAGTCTAGGCCCTCAAGGTTGGCTGTTCATAAAGTTTCTCTCCATTATAAATCCCAGGTCACTGAGCCCAGAATGGAATTAACAAGCAACACTTGTCACACTGACTCAGCAGAATTCAGCTAGCATCTCCCATCACCTGTTTGGATCAAAGGAAGAACCCTACTGTCCTGTTTTATACCTCTTAGCAGTTAGCTCTTCACCTGCATATCAAAGAAATGCTGAACATGAGGCTTATCCAAATTGGAGTTGGAATCCAGTATTCTGATTCTTCTCTCAGTTACAGTAGTTTGAATCAATAGTAACTTCACTGAAGTCAATGGAACTATACTGGTGTAAAACCAGCATAAGTGGGAGGAGATTCAGGCCCCTGAATTGAAACTCACTGAAATAAGTTTATAGATGGGCATTGTGCTGCAAATGCCCCCTTGGGGGTTCCACCATTCACATTACATTATGCAGTGTCTCATACAAATGTATTGAGAAATGCTTCAAAGAGTTAATACTTAAAGTTAATAGAAATAGTAGAGGAAGTGAGAAGTAAAGATGTATAGGAAAGGGAGAAAATGCAGATTTTTAACTGAGAATTGAAGTCTGATTAACTGATGAGGTACAGATGGAGATAACAAGAGTTGCAGAGAAGAAGGCTCTTGCACCCATACTGCCGAGATTCTCTCTATTTGTGAGGTGGTAGCCAGCAATTGTCTGCAAATGTTGAAGTTGTGAGAGGTGGGATTTGAAAAGGCATAAGGAATAGAATAGCAATAGTCAAAACAAGAGGCAATCAAGGCATGGATGAATGTTTCAGCACTGGTAGAATGGAAGCAGTAGTGTGTATTGACAATGTTTAATGGAGGTTGTCATGGCGGGCACAAGAAAGGTGTGAAGAGAATGAAAGGATGCTCCCAGGCAAGAGTGAATGAAACCAAAGTTGCAGGCAATCTAAATCAAGGTACTAAGAAAATAGCTGATACCGTGGTGTACAGCACAGAGAAATCATACTTTTATGAACATGGGTAATCTGAAATTCAAACAAAGCTACTACCTATGAAGAGCTAAGGCAAGGGAGGAGGATATGATAACATTTTAACTGACTTTTCTGTATATATACATTTACAAAGTCAAGCATTGAAAAGTTAGGAAGTGCCAGAAATACAGCCTTTGTTCCCTTTGACTATATGCATTGTTAGACTTATTCAGTATCAGAAGACAACTGTAGCTGAGCCAGGATGATTCAGTACTCCTGAACCCCAATCAGAAGTGCTTTAAAGACAAGAGAATATTCTTAAATTTTCTACAAGCCTCTGCCTCATTCTCTGTCCATTCCGTGCACTGAATGAGGCAGAGGTACTTTGAAACAAGTAGCATATGATCATATAATTAGAGTGTATTGTCGTGGGGGACAAATTAAGGATTTGCTAGCAACCTGAATTCTAGCAGTTCATAATCTTCCAATGCTTGACTTTCTAACAATAATATTTTTAATTTATGTTGTATATAATTTGCTAGGGGTCTTAAAGGAATCTGAGGACTCTCTTCTGCCCCCTCCAGAAATTCTGTCATGTGGAAACATATTGAAATTTCCATGGGCTATCAGCAGAGTTGGAACAGAAAACATTTAGTTCTATCCTATAGACCTCTGCAGCTTGAGGTAAAGAATCTAGTGGTGTAGGAGGAACTGGCTATCATCCTCTTTGTGGATCAGTGATTAGATAGGCATTTACTATACAGAGGAATGTAAGAATCAGGGATCCTGGATTCTATTCTTAGCTCTAAAGGAAAAGAGAGTCCTGAGAATATAAGTATGAGGCCTTCTTCAATAAGAAGGGTTGTGAAGTGCACAGAGGTAATATTAGTTAGCGGAAGAGCTGAGACTAGTATTTATGCTCACTTTCTGACTCCCAATCCAGTATGCCTTCCTCTCTCCAAAGTGGGTGGGTGGCCGCTGCAGCTGCATCTACCTTACTTTGGATCTGGCTTTCCTCCAATCTTGTAGGAAGCTCAGAGATGAGCATGTGCAGTGTAATTGGAGTGTAGAGAGTTTGGGACTAGAATATGCACAGTGTAAATGAAACATTCAGATATTTAGCAAGGCTTTACGGGGTACCTGCAAATGAGAGTTTTCAGGGTGTTATAACTTAACAAATTTGGGTTGGTTTTCAAAGGGCTAGCAGGGAGCCGCCCTTGTTCTGTCACTGCATTTGTTGCAACCAGTCTATTAATACTTCGAGACCTTTGCTCTCCAAGACTGTACATCTGATAAAATTCATGAGCATTATATTCATTTTACATTTTTAAAAAGGAAACAAAAATGTTTGCAGAAAAACTTAATTATATTGTGAATATTTCTGTTCTTCAAGATCATTTGGGCTCTACTGGGATAGGTGAACTTCAAAGGATTCAGAGATTCAGTTTAGTTTAAATAAGCATACTGAATTTTGAATGCTTATCTAAAGTTTATCTTGAATCTCTTTCATCCATAAATTGGGCTGGAAATACTATTAGAACAGATATTAACATATTTTAAAATGATAACGAAAGGATAACAGGATCCAGAAGGACAGCACAAATCCTCAAAGCAACAACCAATCTGGAGCCGATTTAAGAATCCTGTGTTAGGGTCAGGCATGATTGTTATATCTATAATCAAAAAGGAGAATAAATGTGACATAATTAAGCGAGAAGTATATAGATTCACGGGAGCTTAGGAATGCCCTTTAAGTAAATGGTACTTCTATTTAAATGCCGCAAATGAGATGAAATGCAAAGTATACTAGGGAGGGTGCAAAACATTTCTTTCATGCAACTGTGATTGACACTGGGCATATAGCAGGGCAAAATCACAACAGCAACCTTCTGAGGATCCCCAGGACATACATCATATCAAAGAGGAAGAGGTGGGGATCTAGCCAAGCCATTTCACTTCCCCATTTTAAAAGCAGGTGAAAGTTAGTGAAGAGTAATGGGTTAGTGCTTCAGAGTGCTGCTGACAGCCAGTTCCATGTCTCTAGCTTGTCTGACTTAGCAGGTGCAATTCAATGCATGCCAGAAAAGACTGAGCTATGTTGGTTGGGTTTGCAGAAGTAATTTGAAGGAACAACATAACAGCCTCCAGTAAAGTTCAGAATTGGGTGTCTGAAGCAGAAATCTCTCCTTGAGCTCTCTATCTGAACAAGTCTCTCAGGAAATTGCAAACCTAGAGATCCTCACTAGCAACTATCTCCTTTGAGGATTTCCTGTCTCCATTCAGCTTCAGAGAATGCCTGTGCATGCTGATCAGCTTTTCCCTTAGACTGTGCCTCAGGTTCTGTTATGACTGGAAACTGTATCATTACAAGGCCTAAACTTTGAAGCATCCCCATCACCAAAAGGTATTCACAGTCATGGTTGCATCTGTCATATAAAAAGGGATATGCATCTGTTCCTATATGGGCAGAATTCTCTTGTGAGCTCCCTCATGACTGATGTTCAAGCTATTGAGCTGTCAATGCCCACCTCCAACTGACAGATTGTCAGCTCCATTGCCCACTTGTTAAATTTTTGAACAAGTGTCTTCATGTTATCTCCCATGCTGCCCTTCTCACTTGAGAGAAGCTACTTGTAAACACCTGTAAAGCTACCTCATTATCCTCCTTCAAATCCCTCCTTAAAACTCTACTTTGCTGTGTTGCCTACCAGAAACTTGACAGTGGTTAAGCCATTGATAAGCTGATAGGACTGCCTGTCATGTTGACCAATATAGTCTTTTTGTTTCCTCATACGCCCTTATCTTTCTGTTTGTATTCAATTTGTCTCTTATAGTTATATAGTAAATCTTTGGGGGCAGTGTTTTTGTTTGTTTGTTTTTGTTCTATGTCTAGCACAATGGGATCCTAGTCCATGATTAGGGCTCCTAGGTGTTATGGTCTTACAAACAAACAAAAAATCAGAACGATACCAAAGACAAGCTCAATATAGAGGCCAACTTGTTGAGTAACCAGCTGAGGAACCATGGAGAATGAAGTTTCCTTTAGTCTGTAATCCATTAATTGAAGTGTAAAATTGGAGTACTAATGGGGGAGTTCTTTACAACTAAATAGAATAGTTAAGACACATTTTCTTCTCCAAACACAGAAATCAAGGGAGAAAAGTTGCATTGTTTTAGCTGTGAACAACTGAATATCGGTATGACTTTGCTACTTTTCCACTGGTATCTAGAACTGCAAGAAAAATGAGACAAGAGAATGCATCAGTAATAGTAATGATTTTATTCGGATCCTAGATTTTAGACTTACTGGAACAATTATCCTATCTACCTATTCATCTTCCTTTGCATTCATCTTTGACCCAAAATTTCAGAATCTCAATTATTTACAAAATAGATTATCACTTAGTTAAAAAGCAAATGTTCTTTGCAAGCATGCTTCATCTATAACAAATGTCATTTGAGTAGTTCCCAGGGTCAATAATTAAAACTCAAAACAAAAACAAAAATCCACAGGGTAATATTATCAAAATGTGACTTTGTGATAGAGGTTCTTCACAAGCCACACTGAGTCCTTATGGTGTGCAGGGATTATTTGGTAATGCTATGAGTGGTGTCTTTGCTCTAATTTGGTATACCCATACGCAAGAGAAAAAAAAATTGGCTCATATAGGAAGTTAAAAAAAAGCAATTAGTACAAAGCAATTCAGGAGAGTCACAGCCCTGTTAGTTTACTCCTTACTGGCAGTCCAACAAAGCATCAAGAATATGTTTTTCAGAAGTGCCTAGGTAACTTATATACCTTAGGTGCCTAAAGGAACAGATAAGTGTCCCCTGGGATTTAAAAAATCTCCTAGGCATCTAATGCCTATATGCTTCTTCAGATACCCCAATACCTTGGAAAATTTGGCCTTTAGAACCTAAAACATACTTTGAAGCATTTTGGGGTAAAAATTTCAAATTTGTAATTGGCTAAAATATTGTATATAGAAGAGATCTATAAATAAAAGTTGTAACTCTTAGAGGTCTGTACACCAGACTTGAAATGTCCATTGTATCATATAAAGAAATCTGAAAGGTGTCTATGTGGCAATGTATACAACCATTCTGAAGGACTACAAATGAGATGTAGAAGAACTGGCAAATTCCACCTTTGGTAGAGGGAAGCAGCACAATGTGGTATCTCATCATTCCCAGGGCAATCAGACTTATTTTGTTAATAGTTATGGGAGCCCTTCCTGGAGCATTATTGCTGTAAATAACATGTTAGTGGAGGGCAAGCCTGAATATGAAAAACAACTCATTTCTTGTTGGTTTTCCTTTCCCGGGTATCCAGGCTTACCATTCCATCACTCCCAGTTCATATAAATCTAAAGGAGCATTTAAACTTTCAGGGACTTATACTCCATAAATAATTTTTAGGAAAAGGAAGCCTGATATATGATGGATGATCTGCCAAATATTTTTAATTGGGTTTCTGACTGGTTTGGGGTTGTTTTGTTTTGGTTCTTTATGATGTACAAGGAAGGCCTGGAACAATTTTGTTATTTCTTTCCTTATCATAGAAATGTCAAGTCTAGTTTGCCCTGGCTTTGATAAGGACTCTTGAAGGTCTCACAAATCTTTCTAAATGTCCTAACGTTAATTGAGAAAGTGTGAGGATATCAATCTTTAACAAAGGCTTCAGTTATAAAAAATTTCATTAAACACTGAAGTTAGAGAGGTGTTTTTAAACTCTCTCACATACAGCAGTTGGTGTAAACTGGTGTAGCTTCTTTGGATTTCAGAGTTAAACAGTCTGACTAAAAATCCAGTATACTCTCTTTGCTACTATTTAATTCTCTTGGCTCTTATGATGGCCTTATTTTACTAATTCTCTAGATATTCAAGAAACCTCTAACCCAGACAGAACTTGAATTTCTATTAAATAAACAAGCAGATTTCACTAACCTCACTTGTAAAAATATCTCTTTATACTTTTTTTATTTTCTAAAAAGGGCACAAATCCATTTTTTCCCAGTTTGTAGGTCACTTTTAACAGCATTAAAGTCCTAGTATTTGCTCCACCCATAGCAGATTAGACTATTATTATTTTTATTAGAGTAGTAGCTAGATGCCGCATCCATAGTTAGGTCCCTATCGTGTTTGACACTTGAGACATGTAGTGAGAGACAGACATTGTTCTGAAAAGCTTATATTATAAATAGAGAAGAAAAAGCATGGGAAGGGGAACAAAGAGGCAGATGTATTTGCCCAAGATTACAGTGAGTGATTGTCAGAACCAGGAAAAGAACAGAAGTCTCCTGCATTCTACTGTAATACCCTATGCACTAGACCACTGTACTTCTCCAAACAGGGTACAAAATCATTGCTGAAATGGTGAGCCTGAATATTTGTGGGAGTAAAACCACCAAGAAACAATTTTCTTCTGTGGAAGCACATTGTTTGTATGGATTTCCCAGAATAGAAAGTCAAGACAGGTCCACTGGCTAAGAGGATAAGTGCACTCTGACCTTAAACTGAGGAGTTACTTGTCAGTCAATAACAAAAGTGTAATCCTCACCTGAAAAACTCCAGTGGAAAGCCAGTTAGGGAAATTCTCATGGTAGCCATGAAATTTTGAACCAACTCAAAAAAGCTTCATCTACCTACTTATTAAATTCATTGAGAACAATCAATCTTGATGAGGCCAGAATCATGGCAGAGAAACACTCTACACTCAAGCAAGGGAGCCTGTTGTGCTGAAGAATAAATCTGGACCCAATATTGGTCTCATCTACCATATTCCAGGACCTACATTCAAAGACAGGCTCAAGTAGTTTTGGAGTAGATGACCACTGAAGTTTGATGCCAGAGGCAATCAGTACTGCTACGTAGTTTGATCATTATAATCTGTATTTGGGTTATCACCTAGAGATCGCAATTCTTTCTCACTTAGAATTCTCTCAGCAGCCTCATCCTTTAAATAAATCTTAGATGGGGATTAATTTATTTAACCAAGTACCTTGTATTAACAACATGAACTTAAAAACCAGGATTCTGGTATGGAGATATATAGTGGAATCAATGGAACTAATGTGTAACATCATAGTTTTTTATTGACTTGCTGTTCGTGGCACAGGGATTGAAAGAACCAAGTCCCCACATTATTGGACTTTAGCCAGGTTCAAACTTCTCCTTCTGAGATGGTCAATGTAGGGCCACAACTGGGCATCAAAATAAGAAGGCAACAAATGCCATCTAAGAAAATATGCTTACTCTCAGCATAATCATACATCCACAACCTGCCATTTTTGAAAGATATTCATTAATTTATTATTGCAGATTAAAAAGAAAAAAGGTGGTATGAAGAACAGGCATAGGAGGAAATAAAGAAAAAATCCGGTATATATGGTTCAATGTGACTGTAGGCCCTCTCAACCATTTATGGTGAGGAGAAAGGGAATTAAGGGTGATGGTGATATATTAGAGACGTTAAACAAAATGTTTGCATCATATTTACTGTAGAAGACTGTGGGGAAATTCTTATTCTGAAAGGACTTTTCAGAGTGTAGCTTTAAAAGAAATTGAAGTCTCCAGGGAGAAAATTTATGAACCAAATTGAGGAATTCAAGTGCAGTAGATTGTCAACAGCATATGGTATTCATCTGAGTATTCTAAAGTAAATAGAGTGTGAAATAGCAGCCATGCCATTGAGATGTAGCTTTTAAAACTCTGTTTCTGAATACTGTTAAGTTGCTAAAGTGTTTCCTATTTTTTAAGACGGGATAACTGAGAAATAATGAACAGGTATACACATCTAATTGAGAATAGAACAATACAACTCTTGGTTAAATGCTCTAAGGAACCTATATTTTCCCATTCCAAAAATATGCATTGTATTTTGTTTAGCAGACATATCTCCTTCTTTCCGTGGGTGCTGGCCTTAATTAGTTAATACTAATAAACATGTGATTAATGAAAAATGGTTTTGTCACAATAGCTTTCACTGTGCTTTGATAGGATCACAAGTTTGGCAATAAACAAAACTGTGTGATCATAATGTATTAACATTCTGAACATTGATGACTTAGTATCATAATCCATTAGTTAAAAAAATAAGCATCATTATAGCATATATTAAATGGATTAAGAACTGGCTAATTGATATATCTCAATAAAGGTCCCTGCAGTGCAGAAACCCTATTTTCCAAAATAGCAGATAACTCTAGTTTCTGTATCACCCTCTCCCTTTCTTAAACAACAATAGCAGCTACCCCACAAGATTCGCCGCACAGACCAAAACTGTTACTAATGACAAATCTGTAAGAGCTGGCAAGTCTGCACATGGTTCCATTATAATTAATTTTGTACTCAATATATGGATTATAAAAGAAAATCACCTTCCTCACGCAGAGTCCTGTTAACAGCCTTGTTCTCAGACCCAACACTGGATATGGAGAAATGGAAGATAATTGCTTAAGCTTCTCTAAGAGCCACAATCTCCATATTTGCTAGTGGCACCTCATGGAAGAACATATGATTAGATAAGACACGATTTATAATGACTGTAACCACAATGATTTTGATTGTGGTTACACAATGGCTCACAGATTTGACATGTAGTCTGGGAATTCTGATCCACTTTTGAATTTGTCTAGTTTTGGATATTACTCAGACTGGCCACACTATCCAAATCCACTGCATGTCATTACCCAACCTTTTTCAGCGTTTCTCTTCATCTTTCCCCTCTGAAAGTTGAATAATAACATGAGGACGTTTATGTTCCCAGGGCCAGTAGTATAGGTAGGTCTCATATGTGGCTGCCTGGGTCCGTGAATTTTTAGGCATAGCTCCACCATCCTTAGTTGCAAGCAGCAGAAGCAGCTTGACCAGGATTCACTATGCCAGCACAGCTCCTTTTTGACCACTCTTCCCTCCAAATGGGAAAACTCTCAACGTGGCCCCTTTCAGGGACCTCCATAGTAGCAGTTCAGCTGTAACAGTCAATACTGAGAGCTGCAGTGCAATGTAGGAAGCTGCTGTCTCTTCCAGCACTTTTATTAGACATCTTGATGCAGCATGATCTCAGCCTACATCCCAGCCCAGTGATACTCTGCCTCGTGGCTTGGGTCCCTGGACATTGATAGACTCTGTCGTGGCCTGTTTAGCAAAAGATCAAAAACATTTGCTATTGCACAGAAAGCCTTCTATACTAATATGCTGTTCTCAAAAGTGGAAGAGGTTTGGACTGTGAGAAGTGATTAACAATCAGTTGTCATCCTCTTCTTATATATCAAAAATAATTCTGGACTATTTTGCTGTGCTTGTCTTCTAGCATTTCCTTATATTTATTCAGTCTCACCTCACTAGCCTCTAATCAGCAATTTTGCTATATTAAGTCTTCCAGCCATCAAAAGGGACTTGTGCGCTACCATATGAATTATTGGTACTTATTCATAACCCTGTTTCAACCTAGGATCTCATTGTGGTGTTAATGGTTACTCTGGTCTTTATTGGCTTGCCTTTTGAGCACATAGGAGAATGTGCTTTATCTTACCTGGCACTACACCTACCCTTTTTGTTCACAGACTCATCAGTGAAGAATAAGTGGTTTGTAGGATTTAATGCCTGATCCTCCTTTCAGTGTGTCTTATAAGGAAAATCCTACATGTTCATCACAAATGTATACTAAAACATGTTCTTGAGTTCTACCCGAATCTATCTGCTGGCATTCTTCTTCAGACCTCATTCTTATTCTGTAGACAGTTGACTCTATAACCAAGATGTCAAAAGGGCACCGAGTATATATAGAATGAAATATTTAAGAAGTAAGTTTGCTAGTTGTAATTTTGAGGATTGGTGTATGCCATCCTTTACACAATGACTGTCAAAGTGGATTAGGTTACATATTGAGACATTACAGAATAGCCGGGGCAAAGGTACTTCATGTTCTAAGGCAGAGGTTCTCAAGCTTTTTTGTGTCGCAACACAGTTGGCGGTGTGTGCAACCATGCACAACACAGTGCCCTCCACTGCTGCTGCCAAGCCCCCCACAACTGTTACCAAGCCGCCTGCTGTCACCAAGCCCTCGGCCATCGCTGCCCAAACCCAGCCCTCCTGCTGGAAAGCTGCAGCTGCAGGAAGCTGCTGCCATGCTCCAGCTTCTCACAGGGACTAACTCCCGGCAACACACTTAGCCATGTGTCGCATCACAGTAAGATGTCGTGACACAGTAGTTGAGAACCACTGGTCTCAGGACAAGGGCAACGAAAATGATTGAGGGGCTGGGGCACATGACTTACGAGGAGAGACTGAAGGAAGTAGGCTCATTTAGTCTACAGAAGAGAAGACTGAGGGGGGATTTGATAGCAACCTTCAACTACTTGAAGAGGTGCTCAAAAGAGGAGGGGGCTAGGCTGTTCTTGGTGGTAACAGAGGACAGAACAAGGAGAAATGGTTTCAAATTACAGCTGGGGAGGTCAAGATTGGATATTAGGAAAAACTTTCTCACTAGGAGGGTGGTGAAGCACTGGAATGGGTTACCTAGGGAAGTGGTAGAATCTCCGTCTTTGGAGATATTTAAGGGCCGGTTAGACAAAACCCTGGCTGGGATGATTTAGTGGGAGTGGTCCTGCTTTTAGCAGGGGGTTGGACTAGATGACCTTATGAGGTCTCTTCCAGCCCTATGATTCTATGACTCTAAGGATCTAGGCAGTTTCAGTGGAATGGCTTCATAATGTTTCCAGTTTAGAAATCTGTAGAACTGCTCTCTGGAAATCTGTACATAAATTTACACAGAACTGGTCTCTCAACTTGGCATCTAGATCTAAAAGCTTGTTTACACTGCCCTGAGTTTATTAGGGGATGTGTATAGCTGTGCTGCATTTTAACTCATTCATGTGGCTATTGCAGGTGAAAATTTAAGGGGCCTAAGTTTGTATAGTGCCATTTTGAGATCTTTAATTCACAGCCAGACCATCCAGATGACTTTGGTGCACTCTGTTATTAACATCTCCTTAGCCCAAGTTATGGGACAGTATATACATGGCCTTATACTTGCTTTCAGAGGACAATCTGGTAATCTATGTTCAATTAGAACTCTTCAACTCACTTATCTGGGTATTTTACTGCTTGATAAATTTAATAGGAGAAATTATTTCTTGACTTTTAAATGTTAACCACATCAGGAAAGTTTTTAATTTTAATGATTCTTAATGACATTGGACCTTCAGTACAGAGCCTTTCAATAAAACAGAGAGAACAGGGTTTATCCGAATGCATGCCAAAGGAGATCGTGTGAATATTCATAAAGACTGTATTCTGTAATTATTGTTTCTTGGTAATTATTACACCAAATAATTTCCTGGGTAGCTTGAATCTGACTGAATGGCCATTTGAGCATTTTTACAACATAATTGACAACAAAATTAAATTTATAAAGTGACCTTATCAGAAATGTCTGAGAGCACTGTAAAAAATAACAGTATAAAACCTCAGTTCTTAATAATATCTAAGTACAGCAGCAAATTGGAACAGGTGCAGAGAAGGGCTACAAGGATGGTCTGTGGAGTGGAAAACCTGCTCTGTGAGTTGAGACTCAAGAAGCTTGGCTTGTTTAGCTTAACCAAAAGAAGGTTGAGGGGGGATATGATTGCTCTCTATAAATACATCAGAGGGATTAATATCAGGGAGGAAGAGGAATTATTTGAGTTCAGCACCAATGTGGACACCAGAACAAATGGTTATAAACTGTCCATCAAGAAATTTAGGCTTGAAATTAGATGCATGTTTCTAACCATTAGAGGAGTAAAATTCTGGAATAACCTTCCAAGGGGAGTTGTGCGGGCAAAAACCATAACTGCTTTCAAAACTGAGTTTGATAAATTTATGGGGGGGGGGTATGATTACCCTATTTTGGCAATTGACTGATATTTGGCTATGTGTGGTGGATATACAAGTGGCCTAAGAGGGGAGAGTAAATGGGGTGGGTTCTGAGTTATTACAGAGAATTGTTTCTTGGGTAACTGGCTGTTGAGACTTGCCCACGTGCTCAGGGTTTAACTGATCGCCATATTTGGGGTCGGGAAGGAATTTTCCCCCAGGGCTGATTGGCCTGGGCTCTAGGGGTTTTTTTGTCTTCCTCTGTAGCACAGGGCATGGTTCACCTACTGGTGAATTCTCTGTATCTTAAAGTCCTTAAATCATGATTTAAGGAGGTAAATAACTCAGTCATAGGTTGGTGGCCTATTGCAGGAGTGGGTGGGTGAGGTCTTGAGGCCTGCATTTTGCAGGAGGTCAGACTAGATGATCATACTGGTCCCTTCTGACCTTAAAGTGTATGGCTATGTCTACATTGGCAAGTTAGTTCCAAGTAAGGAGGCTTAATTCGAACTAACTAAAGCCATGGCTACACTAGGGTTTAGTTACTTCGAATTAAGGGCTTCCTTAATTCGAACTAATAAGTTCGAATAGGGTATTCGAACTAAGGGGTTAATTCAAACGAATTTGTTCGAATTAACCAATGTGGCCATGTTAATTCGAACTAATTTCTTAGTTCGAATTAACCGGCCATTGAAATGAATGGGGATCGCTAATTCAAACTAAGCAAGTGCTTGCTTAGTTCGAACTAACATTTCAGTGTGGCCATGCTAGTTCGAAATAAGCTAATTCAAACTAACTAAAATTAGTTCTAATTAGTTAGTTCGAACTAACTGATTCAAACTAATTTTGGCAAGTGTAGACATAGCCTATGAGTCTATAAATATTTGTTGTTTTTTTAATCTACTTTTCATTAGTAACATCATTTGGGATTACAGGTAGTATCAGGAAATATATTTTACAGATGAAGGTCATAGAGAAGAAAAAGCCTTTTCTTCCACTTTCTCAGGGCAATAGAGAAAACTAAATGTCCTACTAGTTTGGAATATAGTAAGTTTAATATTTATTTTTTATACTGCAATAGTGCCTAGAGGACTTAGTCAAGGATTATGGGACCCAATTAAGCTAGGCTCCATACAACTAAGTAAAACAAAGACTCTCTGTGGCCCAGGGAGTCCATAATGTAGGATTATGACAAGATGCAACATGCAGATGAACAGACAACAGTAGTTGGGTGGTGCACTGTATCGAAGATGGGTGCTTAGTAGTCTTGGCAATCACCGTAATCGTATTAATGAATAGCTGGGAATATAGGGGAAAAGATGGTCAGTTAGCATGCTAGAGCTGCTCCCATAGGGACCATAAAAGTCATTAAAAGAATTTTTAAATTTGTATGAAACTTAACACAAATTCAATGCAAAAAATGCACAATCAAATTAATATCTTTTGACCAAAGTATGGTCCTAAGGATATGTGTGCCTGCAATCTGGGCATAACACTGTTTTGAATGTAATAGAATTACAAATATTACATCTAAAGTACTGTATCTTCAAAAATATTGGGTAAGGTGAACTGTAAATACATTAGATGTGCTGGTGTTGCTGCAACAAGAACAATGTAGCTTGAAGCAAAAACAATTGCCCTTGGGGAAAAGTTTTTGTGTAAAGTGTGATATACCAGGGCCAGAGGGCAGTAAGGGAGTCACAGAAGGGAGATATATAAGCCCCAGAATGCTACAGGCGCTGTTCCCTGTAAACTAGCAAGAGTTAGCAGAGGACAGTTAGGAGCAGCTGAGGCTAATCAAGGCCCAGCCAGGTATTTTATAAAACCCCCCTCCTTCAGACAAACAAGGCACAAGTTGGAGGAGGTGGAAGAGAAGTGCTGAGTGGAGTGGAGTGGAGTGGAGTGGAGTGGAGTGGAGTGGAGTGGAG
>ML685756.1:30370785-30400387 GCA_007922175.1 Pelusios castaneus | reverse complement strand
AGTGGAGTGGAGTGGAGTGGAGTGGAGTGGAGTGGAGTGGAGTGGAGGTGAGGTGTGCAGTGCAGTGCAGTGCAGTGCAGTGCAGTGCAGTGCAGTGCTGTGTCATGTCACAGAGAGGAGTTGAAGGTACAGGCCCCCAGAGGGGGAAAACCCACAAGACAAAGGGTGCGTCTACACTTGTAAATTAAGTCGACTTAAGCTTGCTTAAGTCGACTTAATTTACTCTGCGTCTACACTACAGTTTCCTTAAATTGACTTAAGCAAGCTGCTTAAGTCGACTTAAGGAAAATAAAGTCGACTTAATGAAAATTAAGTCGACTTTATTAAACCTGCTTTTAGTTCCAGTTTAGGCTTGAGTTGACTTTTAAAAGTCGACTTAAGCCAGTGTAGACCTGGAGTAGCCCTAAGTCGACTTAGGGCTACTCCAGGACTCCCCCACTGCCCTCCCTGCTGTGGGGGGGCATACAAGGGGAGGCTGGCATGCCCCTCCACAGGGCAGGGCAGAGCCCTGCCCATCCTGCCCCTATGCCCTGCCAGGGTCCCTGTCCCCCTTTGTACAATGGGGCAAAGGCTGAGCCCCCTGGCACTGGGCAAGGGGTGGCCCCCTGCCACCGTGGACCTGCCCAAGGTCCCCATAGCCCCTAGAAGTCGACCTAGGCGTCCAGTGTGGACGCTCTAGGTCAACTTTGTAAGTTCCCCCCTAAGTTGACTTTAAATTTAGGTGTGGACATGCTAAGTCGACTTAACTAAGTTGACTTAAAGTTGACTTAGTTAAGTAGACTTAGCTAAAGTCGACCTAAATTTACAAGTGTAGACATAGCCAAAGGGAAGACATTTCCCAGGCCCTGAGGCCTAAGGGATGAAACCCTGCCCAGGCAGAGAGGGGGCAAGGAAAGAGCTGCTGAGGGAGCTGAAGGGGAAATAGCCAAGGGAAAAGTGACAGTGTTGGACACTATCAGCAGCAGAGAGCTGCTGCTCAGGGCCCCTGGGCTGGGACCTGTAGTAGGAGGCGGGCCCAGGTCCCTTCCCCTTCCTTAACCCACGGGACACCATCCCAGGGCGCCACCCCCCTCCTTGGAGATGGAGTAACTGGGGTCACCCTGACTCACTACTTACAAGAAAAGCAGGAGACCTGCTGGGGGAGAGCTGCCAGTTTGCCACAAAAGTAAATACAGAGATCTTTACAAGTGCCATATCAGCTGAAGTTTTTAAAACACAGACAAGTGTTCTCCACATGTAATCAATTTTATTCTTACTATTGAAGATGATTTGCAAGGAAAACAAATTGGGCTTATGTACTTTTTTGTTTCTTAATTACATATAAAGACAGCCAGGAAGTAGAACTGGTCAGAAAAATTCTGAGTGAACATTTTTGTGGCACTTTGCTGATTACCTAAAATTGAAACATTTCATGTAGACTATTTGTTTATGATCACATTCTGTCAGAAACTTGCCTAGTTTTCTGCCAGCTCACCTTCCTGACAGCTGGAGTGTCATGGAGTAGTGGACCCCAGTGATTTCATGTTCTGTACCTCTGAAGCAGCTCACCAGACAGACTGTCTCAGAGCTAGCATTGGGGCAGGGATTCCCAGTTCTGCAGATCAGGGGTAGCCTGATTCTCTCAGAGCTGGGGTTCCATTTCCTTTTATGGAGAACTTAGAAAAATTGTATTTTCATTCCAAATAGAAACAAAACTAAATTTCAATATCAAAATACTCAATTACCTTTCTCCACCCAGCTGTGCCTGAAAGACTTTTATTTGAAAAAAAAATTACAAATCTGATTGTTTTTACATTAGAAATTGAGGCTTTTCTTAGTCCAGAAGAGCTATAGCCTCGTCTGCAATGAGGAAATTTACAAAAATACTCTCACCAGTTCTAACAGTTTAACAGAGCACATAGGTCCACTACCATTTTTCTCAACACTGTTCATTATGTAATGCTCAACTCAGAAATCTGTGTTAGATGTCACTTTCCATGTATATGCTAGGATAATCATTAATTGATAATGTTACAGGAAGCCTTTCACCTTCGTGCTGACAGTTCAAATTTAAGTCAGGCTGACTGCGACCAAAATGTTTTACCATCTCTTGGGTGTTCAGTTACCTGTGTGAAATGAGTTGATGATCTCAGTCATTTTCAAGTAGAACAGTATCATAGTGACCGCCACTACATTTAGCACAAATTGGTACTTCTGTTGACTGACCTATAAAAAAGGACAAAGACTGGACAGGATGCAGGCTAAACTATCCTCTCATTCAACTGCTTTCAAAACTGAGCTTGATAATTTTATGGAGGGAATGGTATGATGGGATAGCTTATTTTGGAAATTGACTGATCTTTGATTTTTGGCTAGTGGTGGTGGATATATAAGTGGCCTAAGAAGGGAGAGTAGATGCAGTAGGTGCTGAGTTATTCCAGAGAAAAGTTTCTTGGTGACTGGCTGTTGAGACTTGCCCATGTGCTCAGGGTTTAACTGAATGCCATATTTGGGGTAGGGAAGGAATTTCCCCTCAGGGCAGATCAGCTAGGGCTCTGGGGGGTTTTCGCCTTCCTCTGTAGCACGGGGAATGGCTCACTCACCGGTGAATTCTCTGTATCTTAAAGTCCTAAAATCATGATTTAAGGAGGTAAATAACTCAATCATAGGTTAGAGGCTTATTGCTGGAGAAGGTGGGTGAGGTTTTGAGGCCTGCATTGTGCAAGAAGTCAGATTAGAGGATCATACTGGTCCCTTCTGACCTTAGAGTCTATGAATGCATCTACAATGGCAACTTAAGACAACAGAGTCTTGTGGCACTTTTAAAGACTAACAGATTTATTAATCGCATGAGCTTTCGTGGGAGAAAATCCCACTCTGTAACTTTCCTATCTTCAAAGCGTCTGACGAAGTGGGATTTTCTCCCACGAAAACTCATGCGATTAATAAATCTGTTAGTCTTTAAAAGTGCCACAAGACTCTGTTGTCTTTCTACAATAGACTAACACGGCTACCCCTTTGAAAATGGCAACTTAGGGCGACTTAAGAACGCTTAAGTCGACCTACACAAAGCCGTGTCCACACTGGGCTTTTATTAAGTCGTCTTAATGACTGCTTAAGTCGACTTAATAACACCACCTCTGAAGGTCGACTTAAGCTTTACATTGACTTCTTAAATCGACTTAAAGCCAGTGTAGAAGGTGAATAGCGCTAAGTCGACCTTTTTAAGTTGACTTAAAGCCAGTGCGGACGGCTATGTCTACTGTTAAGTCGACTTAACAAGGTCGACTTAAAGTGTAGCCACTCTATTAAGTCGACTTAACAGAGTCCACTTAATTTTACAAGTGTAGACATAGGCTATGAGTCTATAACCTTGATCTCCTGACTCTGACCCTAACTCTCACCCTGACCATGATTCCCACCTTTTGATTCTAGCCTGGGACTGCCTCTATTCTCCAGTGTCTGACTTTAGCCTCACTCTGACCCTGATTCTTGCTTACAGCACCTGACTCTTGTGATTTTTTTTGTCTCCTGCTCAGTAACTACTGTCTGTGGGAGGAAAACCTCAGCCCTGCTGTGACCGCTAGCCCAGACTCATTAAAGCTTTACAATTCAATGCCAATACTTTAAATTCTACCTGGAAACCCACATAAAGTCAGAGCAGATTATTAAGCAATGATGTAACAAGCTGTCAATGAGATACTCATAATAAGAGGGATGTCACATTCTGTATCTGCTTTAGTTTCCAAATAGAGTTAAAGTGCAGCCTCCAGGTATAGTACAGTACAAAAACCTAAGCTCCAGGTAACAAAGAAATGAATTGTGGTAGCAAAGTCTGCCTCACCAAAAAGAGGTCACAATTTACTAGCCAAAAGCAAATGAAAAAAAAAGCTATTTTGGGCCATGAACATACTTTATATAGAGATACAGAGAAAAACTGACAGACAGACAGACAGACAGGCTATCTCTACACTTGTAAATTTAGGTCTACTTAGCTAAGTCGACTTAACAAAGTCGACTTTAAGTCATCTTAGCATGTCCACACCTAAATTTTAAGTCGACTTAGGGGAGAACTTACAAAGTCGACCTAGAGCGTCCACACTGGACCCCTAGGTCGACTTGTAGGGGCTAGGTGGACCTGGGACTGGTCTACAGTGGCAGGGGGGGGACCCCTTGTCAAGTGCCAGGGGCTCAGCCTTTGCCCCATTGTACCTAGGTACAATGGAGCAAAGGGGGACAGGGACCTTGGCAGGGCATAGCGGCAGGGTGGGCAGGTCTCTGCCCTGCCCTGTGGGGGGGCATGCCAGGCTCTCCCTGTTTCATCCAGCCACCCTGGCAGGGAGGGCAGTGGGGAAGTCCTGGAGAGCCCTAAGTTGACTTAGAGTCAACTTAGGGCTACTCCACATTTACACTGGCTTAAGTCGACTTTAGAAAGTCGACTTAAGCGGAAAGTCGACTTAAAAGTAGGTTTAATAAAGTTGACTTAAGCAGCTCCTTAAGGGTAGTGTAGACGCAGAGTAAATTAAGTCGACTTAAGCAATCTTAATTCGACTCAATTTACAAGTGTAGATGTACCCACAGATATTTTCCCTATATCTTCTGATTGCTTTCCCGAGGTCACGAACATCACATTTCTTTTGATCTGCATCCAGCCTCGGTGAGCTTGTTTCATCCAGAAACATGTTCAACAAACATTTCTTCTGCCTTTCAAATCTATGATTCTATAATGTAATGGTATCAAAGGCAGCTCATAAGACTAATAAAACTAGTAGAAATACTTCATCCATCATTAGGAGGAGATTATCAACCAGCAAGAGCATTCTCTGTATCATTCCTTGGTTGGTACCTAAATTGAAAAGTGTCATGGAAATCTTTGGCATTTAGATACTGTGAGAGTCATCTCATAAAAGATCTTAGCCATAAAAAGAAGCTTCCACACAAGCTCACAGCTGTGGAAACAGTCTAGCAGCTGATTATTAGCGTTAAGGCAGCTTGATATAATATATTAAATAAACCTTAAGATAATATCTGTCTCAGTCTCCCTTTACAGAAAAAAGTCAGTATATATTCTGGTCATTTACCAGATTACCAGTGTGGGTGGAATTTGGAGAGAAGCTAACTGAAAGAAAATGATCAGCTAATGAATTGCTCGATCTGTTGCACAGAATCTCTCCTTATTCATTATTCATGGAAAATAGCAAGCAGTAAATCCCAGAGGTAGGCAGGGAAAGGATAAGCAGAGTTCAATTATTATAGTAGAATCTAGAATAGTAGACAGGAATGGAAGTCTTGAAAGGAAAGCTTTGTAAATTAAGGAGTTACGTGACAACTAATTCAGTACTACCATCTTACCAAAGGGTGTCTCTGCTGAGGAATGGAAACTTTGCAAATTTTTCTCAGATTATGCATGCACACTTTTTCCCCCAGTACTTCTAAGGACATCTGTGAATAGTTTCCCAGATGCCTAGTGTACGGCTGGTACAGGATTTTCACATCTTGTTTGTAGCAACTCTGAGGCCCTGAGGCCATGACATTTTGGATAAAATGAGATGAACAGGGGCAACGAAAATATGCGATATATCTTTAGAAGTCTTGGATGCCCATTGATGCCACAACTTTCTGAGACTCAGAACAAAATGATAGAACTGTTTCCCAGGAACTTGAATAGATGATTTTCTGAAGCTGTAATAATAACCCTTTCCTCATGACAAAGACGATGTGGTTCTCGTATGGATATGGGAATTAATTACAAAATTCTCCTTTCAGGGGCAATGGAGACTAGAAAGCCAATCTGACTTGTCTAAACCATCATTTTGATTGAACTTCGCAACTGATGCTTATATGTAAGCTACTATGTGACTGGCTACAAAAAGCCATTATGACTGGTGCTCACATTTTCACAGTGCTTATTTGTAGGAATCCAAGCCCCAGCCTGCCGTGACTGAGGCTCTGATTAGCTGGAAGACCACAATCAGAGCTGAACTGGAATTGGCAGGAGTACTTCCTTGTTCCCCTGTGTGCTGCTGATGCAGATCATAGCAGCAGCTGCAGAGATTGATCATAAAAATAGAATCCGCACCTGACGGCCAGTCCACAACAATGGGGCTACAGATATCCGCACCCACACCTGCGGATGGAGATACCAATGGGTCTGAAGCGGATACCCGCAGATCTGCAGGGCTCTACTAATCATAGAATATCAGGGTTGGAAGGGACCTCAGGAGGTCATCTAGACTAGTGGTTTTCAAACTTTTCTCCTCGGGATCCAGTTGAAAAAAATTATTTATGTCTGCAACCCAACAACTACATCTTTGAGTAATGCATTCCAGTCTTTTAGTGGCAGCAGCAGGGGGCGCTGCAACCCAGTACTAGGTCCCGACCCATGGTTTGAAAACCTCTGCTCTAGATCAACCCCCCATTCAAAGCAGAACCAACCCCAACTAAATCATCCCAATGAGAGCTTTGTGAAGCTAGACTTTTAAAACCACTAAGCAGTGCTTTTTTTGTGATGGTAAGCACTGGTACGGAGTATCTTTTTTTCACAGTGATGTGGCCCCAGCTCCTGCCGCCGTCGGCAGTGGCCCCAGGTCCCTGGCCAGGGCCAGATCTGGTGGTCCCAGGTTCCCAGCTGGGGCCAGAGTCAGATCGGGCTGCTGCCACTGTGGGGAATCGGGGCCGGATCAGGCTCCTGCCACTGTGGCGGCCCAGCCCCAGGTCTCTGGCTGGGGTGAGGGCCGAATCGAGCTCTTGCTGCCATGGTGGCCCAGTCCCACATCCCCAGCTGAGGTTGGGGCCAGATCGGGCTCCTGCCACCATTGCAGACTGGTCCCAGGTCCCTGGCCTGGGTCAGGGCTGGATTGGGGTGAGTACCAGCACCATTTTTTTTTAAACCCAAAAAAGCACTGCTTTTAAGGATGGAGATTCTACCACCTCCCTAGGTAACACATTCCAGTTCTTCACCACACTACTAGTGAAAAAGTTTTTCCTATCATCCAACCTAGACCTCCCCCATTGCTTCATTTGCCACCACTGAGAACTGTCCGGGTCCACCTTTTCTGTAGTGGGTGGCCCACAACTGGGCACAGTATTCCAAATATGGCCTCACCAATGCTGAATAGAGGGAAATAATCACTTCCCATGATCTGCTGGCAAAGCTCCTACTTATTCAGCCCAATATGACATTGACCTTCCTGGAAACAAGGCCACACTGTTGACTCATATTCAGCTTCTTGTCCACTGAATCCCCTATGTCCTTTTTTACAGAACTGCTGCTTAGTCAGTCGATCCCCAGTCTGTAGTAGTGCATGGAATTCTTCTGTCCTAAGTGCAGGACTTTGTACTTGTCCTTGTTGAACCTTATCAGATTTGGTTTTTGTTTTTTGTCTAGGTCACTCTGTATCATATTCCTACCCTCCAATGTATCTAACTCTCCCCACAGCTTAATGTCTTAGGCAAACTTGTTGAAGGGACCAATATGATTATCTAATCTGCCTTCTTCAGAATGCAGGCTACAAAACTTCAAACAATAAAGTTTTGTCTTGACCCCTGGGGGAGCAATTCATTGGATTGGGATCAAAAGCTCCTCCAAATGACTTCCTTGTAGTCATCAAGTTTAGTACATCAGTGATCACAAATCACATTAAATATTTGTCCATGGTGGAGCCTGAGACATCTCATTTTAAGCAAGGATCATTCTTCTAAACAAAGAGCCTCTTGTTTGTCACAAAGTATGCTTTCCTTACTCTGTGTATGCAACCTTTTGTCTGAATGGCTATAGCTGAGGCTTTGAAATTGTTGAGTAGAGTGTCGTCGTTCATCTAGTCTATGGGATCTTTTGAAAGGAAGTCTTCTTCTGAAGGCCTGACTACATCTTTCATGAGTGCAGCTAAAGGTGCACCAAACTTAGGTTCCCAAAGTTTGTGACATTTCTTGTTTTTATATATATGAGTTAGTTTAATATGTGGTTTAAATCAGACGTCTTCATTAGGATCTTATGATTCCCTTCAAAAAGGTGTCAACAGGAAACTATATATCTAATAAAGCTTGAAAGGAAAGATGTTTGATTAATACTAATGAATTACTTGCAAGACACTGACATTCTGTCCTGGAAAATTCCAGTAGGTGTTTGTGTTTTACATGGCGTATTTCTTCTGGCTATTTAGAGAGGAGGCAGTACACTGTTCATCCCGGCCTCAGGCCACTGTGACATGCTGCACCCTCACTTCTTTTCCACCCGCACACCCCTGTAATTTGACGTGTATCTTTCCTGTTCACCCTTGCAATGTAATTGTGTATGGTCTAATGCAAAGTATGTCAGGTACGGTGTTTATGGAATGCTCATGGCATGCTCTACATTACTGTTACGGTACCGTGTGTCCTGCAACATCACACGTGTACAGATATGAAACATGTCCCCAAGTTCCAAAGAGGCAGCCGTGTTAGTCTATTGCGTATTTCACATGGCTTAAGTGGGGGCAGGCAATCAGAGCTGGGTTCGGACACACACACAGTAGTTATGTATAGAAGGACAATGCAGATCAAATAGTTGGCCAGAGAGGGGAGAATCACCTGACAGCAAGAAGGGAGCCAGGGCGATTGGAAAGAAAAAGACACACTTTAAACCGGGTAAGGGTCTTCACTGGAAACCATCTT
The DNA here is from genome assembly GCA_007922175.1 of Pelusios castaneus. NCBI lineage: Eukaryota > Metazoa > Chordata > Testudines > Pelomedusidae > Pelusios > Pelusios castaneus. Next base: position 30,391,756 of record ML685756.1, on the reverse strand, counting down.
CTAAGCAGCATCAAGGACTGATGTGTATCCACGGGGTGGGTAGAATCTGGCTACAAAATCATCAGTAGCCAAATGTATGTAGGTAAGGTAGACATGGACTGTAACAGTGATCTTAGTTTAGAATGCAAATTATCTTTTATTTGATTGTGGTTATCTCCTTGACTGATTAATTATCTAATTTTATATTAATTTGGCATATACTCACTTAAAACCATGCTTTAATCAATAAACTTAATGTTTGTTTTATCTATAGCAGTGAAATGTTAGAGGTGTGTGTGTGACGGCCTTACTAAGAGCAAAAGCTGGTGCATTTCTTTGCTAAATTGAGGGACCAGTGTAAATGAATTTGCAAGGCCCAATGGGCCTGCACTGAACCTTGCAAAATGGAAGTTCCCAGGGTTGCACCTGGGGGTTGGGCAAGTTTGCTGGTGGCCATCCCATGAGTGAGAGCACACTTCCAACTGCCCAAGAGGCAGGTTACATGCTGAAAGCTGGGCGTGAGCTGACCCAGGAGTGGGGGTTCACACAGCAAGGCAGGGTAAGTCAGAGCCCTGAAGCAGAGAATTCAGAGGCACAGCAGCACACCAATCCAGATTGCAGGAGGGGAATGTCTCAACCACATAATGGAAGAGGGTACTGGTACACATACCTCAGCTGTGAAAATGTCCCTGGGATCCTGAAAGGCTGTCTTCTTTCTCCCACCAGCTGTTTAGCAACCAGCTTGGCAAGCTATTACCACTCAGGAAACGGGAAGGAATTTCTCACTTACCTCCCTGAAATCCCATCACGGTGCAGCTTTTTGGGGAGTGGAATATTTAAGTGTCTCTTTTCTGGGCACAGTCTGCCTAGCTCTAGTGCTCCTAAGGGCCTGAATGTGGAGCCAGCCTTGGAGCAAGGGAGGGGCACAGGCAGAAAGGTCCTTTTTCCTTGGCAGAGTGAGGGTTGGCTCATGATCACAAGGCACAAATCCCATTCCTCTGCTGCTTGACTGTGAGCCCCTGTCCCTGGCAGAGCAAGGGTCCTTGAACTGAGTGCCAGCCAGGCACACTTCCCAGCAGGCTGCAGCCTGAGGCAGGGCTGCACATAGGTCTGCCAGTTTGGGTTGGATGTATTCCTGGAGGTTTCATCACATAACATAATTTTTAATTAAAGATTAATCTTTAATTCTTGGAGACTCCATGACAATCCCAGAGAGTGGCAGCCCTAGAGAGAGACAGGCTTACCTGCACGTCTAGACATGCTGCAGGGTGGGCCAGAGGGAGCACAGTACAGAGCCCTGTGAGACAGCCTGTCTGTAGGAGAAAACCCCCAGCAAGCACTCCATCATGGGGAGAAGGAGAAGGGGTTTAACCAGACTGTCACCCCACTTGTTCATTACCAGTACTAGTTGTTAAAGTCCTGTGTGAAATACAAAAAATAAATGATTAAATCCTGCATCCTGGCAGGGGCTTAGACTAGATGACCTTTGCAGTGCCTTCTAACCCTATGACTCTATGAAATGAAATGAAAAACTCACCCTCTGGCATTGGCTCCTATCCCATGAGACTGGGCTCAGCTTCCTTCTCCAGGCAGGGCCATCCCTAGGGGGGGCGAATGGGGAAATTGCTGTGGGGCCTGCATGGTGGCCCCCCCGCAGCCACACTCTTTCCTGCTCCCACTGCCTTCGGCAAGGAGCCAAAGGCAGCAGGGCAGGCCGGGAGCACTAAGCCTGGCCTCCTGGCTAGCCCTCTCTGCCCCCGGGGTGGAGCAGGCAGGCCCAGGGGTGGGGCAGGTGGCTGGAACCTGGATCTGGGCCAGCCTGCCCCATGCAGCCAGGGCCAGCCCTTGCCAGTGGCGGCAGCCTCGGGTCCCCAGCTGGACACTGGCCACAGCATCCTGGGGTCCTGGCTGTGGCCAGCTCCCCCTACCGGCGGCCCCCCTTTCCAGAGCCGGAGCCAGCTTCCTGCCAGCAGCCTCAGCCTCCCCGCCTGGGCTGGCTCCCTGGGGGGTGGAGCGGACCTCCTCCCCTCCAGCATGGGGGGGGCGGGGTCCCGCCTAGGCCAGTTGGCCCTGGGCCCTGCTCCCCCCATGGGACAGCGCTGTCTCAGGCATTGTGACATGGGGCCCAGGGTCACAGCCCTGCTCCAGTTTGGCCCGGCCACCCTTCCTTCATTACACAGAGTTAGCTGGTCCAGATTTGAGCGTGAGGCACCATGACTGTTGCACAGGGTCACAGTGCAGATCCAGTTTGATCCGGATACTTCATTCTCATGACCTGAGCAGTGCTGCAACCCATGAGTCAGGCCACAAACCCAGAGCAGGGAGTGGGGCTCAGCCCTGTGGGATAGGAGTCACCAGTGTGGAGTGAGTGCAGGGCAAGTTCACTCTGCAACCCTCTCCCACCTGGGGCAGGATCCAACCCCACTCCTGCTGATGCTCCCTCTCCCCAAGCCAGCACAGATAAAAGAAAATAGCACAAAAGTCCCCAAAACTATCATGGGGCTCTACTAATCATTAGCTGCAAAGGACACTTGCTTTTGCCTTGTGGGGACCCAAAGTGTCTAGGATATGCAGGACTTGTCCTAACATAGCATGAGAATCCCCCAGTTCATAGAGGGAGGAAGGGGAGCTGGGTAGGAGCTCTACATCTTCCCCCAAGGAGACAAGAACCCACTTCAGTATTTGTGAGATTGGGGGGACAGTGGCTTCTTTTAGGGTTTTTATTCCTCCTGTCCAGGTCTGTTGTGGGACTTACCTGCTGGACAGGCCATATAGATTCCCCCTCATCCTTAGAATCTCCACAAATGTTCAAAAGTTCCTGACTGGGCTTTTCTGTGTTGGCATCCTGGCTCCTCAGGCAGGGTGGAGACCTGATCCGCCTGTCTGACTCTGACCCTGTACTCTGATGTTGTGAGGTTCAGCTGGCTGGCAATAAGCAGGATATAATTTAACCTCTGAAGAACCTCTCTATGATGCTTCACACAGTATTTAAGCCAGGTGTTTGTGAGAACACTCAGCCATGCTAGAGTGGGGGCAGAGGAATCCAGTAGGAGGTGATGTAGCAGCAGATCCAGATGGTTAAAACCACCACACTGCTATTTACCTCATGCAGTGGAGGAAGAGAAGGAGGAAGAAGAAGATTATAAGTCATGGCTTCATGAAAACAAATTTTTAAAATAAAATGGTTGGAAGAAACCACACTGCTAACTTGTCCCGTCCCCCTGCCCTCCCAGCAAAAATTCTGGCGGCTTGAGCTGAAGAGCAAAGCTTAGCCCTGGCACTACCACATCTGAATTCTACAAGTGTGTGTGTGTGTGGGGGGGAATTGCCCTCTATTTGGCTCTGGTGAGACCACATTTGGAATACTATGTCCAGTTCGGGCCCCCCCCCCACTACAAAAAAGATTGGACAAATTGTAGAGTGTCCATTAGAGAGCAACAAAATGATTGGGGGGGGGGAGCCCATGATTTCTGAGGAGAGGCTGAGGAAACTGGTTTTATTTAGTCTTCAGAAGAGAAGAATGAGGGGGGATTTGGTAGCAGCCTTTAATTAGCTGAAAAGGGGTTCCAGGGAAGATGGAGCTAGGCTGTTTTCAGTGGTAATAGATGAGAGAACGAGGAGCGGTGGTCTCAAGTTTCAGTGAGGGATGTCTAGGGTTGTATATTAGGAAAATCTTTTCCAGTAGGAGGTTGTGAAGCACTAGAACGGGTTACCTAGGGAGGCGATGGAATCTCTATCCTTAGAGATTAATAAGGCATGGCTTGAAAAAGCCCTGTCTGGGATGATTTGATTGGGGTTGATCCTGCTTTGAGCAGGCGGTTGGTCTATATGGCCTCCTCTTCTATGAGTCTATGATTAGCACATTTAATGAATTTGGAGAGAAGCTGTGCTATAGAATAATATGGGAGACCAGCTGTGTCGTGAGCAACATGTTATAGAAAAGTACAGCTCCAGGACATTGGGCAGGTCATTTCTCTTCCTTTCTACTTCAAGAAGAAAACAGACCTCATTATTTATTGATGCAGTTTAAAAAGCACTCATTTTTATACAGCTGATCAAAACAAAACCACTAGGAATAGCATATATAGCCAGGTGGAAAGTAAATCAGTGACATTTTCACTTTTATTGAGCTGTCTTCAAAATTTCAATAAAGAAGAGCAAACTGTATACATAAATCAGGACATGTAGTCACTGGACAATATTGGTAAATCTGTAAAATTTATTAACGGTGAACTGACTGAAGTAGGGAAATATAAGACGTCTAGAATGTGATCTGGGAGGAGGGCTGCTATATTAAAAAATTTAGATTAATTTTGAATGCTCTCAGGTGTGTGTTCTGTAATCTGCCCCTTCATCAAAATATCACTTCATTTTTCTATAAAATAAACACTTAATTTCTCTGATTTCCCACAGAGATTTGTATTCATAGTTTTCACCTAGTAATCACTGTCTCCTAGATACACAGAGATTTTCATAAATATTAGTGCAGTCCCCTGAGTCTGTTGCAATTAAACCATTAGGCTTCTATCAAAAGTGTTAATAGCCAACTTCAGTTTTCTACGTTACTGTACAACAGCAGGCCTTAATAAACAGTTTTTCGGTGTGAAACCAGATATTAGGGAGGTAAAAAAAGCACTGCTTCGGGAGTGGGAAGAAAGTTTCTTATATTTACATTTAAGAGGTATTTTAGCTTTAAGTATTTAGGGCTGAATCCTGTAATATAATCCCGGGGGGGGACTGATGCCCAGAAAGACTCAGCTTCATGTAGGATCGGGCACTTTATATTCAGACAATTCAGACTTACTGACTGCAGATTCTTTCACTGCTTTTTGGGGGCAAGAGAGCAGAACATTGCATCATAACTAACATGCAGGTCTATTAAAGATTTTCTAACTTACTACAAACTCTCTTACTAGTAATACAAACAAGAACATAAACATTGCAAATTACAAATGAAATAAGACAATACTTAACTTGAAGTTCATTTTCCTCTCTCCCTCATTTCGATGAAGACCTGAATTACACAGTTGTTTGATATGTATTCTCTTGTAAATGTAGCAAGTTAACTGATGAAAAAACCAAGCAAAATTAACAGTGCTTTAACATTAATTCTTTCTAGTCGGTGCTCATAGACTCAGTCTACACTGTCGAGAAATTTTGGTAGCAGTCGACACTAGTTACGCAAGCTACGCAGAGTAACTTGCATAACTCTCGTCAACTTCCTAACTCCCCTTCAGTGAGGCCTCTTTGCTGTGCTGTACTTCTTGAGGAGGTTGTTTTACTAAGTTTATTTCTGGATTGATTTAGCATGTCAATTGATGCTAAGTCGATCCAGAAAGATCAATCTGATGGCAGTTGACTTTGCCGCTGTCAGTGCAGACGTGGCTTTAGAGAAAAACTTCAGTAATTTCAGTAAAACAATCTTAAATTATCAGATAATCAGTCTCTTACTCCATGCAACCACAATGACCACATATCGTCTGAAGATTTAGTTATGAGGAATTATTTAACACCAATGAGTATGCTAAGAATGGTAAATGTAATTCCAGGTTTTAGCATGAACCTGTTCCTGCTGAAATATGATGGCTGGACCCTTTATTTAAATACTATGGGCCAAACTTGCTAATTCTTCAATATGGTAGGACAGGGATGTGTCTGAGATCTTTTGGCTTGCAGATAAACATGCATATATGAGGGGTCTTTTGGGGAGCCACCTAGCTCTTTGTTGGGTGGGATTCATATTGTGTGAGGGGGCTGTCTCCTGGATGACATTATATGTGGTTCCCCAATCTACTAGGTTTTGTGGAGTGCCCTGATGTGCTTAAACTTACTCTAGTTGGCACTCTGACTGTCTGGACTTCTTAGGTTCATTTGAGAGGGAGCTTCAGTAGTGGAAGTGTGACCTTGCTCCTTCAATGTGGGCTCTAGTGATGGAGGGGGTTTCCTCACATGATTTACTGTGACGTGAGCATGAAGTGGTGTTGTTATTTCCCACTTATTATTGTGTCACCATACAGGGTGTCATGCAGAGAGAGATTTGTGGCTCCTGACTGAAGTGACTGGATGGTGGAATTACAGATGGTGTCAACTTCTCATACAAACCATTACAGTTGCATTTAAATTTGTTATTAGTGTGTAACTTTAGCGCCCTTGTGTCCAGATGGCATCTGCTGTGCAGGCAGCTCTGGCCAGGAAAAGGTGCATGCAGGAATGCAGCAGGGAAAGTCCCTTCCCTCCCGCCGGGGCCCCCCCCCCCCCGAGTGAACACACGCACACACCAGGATAGTACAATGAATATAGGAAAGGGAAATATTTATTTACAGAGGGACGAATGGAGAAAAACAAGAGGGGGAAGTACAGGGGGAAGAGTAAAGCAGGGTTACATTTAACCTACGGCCCCACAGGCCCACTTGTGCCACAGACTGAAAGGACCGATACTGTGCAATGAAGGTTCAGGAGTACTGGGCAGAGTTCCAGTCTGGTGCTGAGTCTTGGGTGCTCCTGGTCATCTTCAGCACCAGTGAACCTTCCCCAGCAAACCACTCTGGTGCCCTCCTCTGCCGCTTTGCAACCCCACACAGAGCAACACCCTCCCCACTTAACTAACTACACTACAGCCTCCCTTCTTATTCCCAATGCCAAGTCACGGGCTCCAGTACTCATGGCCCCACACAGCTCTGGGCTGCAGTGATAATGAGTCCAGCTCTGGTTTGTCCTTCTCGGGCAATTCCTCCCTTGCATGGGGATCCTCCTGGCTCCTGTCCTGAGCATTTCTAGTCAGCCGCTCTGTCCCTCCCAACCTTCAGGCAGGATCTCAGCTGCTTGACTTTTGTGAGGGCCTGCTCAGCTTGCTGCAGCCCTTCCATCTGGAGCGCCAGGCACATCCTGTCATTTTCCCCTCTCCCCTCACTCCTCCCGCAAACAGCTCTTCCTCCTTCTGGAACAGTCAGCATTTCCCCCCACAGGGCAAAGATTTAAAGGGACCATGCTCTCTAAAACCCTGAAGCGGTTACAAGTGTAACTCTTCTGCCAGTTGGTGTCAGCAGCAGCAAGCATGGGTTCAATATTAAGGGATTTCTTTTCAACAGTTCAACACAGAACCAGTTCAAGTCCTGACCCAGTAATCTGGGACAATAACATATCACCCTTGGGTGCCTCTAAGAGGCAATATTACCCCTCATGGAAGCACAGAGTATGAGTGTAGAAAAGAGACTTTTAATAAAAGGGGAAAGTAACCTGGCATTAACTTGGGAAAACTCTGCAAACGGGATTCATAAAAATAAAACCATGAGCAAACCCCACACCCCGAAGTAGGTTGGACGGTGTCCTTTTGCCTCAGGTTCTTAAGTCCAACAACCAAAAGTTCCATTAACATGCTCCTTCCTTCTCTCTCCACTGCACCCCACTCACAGTTGTTGTCCTTTGCCAGAGCTTAGAAGAGCATCTGTGTGAGTTCACCTCCCATCTCAGTGGGAGAAGACACCTTGCTTGCTCCATAGTCCGGGTGCTCATTCTGGCATCAGCCACTTCACTGGCCGCTCGCTACTCTCCTGCCAGCCACTTGCTGCTCCACATGCCAACCATTTGATGCTTTGCCAGCTGCCCTGCCATCTGCTCTGTAGACCACCCTCTCGGCTACTTGCCATTCTGCTTGGCTCCACTAGCTGTGCACTCTGCTCCAGAATGTCTTGCGGTCCCACGACTTCACACAGTTTTCTGTGATTTCAGCTGTTAGAGCGTCAGCCTCACTGCTAGTGCAGATTGGACAGTCTCTTGCATCAGCAAAACTATCCCGAAGCAGGTCTAACACTTCTCAGTTATTTTTGCTATATTGGTCTGCAACAACAGACCCTCAATCAGGATATGCCAAGCGTAGTTGTCCCCCACTTAATTCACACCAGGATAACAACCCTTTCACAGCCCCACCCCAATAACAAAATGACCTGAGATCCAACACCAGCCAAAAGTGATCATTTGGGCAAAGCAGCCCCATCATGCTGAGCACCTAGGCAAGGTGGAGTGTCCATGCAAACAAGGTCAACTTTTGAAGTGCTCTTCCCCAGCTCATTGCTAGATGTCAGGGGACAGCTCATTCAGACCCTGCTTACATTCATTTTTCAGAGGTTGGATGGGGATTAATCATCCTCTCCTCCACCATAAAAAGTTGGGGGTGCTCTTATAACCATAGATTGCCTTAATCCAGGCCTGGTCTCACAGGCCGAGGCTGGACTTTGTCTCCGGTGGTCCCATCGTTAATTGATGTTCTTGCTATAATCCCCCAACATGGCTTCCCTGTGTGTTTAAACTTAGCAGATAATTTTGTGCATCATTTGATACACGTATAGATCATATTGCTTGTTTCCTATAATCCTTGTATCTTTAAATAGATCATTAATATTTATACTGTGCATAGGGCTAGTTATGTTGTATGCATTGCAGTGTGGAATCACTCACTCTTGCTACTCATTTTGTATTTCATTTCACATGCTGTTACCTCCCCAGAAGATAAGTACATTTTTCACACAGGAATTTCTTTCCTTCTGATTAGATACAATTTTGAGCAGATTGTCTTCCTGTGATGTACATAGTGGGATATGTTGCTTTTCCAATAGAAGGACAGATATGAGTAACAGAGGTTTACTGAGAAAATAACACCCTGAGAGCCAGACAGTCTTTTCAAGAATTTTATAGCTGTTGTGGATGTGGCATACAGTCAGCACAAACTCCTGCAATAGAATATTTCCTCCCTGATGCTGCTGCACAGTGCATTGAAGGAGATAATCCTTAATATAGTTTTAGAAATATATCCATACACTAGGGTCCCTCCCAAGCTACTGTTAATGTGAGATAACTTCCCAATGGGTACAAAAGAGATACAAGAGAAAAAAAACCAACAGTTCAGCAAGATGATCCCATCCAAGTGGGGTTTCCCACTGTAATATGTAATTTTATTCTGAGACACAGTAGAATAAAGATAGAGACAAATGTATGTTTTATATAGTTTTGTCAGAATTAAGTAAGATAAAATACAGATCTTGAAACAAATTCCTTATATTTACACCAATGTTAACCAGTAAAGTTCCATGTTGCACCTATGCAAAGTAGTTGAGTAAAGTTGAAAACACCATTACCTGCATAACCCTTCCACAGGACGGGGACAGACAGCCCAGTTGTCTTCATAAACATTCCTTCTAACCATGCACAGAAGAGGAGCCCTGTGGAGTTTTCAAAACAAGACCTCCCAACTATAGGAATTCCCAGGGTCTGTGGGAAGGTAGCCTTCTTTCCCCTTAATCAATCTACCATCAGTTGGGTCCCTCAGAAGCTGCTCACACACAAAAACTGCATATGCACTATAGCCCAATCCCTAAACGAATAGTTCAGTGATACATAACAAGTTTCCTGTTCATATATTTGTAATCATATTTCTTCATTGAGGACCAAAGCCTCTGAATATTGCAAAAGTCACCACCCTTTTTGCAATGTGTTCCTTTGTATTTCATGGTTAAATTATTTTTCTGGATAGTCATCAATATGTTTCTAATGACTTCATGGAACAACACAGAATCCCTTGTCTGTATAATTTAAAACATATATATATATAAATTATTTTGTATAACTATAATTATAACTTCAGTAATACAACTGAATATCAGGTGAAACAATCCTAACATTTGGAACCTAACATGTGGCCCAGGTTTGCTAAAAGGCTTGCCCAGATTGACCAAACCTAAGCTTCATTTTGCTATAGCCTCCTTCCCAGGCTATAAGACTAAACTCTTTCCTTCAGTGTTTGCTTGTATGCAATGGGGATGGACTGAAGCAAGTATCCAAATTCTCTTTCCTCCTCTAAGGAAGCTCTTAGGCTACGTCTATATTGGCAATTTAAGTCGACTTAAGGAGACTTAAGTCGACTTAAATTAAGCCACGTCCACACCTGGCTGTCATTAAGTTGACTTAAGCAGCTCCTTAAGTCGACTTAATAACTACCAGTCTTTAGGTCGACTTAACTCTGAAGTCAAATGGTTAAATCATCCTAAAGATGGTGTGGCCACCCTAGATCGACTTATTCTATAAATCGACCTAGGGCATGGTCCCGGGGAGAAGGAAGCTGGGCTCCTTTCTCCCTGGGACCGTGGGTCCCGGCAAGAAGGGAGCTGGGGCTCCTTTCTCCCCAGGACCCCGCAAGGACCCCGGCAAGAAGGGACCCGCGGCTGCCTTTTTGCCAGGATCTGCGTGGGTCCCAGGCAGAAAGGAGCCGCAGGGCTCCCTTCAGCCAGGACCACTTGGGTCCCAGCCAGAAGAGAGCCCCGCTCTCTTCTCCCCAGACTCATGGGGTCTGGGGAAGAAGGGAGCAGCAGTCCCTGGATGGGGGATCCCCGGAGGTTCCCCTGTCATTTGGAGCACTGGCAGCTGCCGGCCCGACCCCTGTCAGCTGGAGCGCCAGTGTCTTCCTTCTTGCCTGGACCCATGGGTGTCTGGGGAGAAGGGACCCTATGCTCCCTTCTCCCTGGAACCCGTGTGGGGGTCCTGGCAAGAAGGGCGCCCCAGTTCCAACCCACAGCTCCCTTCTGCCAGGAAGCTGTGGGTCCCAGCGAGAAAGGAGCCTTGGCTCCTTCTTTGCTGGGACCAGCGCAGGTCCCGGGGAGAGAGGAGCCCCGGCTCCTTTCTTGCCAGAACCCCGGCTTCCTGGGGAAGGGACCCACAAAGCCTTGTCTACACTTGAAAATTTAAGTCGACTTAACAAGTCGACTTAACTTTTAAAGTGTAGACATGGCCTTAAAGAGGTAGAAGGTCTGCATTATCCAAGAGGCTTTGATGAGCCTTACTGTTGCTCTGCAACCCAATACTCCATTTTGAGACATCACACTCCCAGAATAAAACAGGCCATAACACTCTTGTTCTCAATCATGTTCTTATATTTACACAGTCTAGAAATCCTTGCTTTAGTTGTATCACCTAATTCTTTGTAGATTTAATTTTCAAAGTGGATATACCATTACATGACATTAAAAAAAGTAGGCAAGAGGAGATAATGGATGGAATTTTGAAAAACACCAAAATGACTTAGGGACGGACCTTATAGACAGTGATCAAGTCACCTCTTGTCCTTCTCTTGGATAAACTAAATAGATTGATCTTCTTTAATATCTCTCTATAAGGCAGACTTTGAATATTCTTGTGATTCTTTTCTGAATTCTCCTCTGTCAACATCCTTTTTAATGTATGAAACAGTAGAACTGGACACAGTATTTCACTAATGTTCACCGTGATGCTGTATACAGGAGACAATAATGCCCCTCTAATTCTGACCGATTCTCCCATTTATACATCCAAGGGTGACATTTGCTTTCTTAGCTAGCACATTGCACTTGAAACTGATTTTCAGTTATTTGTCCATCATCACCTTAAATCCTGTACTTAATTACTGCTTTACAATGTACAGTCCCTAATATTATGAGCATGACGTACATTCTGGATTGCTAGATCTATGACCTTGAATTTAGGTATATTAAAATCCATATTCAAATACGTCAAGCTTACCATACAAACTATATCATTTTATAAAAATGAGCATCCTTATGATTATTTAGCACTCCACTAATTTTTGTGTCATCTAGAGACTTGGCCAGAAATAATTTCAGGTCATTGATAAAAATATTGAATACCAATGGGCCCAAAACAGATCCCCTAAAAATTCAATCATTATATGATTCCACATTTATAATTATACTTTGAGATCTTTAAGTTAGCCATTTTCTAATTAAGGTGATATATGCTTCCTTGATTTTGTATATTAAATTTATAATCAGAATGTCATGTGGTATTAAGCCTTGCAGAAATCCATTATGTCAACAAGTCAAACAGATTTGTAATCTCGTCAAAAATGATGTCAGGTTTGTGACTGGACCAATTTTAATACAAATATAGTTATTGGCATTAATTATGCAACTTTCTTTTAATTTTTTACTGATTCCACCCTGTCAGCTTTACTATGATTTTGCACAGGATCAGTGTGGAGCAAACTAACATATAGTTTCCTGGATCATACCATTTACTTTTTAAAATATTGGGTCTTTTCCAGTAGTCTGGAACTTTCCCAATATTCCAGGATTTGTGAAATATCAATATCAGTGAGCCAGAGATCTCCTTGGTGAATTCTTTTAAAACTATTGAGTGCAAGTCATCTAGTCCTGCAAATGTAAAACATTTTAACTATAGCAATTGCTGTTTACCATCACACCTAGCAAATTTTGGAGTAGAAAGTATTTCATTATAATGGTAATCTATGAACAAACAAATTTTATTGCTTCTTTCATTTTTCTTCTTAATCAGGGTAGTGGGTTTGGGTTTTTTTAAAAAAGCAAAGGAGCCACCTTCCATGGCTGAGGATTGTGGGTTTTCTGATATCTGATCAAGTTTTCTTAAACAATTTCTAATTATAATTCACATTGTTCTGTTTAAATTTTAAGTTTTGCTCAGAATTATTGTTTTTAGCTTCAGTAATTTGGCTTTCTTTAAGCAACAAGCATGTATATTACTGATCGTGACTATATTCTGTTTGCATTTAAGAAATGTAATTAGGTAGTTATCACTCAAACCTAGGCAACCAGTAATATTTAGTTCACCGACTCATTAATTTATCAGTGAAATTATACTCTAATATAGAATTAACTTGAGTAAAGTGCAATACTTTTTGTGTCAGAAAATTGCCATCTATCATTTTTAGAAATTCTAATTTTTTTAGCGACACCTCCAGACTGAATTCTCCCATGATAACAGAAATTTTTAACACATTATACACAGATGTATAAAGATTTGATAATCTCTTCTCTAGGCGGATTTGGTGGTCTGTGGCAAACACCCACAGTTATGGTAACTTGTGATTTGTCAATTAAAACATTGATTCATAAACATTCTAGGCTCCACATTTCTGAATTGTCGATTATTTCAGTGCAGGTAATGGTATCTTTTGATGTATAGTGCCATGCCCTACCCCTCTGCTCCGGCTTTCCTTCCTAAATAGGGAGCACCCAGGGATTTTAACATTGCAATCATGTGATTCTTCCTACCATTTTTAAGTAGTATGTACAAATTCTTTTCATAAATGACCATTTCTCTTTCCTATGCTTACCTACCTAGTGTTTCTGCCACTGATATACAAGAATTTCTTCTCTCTATATATATAGCCCTTGATGCCTTGTTCCTTTAAATTTATAACAGGTGTCTGAGTTATATGTCTGTTTACTGTTTCTGTGTTTACTTCCTTTCCCCTCCCTTTTTATTGCTAGCTTAATGCTCTCCTGGCTAATCTAACTAGTCTGTCATCCAAACTATTGGTTTCCCTTCTAATAAGATGGAGGTTATCCAGACGACACAGTCTCCTCTCCCCTTGAAAGATAGCCCAGTCTACCATGAAACCAATTATCTAATCAATAGTTCCCCTCTAGTGTCTTCTGTCTTCTCTTCCTCATAAGAGATCACTATTTGTATTTTCTTCTTCAGCTTTTCTATAAAGTTACTGAAATCTTCAGTGATCTAGGAAATATCATCTGAAACACTGTCATTCATGCTGATATGTATCATAAGGAGTGACCTCTTGTCTGCCATCTGTAGTATCCTATCCAATCTTGCAGTAACATATCTTCACACCAGGAAGACAAATATACTGTCCTGCTGTCTTCTTGTCCCTTGCAGAATAGTCTGTCGACTCTTCTTAACATCCAGTCCCCAGTGAGGAGAGCCTGTTTTCTTTGGACAGTAAGAAAACTTCTCTTGGGCATTCTTGACATCCTTGTGGATTAGGCTAAACATCCATCCTCAGTGTGTTCCTTTCCTCTGATTGCATTTCATTCAACCCTGATATTCCTGGCAGCTGCTATGCTAGGGACTTGATAACAATTGGGTACCACTAGATGAGAACAATTTCTTTTTGATCACTTTTCTTCTGGTGGTCAGAGAATGGCCTTTTTTTCCTGCTTCTATTTATGGAAAATCAGTACCTCCTAGTTCTCTTTACTATCAGTTTAAAAAGTTCCCTTTTATTACAAGTAACATTTGGATTATTTTCAGCAGAAGAGATTAGAGAAAAAAATTCTCCAATTTTTCAGTATGTTTAATTTATGGGAGCAGGGATAAAATGCTGTCAAATTACCTAAAGATTTGCATGAATTGTATTCAGTGGAACAACTTGTATGCAGAAAGTTAAGCCGGTGTGTAAGTCTTTGAAGGATTGAGGCCTTTTGTGTAAATATTTTCACTCATCTGTCTTTGTGGGTCTTCCACACAGCAATGAGGGAAGAAAAAGAGTATTTAAAATAGGAAACTGGGATTATAAAACCACAGCATTGTGCCAAGGGTGACAAGAACAATCCCTGAAATTATTTTAAATTCTTGTTTGATTGAAACTGACTAGATTTCAATTTGCTGGTATTCAAACAAACACATGCATTTTCCTATAAAATAATCTCCCCTGTCCCTAACCCCTCTGAAACTGCCCCATACATGAAAATCTTCTTGTCACAGGCTCACTGGCCCTTCAAGGGAAACCAGGCTGAGCTTCACTTGTGGCCTAGCAGTTATTCCCAGCCAATCCTGATCTAGTGATCTATTTATGACTAGTGACCCCAGCTGTGAAAGGTCAGAAAGGACTACACAGTGAGAGAGAACTAAGCTGTGCCAATAGTCTCATGTTGGAGAGAACCTACAAGGAGAAAGCTATGATCCTGTGGGAGGCCCTGAGATCTAGCCTGTAAGAAACAAGGAGGTCCGCTGGGGAACCTGGGAGTCTCTGGTGGAGGGTGGACAGTGGGGAACCAGTCCGGAAGAAATCCGGAAGGGAGAAGAGCCTGGGAGGCAGTGCTCATGTTAAAAGAGCAAAGATGCAGCAGTTCTAGAGTAGGGATGAGGGGTAAGGAACTTTATTGAATCATAGACTATGAGAGAAACTCTAGAGAAGGAAGCCTAAGAGTCAGCTCTCTACAATAGTACTGAAAGCACTTGAAGATAGCCCAGAAGGTGTGAGGACTGAGCCCAGAAGGTGTGCTGAAGAACAGCCCAAGTAGCTGTTTTGTTTGATTGTTTAGCTACAGAAGGAGGCTGAACTTAAAGGTGACCTGGCCAGAAAGCTAAGTCACATAGGACATAGACAGAAATGGACCAGCAATGACTGTCACTGCTTTTGTTCCTCTCCTCCACACCCCCAACACCAGAGTTAGCATTTGTTTTATATCAGGACCTCAATGCTGCAAACCAACCTCTGTTTCTGGAGCAGTATGGAAGATGGGGCATATGTCTGAAACAGATAATTTTGCATGGTTGAGGCCAAGATCCCCTCATTTCAGCCTGAAAAGCACCATATATATAAATCTTGGATTTTAGAGTCTGATTTCTGTGAAACAATTAATAAAAGAATGAAGCTTACTATGTTTCCTTTTTTATTTTTTCCTAAAAAAAACCCTTCTCTCCTCACTCACCTTTCCCATCAGTCTGTTTTTCTAGTATCTATTCTTTCCTACACTTAACTTTTTAATTGCACTCTTTGTTCTCTTGTTCTATTCATGCCCCTTTTTATGTTCATATTCTGTTTTTCTATTCTGAGCCAGGTCCTGTCCTCAGATAAACTTTTATAGACCTATTTAATTCAGTGTACTTGCATAGGTGTAACTAAAGACTGTTTGTTTAGGGGCTTACACGTGAAGGAAATGGATAATGCATGCAGTACTAAACAGAATCTTGAGCCTATAAATATGAAAGAGTAATGTATCTGGTTTACTGGAATGGAAATATTGTGTTCGGTTCCCACAGTTTTAGTTATAAAGTAACCTGTGTGCTGAGATTCCTCTATCTTTAATAATCCCAGAAGCTGTAATCCCTCCTGTACAATGCCATCTCATGATGCACATTTTCTCATGGAGCAAAGAAGTTCTTTTACAATTTTTTCTTTTAATTCAAGTTTGATAATTGTGTATGTTTATTTCCTTGTCTTTACATTTACTCTGGAAATCTAATAAAACAAAATTTTAAAAATACAATATAAATCTCTGCAGCAGGAAATCTCAGTAAAGTCTCTGATTGTATAAACCATCTGCTCTGACTAGTTCTCATTCATTAGGAGTCTCTTATGATCAACATCTGGTGGGATTAGAATCTCTCTGAACAACAAAGGATTTATCCTGCAGTATTTACATAGAGCTTTAGTCCCCCCACACACATGCATGCATACGCACACAAAATTGGAAACATTTGTTAAAAGCAAAGCAGTGTTATTAATCTAGGAGTTACAATTTTTTGTTTATAACTGGCAAATTTAGGATAAGACGTTGAGCAAACTGTATGCTTTTATTTGCTACAGGAATGCTGAGCTATTAGTTAAAACAGACTGTATTTACCCTCATTACATTTGTGTTTTCATCTAAAAAGAAGAGATATTCTTATTCCTGAAGAAAAAGGAATTAAATCAGGCTGTAAAAGAGGGGTATCACAATACATTGGGTCAGATGGTGACCCCTCCCCTTTCTCACATTGGTGAGTGGTTACTGACATGAGTGCCTGAGTAGAATCTATATACCTCAAAAATGTCAATGAACTTGTCCTCATAGTACCCCAGTGAGACAGGGAAATACAATATCCACATTTTACAAATAAAGAATTGAGATCAGACAGGAAAGCTGTGACAGACCAGCCACTGTAGCCTGATCTGCTGAGTTCCAATCCTGTGCCGTAACCACAAGAACACCCTTCCATATTGAGACCACCAGACTAGAGAAGAGCAAGTTTGACCTTACCTCCGCTTGCTTTTTCCACAGCCTCTTGGTCACTTGGGTCCTTGTTCACCCAACCCTAGAAAGCAGAGATGGGTCCTAGACTTATTCCTATTCCGATGTTCCCATACCATGACGTAGTATACCTTGACTTTAGCAAGACTTTTGATACGGTTTCCCACAGCATTCTCGTCGGCAAGTTAAGTTATGTTGTTTGCAATGTTTGCCATGTTTGCCAATGTTTGCAATGTTTGCCATGGTATGGTATGGGCCTCTCTACCACTGCACTGATCTCAGGAATCATTGGGAATGGCACCCTGGTCGTCACCAGAGAGAGACTCATCCACTTCAGAATTGGAGATCAGGTCATACTCCTCCCATCCTAGAAGTCTCTCTTGCTACTCCTCCAAGCATTTCCTCCCTTCCATGGATCTTAGCATAGGGCTATCATTGAGTGATTCACTAGGAGGTCACCTTTGCTGGTCCAGTGACCCTTTTGGAACCCACAGGGGTTTCTCCTAGTTTCCGCAGCATATTTCAGATGCTCATCTTTGCTGGCTTCAGAAAGACAGGTAGCATTGTCCCACTAGGAGGCACCCAATCTGGACTCCAGTACTGAGCTCGGCACCAAACTTCAAGAGCTGGCTCAATGGGATTCTGCTGATGCAGAAATGGAGGAAGAGCGGCCACATCTGATAGTGGCCTCCTTTTCCTTCTCTCCCAGTGAGACTGTCTCAGGAGAGGGGATGTCACCTCCTTGGGATGACTACAAGGCACACCAAGAGCTGTTAAACAGGATGGCATTAAATCTGAGTGTTAAATATTGAAGTAGTGAAAGAGTCCTGCCACAGACAGTGTGACATTTTAGCTACTGCTAAAAGTAGACTTGCCTCTTAGTGAGGCTGTTTTGACCCAGTTAAGACTCTGTGGCAGACCCCTGCAGCCCTTCCTTCTACTTCAAAATGAGCTGAATGGAAATACTGTGTTCCCACCCAAGGTTATGAGTTCCTTCAAACCCATTCCCTCCCACCTGGGGTCCCTGGCAGAATCTGCTGCCAATGAGAGAGAAAGACAGGGTCATCAGGGTGCAACACCAAAATCAATGGGCTGAAAGAGACTTGTTGGATAGGAAAACTTATTCTACTGGGGGTTTACAACTCAGAATTACAAATCAGGAGTATCTGCAGGGCAGGTATGATTTTAACATGTGGGACTCCATTCAAAAATTCAAAGGCTTGCTCTGCTAGAGGCCAGACAAGAGTTCTCCTCACTGGTGGAGGAGGGAAAATCAATGGCAAGTGCCTTTTTACAAGTTTCTCTGGATGCAGGGAACTCAGCTGCCAGGTCCATGGCTTTGGCAGTGGCCATGCGCAGGTTTATGGCTACAGTCTTCTTCTAGGCTCCTGAAAGAGATCCAGCAGACAGGTCAGGACCTGGCTTTTAAAAGAGCTTTGCTCTTTTGGGGGCAGATAGATGCAAAGCTTCATGAACTAAAAGACTCAAAAATGACCCTCAAGTCACTTGGGTGGTATATCCCAGCCCATTCAAGAATGCACTACAGGCCTTAACAGTCCCTTTGGTACTCTGCCCTGGCTGCCCATCTGGACCTTCAGAGGAAGAGAAATGGGGGCTATCGACATAGGCCACTACTCCCTTTTACTTTGAATTAAATGCTTGCTCCACCCAGACATCCAGTGGGTTCTAAACAGGTATTTTGATGGGATGCCTAAGAACGCTATACCAGTTCTGGTGATGTCAGACCTTATTTCTCCTTTATTTGTGAACTGTCTTTTGCATTTCCTCGGTGCTTGGTTCTGTATTGCCATGAACTGTTGGCTGTTGAGCACTGTAGAAGTGGGATACACCTCTAGTTTATTTCTATCCCTTCTTCCCACCTTCCCTCCTTTTCCCTCTTCAAGGACCACTGTAACAAAAAACTTCTGGTCTAGGAGGTTCAATCTCTCCTTTGGGAGGGAGCTGTAGAAGAGGTTCTTCAAAATTTAAGAGGGAAGGGGTTCTACTCCCGTTATTTACTAATCCCAAAAGCCAACGAATTCTCACACCTATTTTAGACCTGTGTCAACTCAACAACTATCTCAAAAAGATACATTTCCACATGGTCAAACTGACGTCCATAGTCCCTTATCCTGAAAACTGGTATGCTGCCCTCCATTTAAGAGACATCTATTTTCATATATACACACCCACACACCCACAGTGAAATGGACGTGAGCAACACATCTCAAAAACAACAGTTTTGAAAGGTAGTAGCAGTCTTTTCTTTGTTGACTGGGAGGTTTTATGTTTAAAGCTCTACATATAAATAGGATAGCCAAGCACACAAACTTCATATAGATTTCAAAAGGCAGTTATTTATACTATTGTAACACCTAGGAGCCTCACTCATAGACAAGGATCTCATAGTGCTAGGTGTTGGACAAACAGAGAATAAAAAGACAGTCTTGTGCTTTGGATTTTTATCTTAGCTCTGCCAGTAGTGACAGTGTGCAACCTTTCAATTTTCTTATTGGGAAAATGGGGAAATGACACTTGCCTCATCCTAGAGTAAATATATGAGGACTTAATAAAGATGGTTTTGAGGTATACAGAAATTGTAACAGCAGTCAGAGAGAGAAAAGACTTGCACCCATATTCCTTTCAGTTACTACTCATTGCATCTTCTGCTGCAGAGGATACTTACCCACACCTGCTCCTCCTTCCTCTCCAGTTGGGAGTCTCTGTGCAGTACCAGTAAATACAAGAAAAACAAATGCAGTTGAACATTTTATACTAATTAGGTTTTGAATCTAGTTTTTGTTGCTGAGCACCATATCTCACCAGAAACATAGAGTCATTATTTCTGCACAACCATATGAATATCGACATCTTAGGAACAGATCATTTGAAGGAGTGGGGTTGTATCTCATTAACCCCTTGACCAAATGAATTCAAATATGCCCTATAAACTCTACCCCAGTCACTGAAGTAGCAAATCAGTTTTCAAGCTGATCTGACTACTGGTGGGCTTTAGAGAAGATGCAAAATTCAGTTTTAATTGACATGTTGCAATTTTAGCTCTGGTGCATCTAGCACAACCCTGTAATTAAGTTGGTAACTCTAAAGAAAACTGGCCTGTAAGCCAAAAGAAGAACAGCTTCAGTAAGGAGATCCCAATCCTATTGAAACAGAAAAAGAGGAGGACACTTTCACAGGAGTAGCAAGAAAATCTGCTTTAAACTATCTACTTTAAAGCAAGAGAAGCAGCAGGATGGAGTGAGATTCATGTGTGGTGAGAAATGAGGGCTTGATTTCCTCATCTTCAGGCACTGCAGCAACTTTCAGACCAGTATTCCAGGGGGAAGCAGGGTGGCCAACCTTAAGGAAGGGTTGTGAGAGCAGGAAGAACCTCAGCCTGAAAGAAAGAGTAAAGTAGGCAGACTAGAAAATAAACTCTAAATGTAATCTGCAGAGAAACTGTGCTGCAGGCTCAAATCAGAGCAGCTACGGTAAGGAGGCCCAGACTCCACTTTAAATAGAGAGGAAGGGGACCATTGCCATTTTTCAATGAACAAAAGTTTTGTCCGATATTTCTATTCTTTTCTTGTGTTCCAGGATTCTAGCCACTCAGAGCACACGGGGTGGAGGGGAGGGGAAGAGGGGAGAAGGAGGTAAGGACAACAGACAGGTCTTATGTTTCCTGCAGCCCAGGTGGTACCAGGGGCTGTGCAGTGGCTGAATGGATAAACTGAGGGAAAAATCCTGAACTACTTCTGTTTTCTCCTGAGGTCCCCCAAATTAGGCTGAAATCACAACATCTGTGATAATATCTTAAGATTTGGCAACATTTAAATGAGAGATGAGGTTTATGATATTCTGATGATGTAAGGTGTAACTCCCGAGCAGAAGAAAATTTTATATGTTTATATGTTCAAGAAACTGTTTGACACATTTCACGGAAAATGTAACAAAGCAGAACACGATGATGCAAATGTCAGTGCACTGAGTGACAAAAGAGTCTTGTGGCACTTTTAAAGACTAACAGATTTATTAATCGCATGAGCTTTCGTGGGAGAAAATCCCACTTCGTCAGACGCTTTGAAAATAGGAAAGTTACAGAGTGGGAGGAAATTAAATGCAGGGGAGTGTATGACATAGCATCAGGTCAGGCTGTAACAGCAAATCAAAGTAGGTGTTAGGATTCAAAACACTGGGGAACAGCACATAGAGGA
>ML685756.1:30353707-30365785 GCA_007922175.1 Pelusios castaneus | reverse complement strand
TCGCGCCCCCCCCCCCACTCACCAGGCCTCCCTCCAGCCCCCTTACCTGGCCGGAGGCTCGCAGCTGCGGGGACGGCCGGCAGAGCTGCTTCTCTGCCAGGCCCCTCCCACCCTGAGCACGCTCTGTCTGTGCATGCTCAGGGCGGGAGATTTGATTCTCCCCAGCAGCAGTCTGCATTTAAAGGGACCACGGCTCGCACTAGCAAGAGCCAAATTCAAGGGGCTAAAGAGCCGCTTGTGGCTCGCGAGCCGCGGTTTGCCGACCACTGGCCTACATGAACCATGCTTTCGGATTATCAGGAAAGTGTTAATAAAAGTGCCCATTTTAACACTGCTGTGGTGTAACATTTGGTGACCCAGCAAGGAGAAACTGAGCTGTGGTGATCCTACCTCTCAGCTATTAACCCATTACAGAGGTTGCTACAAACCAGTGCTTTTTTTCTTTACAAATGGTGCCGGTACACTGGCAGGAGCGGTGTGGGGGGGAGGAGGGTGTCAGCATGCTCAGGGGAGGGAGATTTGAAAAAGCTCCAGCCTGGCCACTGCTCCCAAGCATCTGCGGGTTGGACGCCAGCCCCTGGTGGGCCGGATTCTGGTCCGTGGCTGCAGGTTGGACCCCTGGGAGTGCACCGCTCCTGGCCCCCGTTGCCCAGCTGGGGGCTGGGGTCAGTAGGGGAAAGGAGACCCACTCCTTTCCCCTGCTGATCCCAGCCCCCAGCTGGGCAATGGGGGCCAGTCAGGGAAAAATAGATGCCGTACACCGTACTGGTGCATACTGGCTCAAAAAAAGCCCTGCTACAAACTACTCCAGGAAAAGCTGCCAGAAGGTATTGACAGCAAAACAAAAAAGATTACCTTCTGTTAACTGAGTGAGGAAGGCATTATGGAATAGAAGTGAATGACCACGGAACGAACTGAATACCTCCAGTACATAACAACTTCAGAAAGCTGAGCAGTATTAGCAAGGGCAGATTTTGTTGTTTGCAACCACTATGATTAGTAGAAGAAAGTTTGAGAACCTTCTAATGGAAGTGGAAGGACTTCTATATCAGCTAAAGAATGATCAAGAGAGTTCTGTGGTAGTCTGGGCATCACTGTAGGTGAAAAATGTAGGTCAAAGTGAATTTTCTTTAATCGGGTGTACAAATATCACTTAATTAGTGATAAACAGGAAGACTCAGAAGACCAGAAACATCTATGTAGATAGAGCTAAATGATCAGATTGTACATCTCACCAGTACATCAAAAAAGAAGCCAGTTGAAACAAGTAAAGAAACTGAATTGTCAGTAGATCAGTTCAGAAGAAATCTGCTGGAAAAATAGTGACTTCAATTACCACTTCAAAAAAGAATGAAGGATATTAAAAGTCATACCCCAGTGAAAAAAGTCTGTCAACCACATCCCATACAACAGAATAAAGACTTGAAAGTAACAGGACAGATTGAAAGCTTTCACAAACAGAACCGGTTAAGCTTTAGAAGGTCAGATCATCAAATTCAAAGTAGGATTGGAAAATGGTGCATACAGTGAGGTAGAGGTTATGAGAGCAGTAAGTAGTACAGCTGGCCTAGGACTGATCTCCAGGAGATCATAATTGCAGTTGTTGCACATCTGAATCCAGATTATACCAAACCTCCATATCATGTAAGAATGTCACAAAAATGCAAAGACAAAAATGATAGCACTAGTGTTTTATTCAACAGGACCAATGTGAATTTACCATCTGCCACCCAAGCAGCATGCCAGAATAATTGTCTTAATTGGAAAGAAGTATATGCTGTGGTATTTTGTTTAAAAAAAAAAAAGCTTTATGGGATATTCAACCACAAGTGCCATGGTCTCAAATCAATAGCTGGAGGATAATCTCCCTAAGACACATTTTGGAAAGCATATTAAAAGTTTTGGTTATGGAAAATAGGAGCTTGACTTGAACTTAAACAGGATTCAACAGGATTCAAATTCCTTAGAAAAGATGAATGAATGTCCAGTTTCAGTTAACTGAAGAGATGATGTCCTCATTATTCCCTACTGGCCAGTCCACAGGAATTACAAATTTAAACAATAGGCTACAATGTTGCTGAGGTGTCACAGGATTTCTTGTTTGTTTTGTCAAACACCACTTATACAGTGAATTCAGTGGGGAACCAATACTGTGTCTCCATAACAAGATGGAGTGTACATTTCGCCATGTTGAAATGACAAAAGTGGCTCAGGCTCTTTTGAACTTCATCAGAAATAACTATTCACACAATTTGTGTATGCTTGAAGTAAGAAAAAGGATGCACTTATCCCTAAAGGGAAAACCACTAATATGACATGTTGGGCCAAGCCTGACCTTATACTAAAAGTTTAACAGCAGTGCTTGAGCCAAGAGGCTGCTGCTCATGACTTAAGAATTTGGATATCAAAGAGACATTAGTCAAAATACCGCAAAGGACAATCTTACTGGATAAATATCCCTGTCAGTAATCCTTCAAAATAATATATTTTGAAGGGATGAACTGTGCTGTAATTCCCACAGCAGACCAAATCTGAAATTGTAGTGGATGTTCAGCAGATAAGACTTTTGTATATGGAATCAGCATTCCAAGAGGGAGATGGTAGGACCAAAGTTCATGGACTAAACCAGCAAAGAACAGAACAGCCTCTTTGCAGAGGGGATGATCAAGATTTGTTTGAACTAGCAATTAATCTGAGTAATTTATCAGAGGCACAGAGGCAAGTTGCTCAATAAATACTGAAAAACTCCAAAGTTTTTTTCCAAAGTTGATGGAGACAAGGAACAGATCCCTGGTCTACAGATGCATATCAAGTTATGCAACTAGCAAGCCATTCACAAGACATTTATTTTGGTGTCACATCCACTATGCAACAAGATAAAGCAATATCTGCAAAATCTCCTAAAAAATCAAATTTCAACTTATTCTCCACCATTGGTATGTTTTCAGAAAAGAGAAGTAGTTTACAACTTTGCACAGATTATAAAGTTGAGCAGAAAAATATGATGCACACAACCATGTCTTTGAATTCAAGATGTTCGAATATGGTTTAGAGATAAATCTTGTTTTTTTCTTAGATCAAGGGGAAGCATGCCATTAAGATTTCACAGCTAAATAAAGCTGCTATCTTACAATCTTCATTATATCTAAAGGTCTGCATGAATTGGTAGCATTCCAGTTCGCTTAACAAAACTACCAGTTGACTTCCAGAGGTGTCAGAAAGAGTGTTTTGCTGAATTTAGGGATGAGATATATATTTCATATCTGAAGAATATTCTTGTCTGCAGTGGCACATTTAGACTCATAGATTCTAAGGTCAGAAGGGACCAGTATGATCATCTAGTCTGACCTCTTGCACAATGCAGGCCACAAAATTTCACCCACCCACTCCTGTAATAAGCCTCTAACCAATGACTGAGTTATTAAAGCCCTCAAATCACAATTTAAAGACTTTAAGATACAGAGAATCCACCAGCAAGTGAGCCATTCCCAATGCTACAGAGGAAGGCAAACCCCCCCCAGAGCCCTAGCCAATCTGCCCCGGGGGGAAAATTCCTTCCCAACCTCAAATATGGTGATCAGTTAAACCCTGAGCACATGGGCAAGTCTCACCAACCAGTCACTCAAGAAAGAATTCTCTGTAATAACTCAGAACCCACCCCATCTAACCATATCCACCACCAGTAGCCAAAGGTCAGTCAATTACCAAACTAGGAGAAACATAGGAACAATGTAAGAAACACAATAGTTATAAAAACATGGAATCAAGCTGAAAACTTCTAAATGTGACCTCTTTAAGAGAAAAGGTATATTACAAGGGAATTATGTTGTATGCTGAAAGTTATAAGATGGATTTGGTGGACACAGTAGTTGCTCATGCCCTATCAAAGGGGCTTTTCCTAAGCATCTGTGTTTCTGTATCTACTATTCAAGAGAAGAGATATATTCAAGAGATTTCTAGAACAAGAAACCCAGCATATGACTCCTTGTCTGGTCCATTGCGATCCGACAAAAATCATCGTAAAAAGGGGATTCATAAGGAGAAGAAGAAGACACAAAAGAAAAGGAAAGGTGTCTGGACAAATTCCCTGCAACTGGCTGGTGACTTAGCAACATTAAATGTCTTAAACCAGATGATTGACAACCTGATATAGCTAAGAATAATGGCATATTCTGTTGTCCTATACCACTATCATAAAGGTATATTAAGAGTCATTGGTTACGTTTCAAAAACACTACAGCCAAGAAGAATATAACTTTCACTCATAAAAGCTGGAATTTCCAGCTATGAAACAGTCTGAAACCAACATATTTTGTGACTACTTCTACTATATATGTGCCTTAAAGGCTTATAGTAGTAACCTGTATACCTGTGTCTTTACTTCTCCAAGATTCAATATCACAGCAGATCAGAGGGTTGCAAAATTAGCTAACTTGAACTCCAGAGTTACATATTGTCTGGAAAAATGTAATGTGCAAGTGAGTGTTTTTCAGAATGTAACTTGATAAGGAAAGATATATAACTAAATACACTGAAAAGACAGGCAAAGATGGTATTAATGCTAAAACAAAGTCATCAAAAATCTTGTCTGCCACAGTCTTGGGAATGGTAGGATGTACTTGGACAAAGCTAGCAGAAGTGACCTACAATGACAGTATCACTACTCTCTTTTTGCTTGTTTCTAGATTCAGAAACTCAACTAATACTAGTTCAGCTGGCTCTGTTTAACTATATTCTGGTTGTTGTGTAAATTAATGATGTTTCTTTTGCTTTACTCTCATTGGTTATGTCTACACTTACCACAGTTAGTTTGAATTAGTTAATTCGAACTAACTAATTCAAATTAACCTTAGTTCGAATAGCATATTTGAATTTATTGGTTTGAATTAAGGAAGCCCTTAATTTGAACTAACTAAAGCCTAGTGTAGCCATGGCTTAAGTTAGTTCGAATTAAGCTTCCTTAATTCGAACCAACTTGCCAATGTAGACATAGCCATTCAGATTTTGGTGACATGATGTTGAATGTTCTTTTTCATGTATGGTCAATATAAATGATCTCTCTCAAGACTCCATTTTTTCTGTTCTAAGATGTGCTACCTTAATATTCTTGCTTTTTGCATTTTTCAGATGAGACTATTAAATTCTGGGCAGCTTGATTTTTTCAGTAGTCTATCTTTATCTAAATGGAAGCAATGCCAATGCCATTCACCTATAAGAGCTAATGTGATACCACATCTGCCTGCTTTTGCTTTCTTCTTAGGCTTGAGCCCCGAACACTCTGTGGCAGAACAGAGGGAGATAACTCTCACAGAGCCCCCCACAGCCCAGCTGCCTGGGCTGGGATGAGAGCAGGCCAGCAAGTCCCTGCAGCTCTGTGAGCTAAGTAGGGCCCAACTGGTTTAATACTAATTAGACAGTAGAGAAGAGCTGTCCCTTTAGAGGCAGGAGTACAGAAGCTGGCTGAGTCAGGAAAGCAGGTGTGGCTAGGCAAAAACACTAGAACCCTGCAGCCAGTGGGCAGGAGGACTAGACTTTGGTTGTGGAAAGGTGGGATTTCTCTGTGAATAAAGAGCAAGGGCCTTTATTATCAGAAGGAGGCTTGTGAGTCCTCTGTTAAGAACGGAGCTGGAAGTGATTGACCACAGACCCATAATGTGACACGGTTAGTAATAAGTGACTGTTCCTTCTGGGTTGTGAAATCAAAGGGGTGTACACCACTGAGGGTAAGCAAGGGCCTGGGGTCCCCAGTGATGACACAGAATTCCTCCAGGATTGGGGCTGCAGTGGGGAGAGCAAGCTCCTCTGGCCCCAAGAATATGGCAGGGATTTAGAACTTCTCCACCCCTGGGGCCTGAGTGACTGTATCTCTCAGTCTCCCTTCCTGCCCTGTCCCTGGGGCTAGAGGACATCTCTGTGATCCCATTACAATCCACATACACTTATCCTGCAAGCACCACAGTGCCTGGATTTTCATTTAAATGATGAGCATACTGGTGTTTATTTCTATTCATATGATGCATATGTGGGTGTTGATAAGGTTTAATGTGTGTGTTTAACCTGCCCCTCCAAATATGGTCAAATTTTAAATTCCTCTGCCTGCCCTGCTAACACATCTCATAAAATAGATTTTATAGCTCATTTAATGCCCAGGGAGAAGATGTCAACTGTTGAAGGTTGCTACTAATTCCCATTAAGCAGAGCATACTGCCAATTCTTTGTATGTCCAGTTTTTTGTTTGTTTCGTGAGGACTGTCTGCTTTTCTTTCTCAAAAATATCCAAGTGAAGTAGATTGAAAAGGAAATTTAAAAAATGTAATGAATTGTAATAATAAACAATAGGTAAGCAGAGACTGCTCATGTAAATTAGACTTGAAGCACTGTTTAGTGAAGATCAACATGCCCTTTTTCCATATATCATAGCTTGAGTTTGAGGGACTTCTGCTAGGTGACCATGTGTATAAGGTTTGTCACTACGGTAAGGAATTATTCCTATTATTTCTGACACATTGCTGAAAGTGAATGAAGACAGACAACCAGAAGAGCAATTATTTTTATCACAGATTTATTAAAGTAAAATCAGGGGTGAGTCACACTTTACTTAAGACTGCAGCCATAGTATCTCCAGCTGGGTTTTTCACTGAGTTACAGAAACTATATTGTGCAGCATCATTCTTTGCAATGGGCTGGCAAGATGGGAACAAAACTTCTCAAAGTAGTTATTTTTATAGAAAAGAATCCTAAATGTTATGGGCCAGGTTCTCAGGTGTGACCCAGACCCTTCGCACTGCTGATGTAGAAAAAGGGGCCAGCTTCTGGTAGTAATTACAGCTGAGAGGTGTCAGTTGGTAGGTGTAAAGCTGGTGGACGTAGCCCCTGTGCTAGCCGTTTCATCCTCTTTCCTGCCATAAGAGGCACAAGGCAGGGCTCCTTTCGTTCCCTGCAGAGCTCCAGGATGCTATGCCAGTCCACCGTTAGCATGAATTAGGGTGCTTTAATGCCTGCTGCGACTGAGGCTTGTGTAGACCAATTCTGAGAGCAGGGGTTCTCAAACTGGGGGTTCAAGGTTATTATGGAGGGTGAACTGTCAGCCCCTGTGAATGCCAACACTGTGACTGTCAGCCCCCTACATGGCTGGCAGCCAGGGCTCTTCAGAGCTGGGTGGCTGGAGAGCAGTGGCTGCTGGCCGAGTGCTCTGAAGTTAGAGGGTCCCAGGAAAAAGGTTCTGAGAACCCCTGTCTTATAGTCCAGGCTCTGTAACAGACTCCCTGATGTTACCACCAATACACCACTCTGGCATCAAGTGAAGTTTTGGCTGCAGGACAGAACATAGCTCTACAAATTCTTGTCAAATTGCATTGCTCTTAATAATCAATCAGCTATCATGCAGAGTAAGAAGTTGCTCATGATCATTTTATTGCTCAAAATAAAGCCATGAATCGAAGGTATACATACAGATATGTAATTTTAATGGTGAAGGAACAGATATGGCAACTGCCATTTCCAAACCTCATTGAATTGAATTAAACAGTATTGAATTAAGTTTCAGTATTTTAGGAATCGTATTAAAAATACAATTTTTTATGGATTATTGTGGGCCTGTATGAAATGTCTCTACGGAGGGGATATGGCTTAAGTAAATGCTGGAAAGTTTTCTGAGCTTCAAAAGACTTTTAAACAATGGCCAGATAATAATGAACCTAAAAGTAGGTTCCCCATGAATTATTTGAGAAGGAGAGGGCAACTTCTCACCTCTTGACCCCACCTTTTTAAAGCTATATTCTGAGGAGAAACCCACCATCTGCTGATCACCTTATTCCATGAGGACAAGAGTCGAGGTCCACACTGGATAAAGGAGTGACTCCAAAATTCATGGGGTGCTTGCTCTGAGTGAAAGCTCTTATGAACTTGTGATGACAGAAAAATATCTTAGTGGGGTTTGAAGGACTGATCACCTGCCAGAGTCCCTGCTGGAGTTGGGGTGATCTTTTTGTGGGGTTTATTTATTTATTAGTATTTGTGTAGGTTCTTTTAATGTTGCTGTTATGTTTTCTCTATTTTGCTTTCACATTAAAAATAAAGGCGCTCCCTTAGAAAGAATTGTGTAGTACCTTAATTGTGTCAATGACACTGTTTATAGTCTTTGAGGAGACGGCAGAGAGTCCTGTTTAGGAAATCTGTCTTGCTGGGGAATTCATAGCGTACTCTGGAAACTGCAGTCTGGAAAAGCTCCATTCAGAAGGGAAAGAGACACAGGTGTTTGCCAAGAGAGGTGGCAGTTGTGCTCGGCCACAAGGAGGGAAATACAGATCCAGTTGCTGTGAACTGTGACAGTCTCATTCTAGAAGAAAAGAAGATAATTAGTACATGTAGAAATCCTCCTTTGTGTTTGAATCTTCTTATGGTAACATGAGAGAGTTCATCTGCTCCCGCCTCTGTGGATTCCATTTGGTTAGTTTTTACCTTTTCTCATTCTGTGACAGGTGAGGAATGATCTTACTGGTGTTCTGTATGGTGAAGATATTGAAATTTCAGACACTGAGAGTTTCTCCAATGATCCCTGCACCAATGTCAAAAAGCTTAAGGTATGTGCCCTTGCTATAATATAGATTGAATAAGCAGGAAGAAGGGTGAAAAGGTATTAGTGATGCATGTCACAACATTTGATTGGTTCGTTTACATTTTTCCTTCCAGAAAACTGATAAAACAGGATTAATTTTTAAGTTATATTTGCCAAAAGCCCTAACAGAACTAACAGCTGGCATTTTGAGGGCCTACTCATGCACCTAATCAGTGAAGTTTATTACATGCTTAATATTCATGTGGTGCCAAATATAAACACCGAAGTAAGCAAGGTAGGTTTATAGATGTTGCTACCTATTAAACCATGAAAATATATCTTTAAAGATTAAATATTTATACCTCACCTAGGTCTAGGTTCCCAGTGCTGGTACCTTATGCAATAGTGGTTTATTTTAAAAGGATTCTGTGTCCAAATCATCATTCAGTGAATACAGTCTAAATATTGCCATTAATTTTTGCGTGACTTTGGACTAGGTGGATGGGGTTGGATTAGATGACCTCAAGAGGTCCCTTCCAGTCCTAATGTTCTATGATTCTATGATTGAGTTCTTTGTTAGTAATGATGGTTTGTTTCCTAGAAAGCAAACTATTCAAGGATAAATTTAATACTGAAATTTATCATTCTGATTTATTTTATTAAAATGATTTGTTAAGTGCATTGTAACTGAACATCAGTAAATAATTAAAAGCATACAGAATATTACCATGAAAATGGAATAAAAATTGTTTTGCTTGTTTTTTTAATTTCCTTTATATTAAAAAATAAGACAATCACAATAGCAGAGCCAACAATAGCATAGTCATGAAAGGAATACCCCCCCACACACACACCTCTCTTCCCACTAATGTGAAAGAGC
The DNA here is from genome assembly GCA_007922175.1 of Pelusios castaneus. Classification (NCBI taxonomy): domain Eukaryota; kingdom Metazoa; phylum Chordata; order Testudines; family Pelomedusidae; genus Pelusios; species Pelusios castaneus. The sequence goes on along the minus strand of ML685756.1, from coordinate 30,356,348 downwards.
TAGGATTAAGCTTTTATTCATGCCAAATAGATGTACTTCAGGAAATGGAAATCCAGTCTTAGACGCTAGTCTTTCTAAGATTTAAATACATGCTTTTTAGAATACAAGTCACTTTAACAAAGTCAATACAACTATTCATGTGTTTAAGTATCGGATCATAGAATATTAGGGCTGGAAGGGACTTCATGAGGTCACCTAGTCCAACCCCCCTGCTAAAATCAGGACTACTCCCACTAAATCATCCCAGTCAGGGTTTTGTCTAACCAGGCCTTAAAAGTCTCCAAAGAAGGAGATTCCACCACATCCCTAGGTAACCCATTCCAGTGCTTCACCACCCTCCTACTGAGAAAGTTTTTCCTAATATCCAACCTAGACTTCCGCAGCTGCAACTTGAAACCATTGTTCCTTGTTCTGTCCCTGTCACCACTGAGAATAGCCTAGCTCCATCCTCTTTGGCGCACCCCTTCAGGTAGTTGAAGGTTGCCATCAAATCCCCCCCTGAGTCTTCTCTTCTGCAGACTAAATAAGCCTAATTCTTTCAGTCTCTCCTTGTAAGTCATGTGCCTCAGCCCACTAATAATTTTTGTTGTCCTCCACTGGACTCTTTTTCATTTGTCAACATCCTTTCTGTAGTGGAAAGCCCAAAATTGGACACAATATGACGGTCTCACCAGTGCTGAATAGAGGGGAATAATCACATTGCTCGATCTGCTGGCAACACCTCTACTAATGCAGCCCAACATGTCGTTGGCCTTTTTGGCAACCAGGGCACATTCTTGACTCCTATTCAGCTTCCCATCCACCATAACCCCCAGGTCCTTTTCTACAGTCCGCTACTTAGCCGATCGGTCCCCAGCGTGTAACAGTATATGGGATTTTTCCATCCTAAGTGCAGGACTTTGCACTTGTTGAACCTCATGAAATATCTTTGTTCCAATTTTTCTAGGTCTCCCTGAATCCTATCCCTATGCTCCAGTGTATCTACCATTCCCCTCAGCTTGGTGTCATCTGCAAACTTACTGAGCTGATATGAGTCTTGCAGGAACAGGGCCTGGTGAAGACAATAGAAAAGTGTCTAGGGAAAACCAAGGAAATTCAGTCATACTCCCATTTAAACTCTATGGAGGAACCCCCTTTGATTTCAGTGGTACAGGATCAAGTCCTTAAACAGCAAATATCCAAAGAGCATATAATTTAAAGGCTTTATTGTAAGGTAGGTACGAGAGCGCTGTTTAAGTTCATGTACAACCCTAACTTTATTTCCTGACTTGAGTGCATAATCATGCAATCTTGATGTTCTCTTGACATTGTTTTTATCCCATTAACAAACAATATATAATTACACATATTTACTGGTGAACAGGGTTTATCTAGATTTAAAATCTCATAGAATTATTCTCTTAAGATTTCTGGTTCTGCCTGCTTCCGGGTGGATCCTAAAGCTCCTAAGGACCATTTTTCTTAGTGTTTTCTTTTTTTTGTATGCCAAAAGCATGATGTTCAGAGGTCATACTAGGTGCCAAATTTTAAAACAAAATAAGACAAAGCTTTTCAAATATCAAAAAGAAATTTGGTTTGGATTCACTTTGAGGGATTTGCAAAGATCTTATTCTTTTTTCTATAATACTTTATTGATCCTTAATATGTCATAATATTTAACTTTCCCCAAACTAGCATGTCTTCTTCAGATTGCATAGCAACTGTTCATTACCGACAGTGGTGTCACTTGATTTCAAGGACTCTTCACCATAAAACTTTGAGGTAGATTAATTGGCCTTCCATTCAAATAGGATTGATTTTTTTTTTTCAATCTGAAATACATATTTGTATAGCTCCGGGCTTGCCTACATTGGGACATTCAAGTAAACTAATCCAAATTGAGTAAAAGTGAATTTGAAGTGGATTATTTAAACTTAATATAATTCCTGTGTGGATGCTGTTGTTCAGAATTAAAGTGATCTTAGTTTAATTCACTTTAATATGGTTAACTAATCTGCTTCAAATTCATAGTTTTAACTAATTCACATTAATTTCCCTAAGTGTCTCCATGCAGACAAACTCTGAGATCAGAATTATTTTTTTAAAAACTCATATATAGGACTGGCAGTGCTGTACACACTGGCATTTATGAACTCTCCCCTGTTTAAAACTACAAACAAGTTAATTGTATACTCTCTAGTGCATGTGAACAGACTGAGTTTCCACAGTGCTCTCAACACCGCACATGCACATGCTGGGTCAGCACCCAAACTTTATCCTTTTTCTGAGGTTTTCCTTTATTCTTAGCAACAAAACATCAATCACTAAGTGCTAAGCTTCCTCCAGAATTTAGTTGTTCATTTGGATCTTCCAGACATATTTCTGTGCCCTTGCCTTGAATTCCTTCTCCCTCAGATAGAGTCCAGCCTCTTTTGCATTCCTTGTTTGGGACTAAGATGACTGACTGGCTAAGTTCCAAAGGGGTAGCCGTGTTAGTCTATTGTAGAAAGGCAACAGAGTCCAGTGGCACTTTTAAAGACTAACAGATTTATTTATCGCATGAGCTTTCGTGGGAGAAAATCCCACTTCGTCAGATGCTTTGAAGATGGGATGGTACTTTCCCATCTTCAAAGCGTCTGACGAAGTGGGATTTTCTCCCACG
>ML685756.1:30304627-30353307 GCA_007922175.1 Pelusios castaneus | reverse complement strand
TCTGACGAAGTGGGATTTTCTCCCACGAAAGCTCATGCGATAAATAAATCTGTTAGTCTTTAAAAGTGCCACTGGACTCTGTTGTCTGACTGGCTAAGAACTATCCCCAATGTGCAGAGGCAGTTAAAATGGCCAACAAAATGGTAGGAAAAGGACAGAAAATATCATGTCAATACATAAAGCCAAGGTACACCCATCTCTTGAATACTAGGTGCAGTTCTGGTCACCCTATCTCAAAAAAGAAATAGTAGAATTGGAGAAGGACAGCAGACAATGATAATGGTTATGGAACAGCTTCCACAGGAGGAGAGATTAAAAACATTGGTGATAACTAAGAGGCATATGATAGAGGTCTATAAAATCATGAATAGAATGGAGAAAGTGAATATGTGAAGAAGTAAATAGCATTTCCCTATCACAAGAACGAGGGGTCACCCAAACAAATCAGTAAACAGCAGACTTAAAACAAACATAAGGAGACTAAGAAAACTACAGTCCATTGGTGATCTTCCAGAAAACACCATCTTGACTGCTGTAAATGTAGAAGCCCTCTACCCAACATTCCACAAAGATGGACTACAAGCCATCACAAAGAGTATCCCTAATGTTACCAGGGCACATCTGGTAGCTGAATTTTGTGGCTTTGTACTCACACTCAACAATTTCAGGTTTGGGGGTACCTGCATGGTCTCACAGTATGCCAACATTTTTATGGCTGAGTTAGAACAACGCTTCCTCAACTCTGTCCCCCAAGTGGCCCTGCTCTTCCTATGCTACATTGATGACATTTTCATCATCTGGACACAGGGGAAGAAGTCCACCAGGATTTCAACAATTTCCACCGCACCATCAACCTTAGCCTGGACCAGTCCACACAAGAGAGCCACTTCCTGGACACTACCGTGCAAATAAGTGATGGCCCCATAAACACTACCCTATACCAGAAACTTACTTACCACTAGACATACCTACGTGCCTCCAGCTTCTATCCAGGATCCATCACACAATCCATTGTCTCAACCAAGCTTCAAGATATAACTGCATTTGCTCCAATCCCTAGACAGACACCTACAGTATCTCTATCAGATGTTCCTAAAAATAAAATGCCCAACTAGGGAAGGGGGTGAGGGGAACATATTGACAGAGCCATATGTATACCTAGAAGTCATCTATTACAGACAGGCCTGAAAAGGAAAACATCAGTATGCCACTGGCCATCACCGACAGCCCCCAGCTAAAACCTCCCCAACTCATTATCAAGGATCTACAACCTAGCCTGGAAGATGATCCCTCACTGTTACAGACCTTGGGTGTCAGACCAATCCTTGCTTATAGATAGCCCCCAACCTGAAGCAAATACTTACCAGCAACTGCACATCATACAACAGAAATACTAACCTGGGAACTTATCCCTGCAACAAACCCCATTGCCAATTCTGCCCGCGTATCTACTCAAGTGACACCATCATAGGTCCTAACCCCATCAGACATGCCATCAGGAGCTCATTCACCTGCACATCTATTAATGTGATATATGCCAAGAATGCCCCTCTGCCATGTACATTGACTAAACCAGACTATCTCTATGCAAAAGAATAAACAAACAAACAAACCTTCAAAGAAAAATGTTAGAGCTGGAACACCTATGCAAACTTGACACTATCAGACTAGGTCTAAATAGAGACTTTGAATGGCTAGCTCCCTATAAAAATGTTTCCACTTTTTGGCAATTCATACCTTCTTATCAACTGTTTTTGAACAGGCCTCTTCCTCCTGATTGAATTGACTTTGGTAGCACTTGCTCTCATAAATTGTAACTCACCCTTGCATATGTGTATATACACACCTAACAAATGGAAGTTTCCACTTTATGCATCTGACTAAATGGATTCCAGCCCATGAAAAATTATGCCCCCTCCCCAAAATCTTTTTGTTAGTTTCTAAGGTGGCATAGGATAATGGCTCGGAGAAAATAATTCCACAAAGGAAATGTTCCTCCATTTTCTTTTATAGTAGAGCACATAGGATGTCTTCAGCCACAATGTCCTAGGGAGTTCCTAGTGTCCACACAATGATAGTACATCCAAAAGCAATCCCACCAGGGCCTCACATGCAGCCTGATAAAAGGTGTCACCCAGTTGCATGATTAAGCAATGTGTCCTCTGGCAGGAAGCTCTTGCAGGTTTGGAGACTATCAGAACTCCAGTGATGGCACATCTTGTGTGGGGATGAAATTAAACCTTTCTTTGTTTATACAAAGATTCAAGGAAGGCAATAATATGCACACTTTACTGATGGCTACAGTTTAAAATACAGACTTGGATGATCTGACCTCAGAGAAAAATAGATATCACAGCCAAACATTGGTGAAAACCTTTGACGCTATAAAAAGATGAGAATGTAGAATGCAGTGTTACTTGATTGATGTGTCCCCCTACAGAAATCAGGAAGGTATTCAATGAGACCACAGTTCAGTACATGAAAGTAGGTGAAGACTGTCCTGTCACTGACTGGTGAACAGTTCCTAAAGGGAGATGGTGTATTTCTACCTGTTGAAAATCAGCAAAAGTTGTTTTTAGACCTCAGAGGGGAATGACGTTATTTTGCATTGATTTCCTGAAGGTCGACTAGTGCCAGGGCAGTGGTGAGCAATAGTGAGGCCTATGCAAGGAAATTATATTGCCAACAGTGGCTGATAGCTGGCAGTTTTTACTTGCAGCATAGCCTAGGAATAAATCTTAGCCAACAGTTATCTGGGGTGATTGGTTTCTTTATCCTCAGATGGGACACGAGGGGTTCTAGCTTAATGCATTTTCCCACTGGCAGATGTTACTACCCATGAGCCCTTCTTTGACTGAGTAAAAATACTCAGGTATATGAAATGGCCTATGTACTACATCTAGGATAGCAGGAATCAAAGCTATAGTTATTGGCTCCCTGAAAGTCCAAGCCTCACCGCTATTTTTCCCTGGCCTCTTTCTCAGAAACATCACAGTAGTTTTGGCTGAAATTCCCTCCCTCTGCCTCTCTCCTCCAACCTTCCAAAATATAATAATACATAATTAATAATAAAATCTAACACAGACATTGGGCCCAAATGGTTAAAGTTTGGCAAAATTACAAATAACTCAAAACAGGGCCTAAAAATGTCTGATAACTTTAATAAAACAGTGCTACTAGCCCTGTCTATAACAAAAATAGTACCCAACCCTTAGCACTTTTCATCCATACATCTCAAAGGCTATGTCTACACTGGCAAGTTAGTTCAAATTAAGGAGGCTTAATTCAAGCTAACTAAAGCCATGGCTACACTAGGCTTTAGTTAGTTCGAATTAAGGGCTTCCTTAATTTGAACTAATAAGTTCGAATAGGGTATTCGAACTAAAGGGTTAATTCGAACTAACTAGTTCAAATTAGCCAATGTGGCCATGTTAATTCGAACTAATTTCTTAGTTCGAACTAACCGGCCATTGAAATGAATGGGGATCGCTAATTCAAACTAAGCAAGTGCCATTCATGGCACTTGCTTAGTTCGAACTAACTTTTTATAGTTCGAATTAAGCTAATTCGAACTAACTAAAATTAGTTCGAATTAGTTAGTTTGAACTAACTAATTCAAACTAATTTTAGCAAGTATAGACATAGCCAAAATGCTTTACAAAGGAGGTCAGTATCATTCTCCCCATTTCACAGATGGGGAAATTAAGGCACAGGGAAGTGACATTACTTGTCCAAGCAAGGTCAGCCAGCAGGCCACAGTGAGGGGGTGAAAGTGGAAGAGCATGAATGAAGAATGTTGTTGGGACCCCTGGTTATCCCATGCAGGTAGGGAGGGGATAAAGACATATAGACTGGTAGTTCCCAGGGAAACACCAAAATGAGTAACTTGACTTTACTCTGTTACCCAACACATATCTTACACTATTTTTGACATCAGTGCTGAATTTGACCCTCTTGTTTTCTAGAGCTATTGTGACATGGGGATTTTCCCATCTCTTGATTTGATACTTCAGTGAACTGCCTCAATAAATGAAAAGGAGAGTGATTGCCTTGGCTTGATTTTAAAATGTGTTTCTGACAATGGTTAATAAATGATTCACAGGCTATGTTGCTGGGTAACAGTAATATAAAGCAAGTTTTCAATGCTGGGCAACTGCCAGTTTACTCATGAAAGCAATGTTTTCTCTGGAGATTTATACATAATTAAAGTTGAAAGCATTATAAAATATAGGATTCCGGGTGAGCCTGGTTCCTGAATAATAGAGATATGTATTGTTCTAATTTGTAGGCCCAGTCACCCATTTCTTCAGCTGACAGGAACTGGTAGTACTTTGAATTAGTATGTTACGTTCATCCTTTGCAGGGATCAAATGCCTTGTGTCACACACTGATGATTCCTATGGTTGATTTAAAGCAGAATTTTCTGGCTCTGAAGTTAGTTCTGTCTTAATCTTTGAGTCCAAAAGGAGGGGCTGTGAGAGCAGTGGGGGGTAAAGGGAAGATTAAAAGGATTATCCTTAAAACTAGAACCCATGCTTTTATAGGAAATTTGTCTTGTAAACATTATATGGATGTATATTATTTGTATTGCTCCAGTATTTTTTATATTCAGTAATTGCCTTTGAGCACTGGGAAGTAAATTAATCTTGAGCCAGCCGTTTGGCTACATCAAAATGGCAGAGAGGAAGCCAGTTATTTACAGCTCAGATTTGCACTCCACTGTTTTTGCTGCAATGGGGGATCAAAAATGCCACATCCTCTCTCTCTCTCTCTCTCTCTCTCATTTTTCCTCTATGTCTATTACATTAAAAAAAAAAAAAAAAAAAAAAGCAATCCTACATTAAGAGAATATTCACAAGCACTCTCAAGTTAGGAAATGCCAGCATTAAGATACCCATGCAATTTTAATGTATTGTGTGTATGCATTATGATACACACTCTAATGACATAATGGCGTACTATTTTTTCCCAGAGGACTACTGACTCATTTATGAACAGGCAATTATTCAATATTTTTTTCTATATCTTCTTCATTCCATGTATGTACCTAGGTCTTATTTACCACCATCCAAACCTTGCAGTGAGTACAAAATTATTAATTTCCTCTGGCACATTGCTGGATGCTGTCATCATGGCACCTGAGTGCTTCTAAAACACTAAGGAATTTATCTGCCCAGCTCCCCTGTGAGAACAGATTATATTATTATCCTTTAACAACTGGGGAACTAAGACACAGAGAGATTGACACCACAATTGTCAAGTGTCTACTATGGTAGATGCTCACTTTGGGCCTGATTTTTTCAGAATACTTAGTATTTTATAGCATTTCAGTATTTTCAGAGCACAGCTCCAATTGCCTTGGCAACTCTGCATGACTGATCTCCGAACTTACTCTCAGTTCAAGCTTCTTGTCTTTAGACATCTCCTCTAGCACTGCCCCTCTCTATTCATCTTCTCTTGTATCTTCAGTAGCTGCCCTCCCTGACTGGTTTGCCGGGGTGCCATCTATTTTTCTTTTCTCCTGCAAGTGCTTGTGTGCTCATTTTTCCTTATTGTCTCTTGTGCTAGTAACACCTTCCTCAAACTAATCTATAAAGCCGTTACCCTCTTCTGCTTCAATTATAGAATCTTAGAATCTTAGGGCTGGAAGGGACCTCATGAGGTCATCTAGTCCAACCCCCTGCTAAAAGCAGGACCACTCCCACTAAATCATCCCAGCCAGATTTTTGTCTAACCAGGCCTTAAATATTTCCAAAGACGGAGATTCCACCACCTCCATAGGTAACCCCTTCCAATGCTTCACCACCCTCCTAGTGAGAAAGTTTTTCCTAATGTTTTCCTAAAGTTTTTCCTCTGTTACTACCGAGAACAGCCTAGCTCCCTCCTCTTTGGAGCACCCCTTCAAGTAGTTGAAGGTTGCTATCAAATCCCCCCTCAGTCTTCTCTTCTGCAGACTAAATAAGCCTAATTCCTTCAATCTCTCCTCGTAAGTCGTGTGCCCCAGCACCCTATTGTCGTTGCCCTCTGCTAGACTCTTTCTAATTTGTCCACATCCTTTCTGTAGTGGGGAGCCCAAAACTGGACACAGTATTCCAGATGCGGCCTCACCAGTGCCAAATAGAGGGGAATAATCACATCCCTCGATCTGCTGGCAACACTCCTACTGATGCAGCCCAATCTGCAATTGGCCTTTTTGGCTACAAGAGCACACTGTTACTCATATCCAGCTTCCCGTCCACCGTAACCCCCAGGTCCTTTTCTACAGTCCTGCTTCTTAGCCCATTGGTCCCCAGCCTGTAGCAGTACATGGGATTTTTCCATCCTAAGTGCAGGACTTAATCAACCACATGGAGCCAAAACTCCTACAACACTTGTGTGGGGGAGGGGTGGAAAGGAGAGACAAGAACCCCACACTGACCCCCCCAAATGCAACACAGAGCAGCATTAACTTATTCCACAGCACTCTGAGAGCACCACATGAAACCAGAGCTTCTCCAACTCGGCTTTGGACACCACTCTGGATTCTTAAATGGGAGCTGAGCTCTTTTGAAAAATCATGTCACTCTTTTTAGGTGCCTAAATTAGAGCAGTTGATTGCTGACCTATTTTGACTATATGTCCCCTACTTCATAAACATTTCATAGATGGATTTCTTGAATGTTTGTCTGTTGCTTTGTTGCAAAAACAGCAAACACAGAACACATACTCATGTGTTCAAAGTAGAAAGATTTCAGGCTATATGTTGTTTGTTAAACTAATTACACAGTGATATCAGTATAATGAGAACCCCTGCAGGCACTGAGGATATTTAAGGAGGACAAGGGTATTACTGAACAGGACATAATGTGTTTTGCAATTTGCATAATATTTTGCAATAAAATAGTCACTATATTAAGGAATGAGATTCTCAAACCTCTTTCTTCAGTGACGAACAACTTAATATTTTGGGCTGAAATTTTGTATGACTGATCTCATGCTAATGGTGATTTAAAAAAAGATGGACTCAAATGCTTTATGTGACAAGTCAACACATTTTCTATTTAAAAAATTTATTCTTGTTGGTATGGGAATTGTAATGTAATTTCTTTATTTTCATCGGTTTAAAATGTCAGATGTAATATATTTTGTTCTTTTTCATTTTTGGTTAGGAGAAAATTTTGTTGTTGATTTTTATTTTATTTTTTAGATCTCTAACATTAAAGTTCAGATTTTATGTGCATAAACGTCTGTCTGACTATTCAGAGTTATGGGTCTCAGAACAACCAGGATAGTTTTATAATTTTTTTTAAAGTACAAAACTTAGGTGAGGTATGTATATGAATGTTTCTTTGTTTCATTGGCCTATAGCTCATATATTTTCTTCCTTTTTGAATTTAACAAACATTTTTGGGCTCATATAGATGAGATTGCTTTTAATAAAAACAATTTATTTCCCTTGGTTTCATGTGAGCTACTTGAATTTAGATTTCAAATATATGTGCTTCGGCTAGTGTATTTTATTTGTGGGACTCAGTAACCAAAATAAATAAAGTAACTGAAACTGCACAGGCTTAGAGTATCCAAAGAAAATCACATACTGTAAATCTTGCAAGTGCTAAAAACTAGTTTTAGTCTCAAAAATTTAGCTTCATATAATTTTAAGATCAAAATAGTTCTTTCCCGGCTGGGAATTCTGATGAGATATATTATATGCTATAAAAGGGGATGTTTTGAAGTTATTTAAACTGAAAATTTTTGATAAAGTGAAATAATTACATCTGAAATGTTTTCCACCATTTGAATTCAGATTGACTAGTTTTGATATTTTGCTTAGTGAAAAGAAGTGGTACTGGCAAGCTATCAAACCGTTTTATACCACACCTCCAAAAAAAAAAAAACCTCATTGAAACCCCATCCAATCACCCAGCTATTATGTGAAATTATATGCAAAATTAAATGCAGTAGTGCAGTAGTAAGTCCCAAATTTTAATAGACTGTTCTGTGTTTGTTTGTCTGTACTATTATTTTTTTCCATACATGAACAGAAAGTTAACCCCACTTCTTGAAGTCATCTGTGAAAACTTCATTAAAATATTCTGAACATGAAGGCAAAGTGATCTCCATTGACTATCAACTTCAGTTGTAGATTTCCAAAACAGTAGGGTTTTTTAATTAAATTTTTATTTATTTATTTATTTAGATGAGGCATACATTACCATGCCTTTGGAAAGAGTAGTGATATAAATAAAACCTATAGGAGCTAACAAAGTTGGTGTAAAACATGAATGTATGTTATCTCATTTACAGGTCTCCAGGATTAACTGATTAACTATATTAACTGATAAAATGAAATCAGTGACAGCGTAAAATATATAGCCATTGATATTTGCAATTGCTTTTTAAGAGCAAAATTAAGACAAAACTAATCAAATATCCTTTTAATCTGTGCTGTTTCTTACTATTATTGAATAGTAATATACAGCTACAGCAAATAAGTATTACTATTCTCTTCTCAGTATTGTTATTTTTCAATTGTTTGTTTGGAATGCAATTCTGCCACCTTTATTTACAATGAGCCAAATCTTCACCTGGTGTAATTTAACATAGTTCTAAAGTGGCTTATACCAGCAGATGAAGATCTCACTTGTTATGTTCTGTTTTACTCTGCTAGTTGTCACAGTGATTTCAATGGGCCTACTCAAAAGTAGAATACTCCTCAGTCTGAGTAAGGGTGACAGAATTGGGCCCTTAGAAGAAGTGATTTTGAATGTAGTTTCAAGTCTGTGACTGCATTAAATGTTGATATTTGTTATTTTGTCCACAGGGTAATGATGTTCGGATAATCCTTGGCCAGTTTGATGAGCAAATGGCAGCAAAAGTGTTCTGTTGTGTAAGTAAATATGTTTAATTGCATACTTGGTTAAAGAATGAATTACATTTGTCTAACTGTATATCTGAGAACTAGAATTGCTATTCTGTGGCCAAACCCTGTAAACCTAGTAGGCCTCAGTTCAATGAAGCTCTTCAGCACATGCTAAAATCCATCCCTAGTCAGGAAAACATGTAAGCACTTGACTTCAATAGGACTTAAGCATGGGTGTAAAGTTATGGATCTGGTCAAGTGCTTTCCTGACTGGGGGCCTAAGGGTATGTCTGCACTAGAAAAGTTAAGTCGACTCTGTTAAGTCGACTTTAAGTTGACTTTGTTAAGTCGATTTAACAGAGTGTCTACACTTTAAGTCGACTTAAAGTTGACCTTGTTAAGTCAACTTAACAGTAGAGATAGCTGTCCACACTGGCTTTAAGTCAATTTAAGAAGTCGACTTAAGGCTTAAATCGACCTAAAAAGAGGAAGTTATTAAGTCGACTTAAGCTGTTATTAAGTCGACTTAAGGAAGCTCTTAAGTCGACTTAATAAAAGCCCAGTGTGGACATGACTTTGTGTAGGTCGACTTAAGCGTCCTTAAGTCAACCTAAGTTCCAAGTGTAGACATACCCTAAATGAGTAGCCCTTACTACTGTGAATAGTACCATTTCAATCAGTGTTTTTACTAGCAAGAGTAGTGTCTTGCTGATTCTGGCTCTGATCCAGGAATTCTTCAATGGTGCCAGAATATGGGTCTTGCTGATTTTTTTTGGTTTTGTTTTCTTTTTTCCCCAAATAATAAGAAATCTACAAGCCAAAAATCAGAGAGATTCAAGTAATACTAAAAAGAAGCTATCCTCATAAAGTTTACTTCTCAAAATGTTGCTAATCATATAAATAAAATTTAAGAGTCAGAGTCAGATGTATAAATAAAAGATGAGTCAAATCAGTCTCTTCCATATGAATAAAATTCAAGAGTCAGACGTATAAATAAAAGACGAGTCAAATCAGTCTCTTCTTCTGTATAATGTAGTTGTCTAACTCATTTGTAACAAAACCAGGTATTCATATGTAAAACCAAAGAGTTCTGAAGTTGAGAAATATGTATAAATTAAAAAGGGGTACAGAATCATCATGCAGTTATCATTTCCCCAAAATGTACACTATATATCCATATGGAGAAAATACACACATGATTATGTTGAAATTAAAGAGCAGGATCTGGACCTTGCTTAGGATCTGATAAGAATGAATAAACTAATTGTAAGGGGCCAAATTTTGTATTCATATTGAATTATTCTAAAAAATCTAAGTGAATCAGAGTTGGTCCTATGTGAACTCTGCAAGTAAAAATGCAAGCAAAACAAAAAATGGCAAAATCTGACTATTATTCCTTTCCTTATCATTTGGGTGTTATAGGAATTTCCTCTGTGGGCTATCTTATTACTCCGTACATGCACTTCAGTACTATCCACAGTTACTTCAGATTGTCTTTACATGCAGAACATTTTGTTCTAGCATTTAAATCACAGAGAAGTGGTTAGAATCTTCTCTGTTGTTTTGTGACTGCTTGGCTCAGGGGAATGGGACATTTGAGAGCCAGTAATGGTTCTCTGACCTCAGCAATGACATAAATTGGAGTAGCCTAGGGATTGCTCTAATTTATGTAACTGTCCTTAGGGTACCTCGGCTAATGGGGGTTCCTTACCTGTACCTCTCTAAAATCCACCCCACCCTCTTCTGGCGTGTTAGAGAGTATGGTCTGATCTCTTCCAGAGATTCAATTTGGGATTCTAAAAGTAAGATGCTATTATTGCATTAGGACACATTTTCCTACTGGGGATTATAGCTGGAATTCTTGGTGAATAGGCCAGTAATATACCAAAAAGCAATCACAAGATCTACATAATTGTTTGTGTATTAAGAAATGTCATCTTCTTCACTTGGCCATGCTCCAAAAAGCCTGTATACCTGAAGGAGAAAGACCCAGTGATACAAAGCACATTAGTTCTACTCTACACCACACCAGTATTGGAACAGAAGTCACCTGAATATTGGCTAACATATGCTGGTAAATGTTTAAACAAATTATGGGACTTGTTCACACCCCAGTGAAGTCAATGGGGATTTCCACAGTGACTTCACTGAGTTTTGGTCTGGTCCTCTCTGTAGAGAACGTCAGAAGATATACATTGCACCACTTTCAGTTCATATTCTCTAAGTGACTCTTTATATAAACTTCTATTAAATAATCAGAGCAAAATTTATGTGACACTCCTGACACAAAAACACAGTTCCAAGGATTTGATTGGGTTCTTTTTAAATTAATGTGAATTTTATATTGATTCCAATGGCAGTAGGAGCCAGGCCTTAACCTCCCATACTTCTTTATTTTCCCTTTGACTTTTCCATTTGGGGCCATAAAGCACCACTGACTTTTAAGGGGAAATGTTTTAATTGGAGTAGCATGCCTAGTAGTGAAATGCCTGCACAATACAGTGTGTATCAAAATTTCCAAACCACATTCTCGTTAGCACTGTGAAGTGTTACTAGTGCTGTTAATGCTGCTACTGCTGCTGTTCTTGGCGCCCCAGTGTCAGCTGAACTAGCAGAGCGTGCAATGTATTGGTTCAGCAGACCTCAGTGTTATTCATAAAGAAAGACCACAGGCTCTGTTTGGTGGCAAAGATGCTTGGCCAGGTTTGTTGTCAGCAAAGCATGGTACTAGTGCACTGTTCAACAGGCCATGGGGGCACTAACCCATGTATGTCTGTGATAAGGTTCAGTCAACATAACAAGAAGTTGTCCCCCAGGCTAATATAAAGATATCCTTCTGATGACTTCTCCTTCAATACTTTGATATAAACAAGTTACATATTAGATTCCAGAGATACCTAGTTACCACCCTTATATCTCGAACCTGTTACTTCAACTAAACTTCCTCATCCATGATTCTGTCATCCTCTACTTATCCTTAGAGGGTCAGTGTGTTCTTGTACCATCTCTTAGAAATGTATTCATGTAATTTCTTGAGAAATCTTTGTGGGTTTTGTACCGTCCTCTCCGGTCAGGAATGTGCTTCCTTGGTTAGCTGTGTGTAATTTAGGGTGTTACTGTTCTGCAAAGGCTTACTGTGTGTAGATCATAGTCTTCATTATGCTTAGGACTCCATCAAGACCTACACACCAAACTCCACTTTCAAAAGTGATGTGGGCACTTGAAAGCCTATATTTTATGGAAAGTCAATGGAACCTAGATTCCTACGTTACTTATTGATCCCTATATGTATTTTAACTACCTTTTGAGGTTGTGTTAAGTTTGCTTACTGTGGGTGAGGCAGTTCAGCTCTTTATTGTTTTTACATGCCCCAGTGCACAAATCTGTTTTTCTGAAAGCAACACACTCTGTAAGTGATAATAGGCAAAGTCTCATTGGCTTGCATTTCCCTTTCATTTTTCCTTGGTGTCTCTGTTTCTTCTGCTATTTTCATAGTGTGTTGTATGGCTGTTTTAAAGGAGCCATTACAGTGAATGTTGTTTGTGGACTGTACAGTATATTTTCTTCACTCTGCCTTAGTTAAACCATCAAGAACAATCAAAATAAGGCAGTATGCAAAAATGGAGGCTTTCAGACCAAGCCCTTAATGGTATTTGATATGTTTATTGCTGAAACTGGCTCCTAGTTTGGTCTTTTGAGCAGTCTTTGCTACTCCTGATTGGCCCTCCTTAATTTGTCTCCAGTCAGGGCAGTTTTTGGATCTTCATCTCTAATTAAGTCTAGCAGTCTGCATCAGTCTCTTCACTATGTTCATGAAGGTAGCTTGGTGCAGAGGTGTCACCTCTTTGCTCTCTTAGGCCTCTTTTCCTCCCTTTCTTTCACTATACTCTCCCCTTTCTAGGAGGCCTTTTTTCCCCTCTATTGGCTATAGCTGTCGGTGCCAGCTTCCATGATTGGCAGGTGTGGCAGCTGCATGTGGGTGTGGTCAAGCTGCTTGCATGTAAACAGGAGAGCCTCTCCTTCCCTTTCTGCCTATGCTCAATATGAGGTCTGTAGGGGTAGGGGTTTGCAGACCCCATTACAGTCCTATTATTCATATAGTGTCCCTGGTTCCCCAGCCAGTTGCCCAGGAGCCCACCAAGTAAGTAACCTGGGGAATTGGCAGATTGGAAAGCTAATGAGCACAGGGACCTGGTCAGATGGTCAGATTCATGATTAAGCAATGTCTGTTTTGCTCTGCTCTGATGATGCAGTGCAGTTGTAAACCTAGCTTTATCATGCCAGTGCAGCTCTCTTTTGCACTATCCTCATGTATTAGAGGAAGAAAAGCCACTGGTACTGCCCTTCCCCAAGTGTTGGAGCGACTGGGTGAAGAGCTCCTGAAGATATCCTTTCCATAGGCTTGAGGAGAGGATGATGAACCTCTACAGCTGTAGGAGGTGTAGAGGTGTGCAGTGCTTTAAGATGAAGATGTGTGGTGGAGTGGGCAGATTTTCTGTCAGGCTTCGGGCACAGAATTAATTTCTGTGGGGCTGGGGAGGCACAGAATTGGTGTGGGACTGTGGGGATGTATAATTTAATTGAGATACAGCTGTGGACCACAGTTATGTAATAAATTGGTATTTTGCAGTTTGGGAGAAAGTTGAAGGCCTTCCACTCCATCAAGCAGCACAATATACATAGTTAGATAGATATTGTTTATTTTTGTTGATCTGAGCTGAATTCCTGCAGCTGGGGCAAACAAAATTGCCTTGTTCACTGTAAATTCCTGAGGGCTGGTCTGTATAGCCATGCGATGTCAGTGGCAGTCAAAGAGAGATGCACAAAGTACTTAAAATACCTCACAAATCTCCCTTTGACTGCGTATCTTCTACTTACTGCGCTGTCTTCAGTAGCCTAAGCCAGAGGAAAACCCCTTCCCTCCGACTGCATGTACTCCTTCTGCAGAGGATGGTCTTCCAGTGTTTACTTCTTGATTGGTTGAGCGGGTCTTCACAGACCTGATCAGTAGAGCCCTGCGCGGATACAAAAATGTGGATCCGCAACCGATCCATATCCGAGACATGTAAGCACGTGTCCAATCCGGAATCCGCATCTCCATGTTTTGTGGGTATCCACAACTGCCCCGCCCCTGCCTTACAGAAGCTCCGCTCCGCTCGGCTCCTTGTCATTACACTGTGCTTCTGTTTTGTGTTCCTGCCTGTGTGTGTTCTGTAATGTAACAACTTAAAAGCAGAGGCTTAGTAAATGTGCACACACTGTTTTTATTTTAAACAACATTATAGAGAGTCCTAAGGATCCTGGTGCAACCTCTGTGTTTTCTTCTGGGGAGCTGCCTGTCAGTTCCTGGATTGTTAGAGAGCAGCAGCTGCCTCACACAGAGCCCGAGGAAGGGGGCAGGGAGGGCGGCACTAGCCAGCAGCTCCCAATACTGTTTGTTCAGAGCCCTGCTGGCCCTGATCATCTGGTTATTCCACCTACTAGAGCGAAGATCAGGTCACTCTGCTGTTCAGCATGGGCAAGGTAATTCATTCAGCTGAGCGATCAGATTGGGAGGCTGGCAGCCAGAGAAGGGGGGAAGCAGCAGCCCATCATCAGCTGATGTGCATGGGCTCTGGCCAGCTAGGTTCAGGGAGCCTGAGAAACAGCTGAGAGGGGAGAGAGCTGCCAACAGTTCCCAGTGTTTTTCAGAGTTTTCGCTGGCTCCGATCTGAGCAACTGTTATTCTGCCTGGGCTGGGCTGTGAAGCCTGAGCTGCTGCAGTTTCTCAGCTGATCAGTGGAGGTGGGGACTGGCCACTGAAACTGAACACCAGCTCTGAGGGGCTGGGCTCTGGCTCTTAGAGTCTGGAGTCAGAGACTGAAGGACAGCTGAGGGCGTGACCCAGGACCCAGATGAGCCAGTAAAAGCCTGATGTTGTTCAGAGCCCCGACTAGCCTAGATCTGAGCAACTCTTATTCTGCCAGGGCTGGCCATGTGAAACAGGGGGTGCTGGGGGAAGTGGCCGGCAGTGGGGGATGTGGGAGGGGGAGCAACTGTTACTCTGCCTGGACTGGCCCCTGGATTCAATCAGGGCTGCAGCTGGAACCAATCAGATGTTATGGGCGGAGCAATGGTGTTCTCTGCACGTATAGCCATGACCAGATAAAAATAGTATCCATACCCGAGCCGTAATCGGCAGCAATGGGTCTGCGGATATCCGCATTTGCACCCGCGGATGCGGATATCTGCGGATAAGAAGCGGATATCCGCAGATCTGCAGGGCTTAACTGATCAGTCAATCAAGGAGATCGATCTGATGGTGGTGGATTTGAATTTTTGTCTTCTGGATTACAGTCTGATTGATTTTATGGTTATATTCTTTCCCTGATTCTTGTTTCAGTTTGGATGATTCTTTATCAGTTGATAAGATTTCAGTGTCAATGTTGAGGTGGAAGGTGACATTCTGCTCTGATATTATGTCATTAATTGAAAGTATATGCTTTACTGAAGGAAGAATAATATGATAGTGTTTAATATAGATGTTTCACACTAGCAACACATGTCTGTGTATGTGCGCACGTAATCCATTGATTTCTACTGTTCTCAAGACTGACGTTGAAAGGTACAGAGGATTTCTTATGGAATTGCCACACTTCCTTTAGTCGTTTTTTACCCCTGAATTCCTATCCTGTTTTTATATATCAAGTGGCTTTTGTTCTTCTATTTCCAATTAAATTGGTTTTGAACAGCCTTTGAATTATATGATAAAAATGTCTTCATGTATATAATTTTGGGAACAAAAAGAAAGAAAGCTGCATTGCTGGAAAATAAGTTATTTAAAATATTTTTGCATCCTTTAATAATGCAGTAAATTCATTATGTAGAAACTGAAACAGGAGAGTTTTATTTCTCATGTTGTTGGTAGGTTTTTGACCAGTGCACTGATCAATATTTACTGACTTTTTTATTGTTATTGTAGGCTTATGATGAAGAGATGTATGGCAGTAAATATCAATGGATCATTCCTGGGTGGTATGAAAGTTCCTGGTGGGAATCTTGGATTAATTCTTCACACTGTCTCAGCAAAAACCTTCTTACTGCCATGGAAGGTTATATTGGAGTGGATTTTGAACCTCTCAGTTCAAAAGTGATAAAAACCATATCAGGACGGGTTAGTATCTTTCTTTCAACTACTTTGTAGCATTCAAAAGTATTCCCACTAATCTACATATTGTTCTGCTTGTCAGTTATTTAAAATTTATAACTACAGAAAAAGATGTGGTAGGGTTACTTCTTAAATATTTTTTTGTCTTTTTGGGTCAGGGCCATGCACAGGAATAAAAATTTGACCCCTTTTGGAGAGGCTCGTGCTTTGCTCCCAGTCTGGCCTGAGGACTGGAGGAGTTTGCTTTCTCCCCATGGCCCCACTGAGGACCCTGTGCTCCCTCCCACCTATCCCACTGCAGTGTACCCTGTGTTCCCACCACTGTGATGGACCCTGTGCTCCACAGACCCCTTCTTTGCCTGCCCCACCTCCAAGTGCTCACTCTGCTCACTCCCTCACTACTTTTGGTTAGGAGGATTGTCAGTCTATATTATCTCAACTGCTAATTGGTTGAGGCAGAGAAAGGGGCAGGGGAGGTGAGCTGTGGAGAATGTTGGTTCCTAGAGTAGGAGATTTGGCTACCCACAGTGCCCAGTACTGTGACTAAGAGCTCTGCCAGGTCTTGAGTGTGCATTGCTAGCAGACCTCTGGTATGAAACAGAGACAGGCAGGTGTCCTGTCCTGCCCCCCTCTTAAAATGGGATTTCTGCTCCAGGACCAGAGGAGCTGTCCACTTCCACCATAGCACTAGGACCTGCAGGACTTTGTTCTTTTCCTGAGGCCCCAGCAGGGCTGGAGGAGTTCTTTGTCTCTGATTATTGGAATGAGGGCCCATGCTTCTGCTTGTCCCCCTCTTGTGTACACCCCTGCTTGGATGAATTTAGTGATCAGGAAAGAGAGGGACTAATAATTGCGAACAGAAATAGCCATAGTACAACAAGCATTAAGAAGTCCCTCATCTTCTGCCCCATATTCTCCACAACAGCTTGCTTCTTCTGCCGCATTTTTCTGTAACCCTCATTCTCTTTTCTCCTTCTGCCCTCATTTTATCTCCCTTTGTCTAACACTTTCTTTTCCCTCAAGCCCCCATCCCTTTCCTCATCACTTTGCACACCCTACATGCATGAGGCTTTGCTGGGATTTTTAGGGTAGGCCCACCCCTCCAGACCCTCAATGCTAGGGATGAATATTTAGGGGAGACAGGGATCTTCAGTGCTCCTAGCACCAATCTCTGATTGCTCCACATCCTTCCTTAGGTTTTCCTAAGTTTCACCTACCATTCCCACTCTCTTTTGTCACTAATTTATTTCAGTCTCTGTGCCTTCCTCCTCCCACACTTAGGTTTCCCTGTCTTGTCCACTTCCTATTTTGTCCTACCTCTTTTCTATTCCTTTCCCATGTCTCTTTCTGCTCCTTACCTGCCTCATTTCATTTCCACACACTCACACCCCTGCCACCTTCTGGCGTGTACCTGAAGACTACAAAGATTTTCTGTGTAGATGCTACAGTGCTGCTATTGACTGTCATTAGATGGTGATGCTGAGGTAAGAGCAAACCAGTATTATTACAGGTAACTGCAAAGCACAGAGGGCAACCAGATCCTGTTTTTGGTGCCCTTACAGTATGGTGCCCTAGGGAGCACCTATTATTAGACCTATACATATGGCTGACACTGGCACTTACCAGGGATTTCCAAGCACTTCTTTCATCAGAGGTGCCCATGTTTTTCTATGAGTCACTTTTTGAAAAAATGTTAAATAGTTGAACGTTCTGATTAAACAGTGTCAGGTCATTTCTTTTTCATTATCATCCTCATTATTTACTTATTTCCATTTGTACGGCAGTTGATGTGATCATCTTCCTCCAGTCTGCTATTTTAAAACAATAATATATATTTTTTTCCTCTTCAGTACGGTGATATATAGCTAAAATCCTTCTCCCTGTTGTCTTTGTTCTTGGGTTTTATCTACAGTCAGATACACATACCTACTACTAAGGCAGTAAAGCACAAGCCTTATACAAAACCCACAAATTATGATCCACAGTATTGGACAGAATGTGGGCAGATAGAAACTTTTTTTTTTGAGCTAATTACCTATCTTCCATAGCAGTATATATTATTTATACTCCGTAAAACCTGATCCTGTAAATCATTCACTTCACTAGCTGTCTGTGCTTTACAGAACTGGATGAGCCCTAGATTTTAGATAGTCAAATATGCAGTGTGCCAACGTGTCACATAACCACATATATGATTTTAGAGGATTCTTTGTCTTTTCTAGCTGCTCCTTATAATACTGTGGAATGTATTGTGTGTATTTGTTCCTGTAAAAAAAAAAAACTTCAGTGCATAAAGTCCCTGTCCATGAATAAATGGGCCTGATTCTCCACTGCTTTGTGCTATGCAGTCATTAACACCAGTGCAGATTGAGTGCAAAATACTGCCATTTTGGAACTCATTGCAGCAAGCCATCATTGAGGTCAAGAGCTTAGCACGATTCTAAAATGGGACACTTAAAAAATGAAGATTCAGAACTCAACTCTGTGAAGTCCTGAGCAATATTGTGAAGTTTTGTATCCTTCTCCACAGACTCCACAGCAATATGAAAAGGAGTACAATGACAAACGGGGAGATGGACAGTCCAGTAAATTTCATGGTTATGCCTATGATGGAATATGGGTAATTGCCAAAACTCTGCAGCGAGCAATGAAATATCTCAACACTACAAACAAACATCAAAAAATTGAGGATTTTAACTACACAAACCACAAACTTGGCAAAATTTTTCTGGATGCTATGAATGAAACAAACTTCTTTGGTGTAACGGTAAGTCCCAGCTTGCTGTTATTCACCATATTTTAAAGTCAGTATCTAAAGTATTTACATTTTTAAAAATAGCTTTGAAAAATAGAGGCAGGTGTGTAAGTGCAATTCTTGTGTGTGGGAGATTTCTGTCCTTACTTACTAAACAAAAAGGAAAACATGGGCCAGATCCTACTTTTACTAGTTCAGCCGAGCACCGATACATGTGCTCAGCTACACTGTGGCTGTGGTGCACTCTGGCAGCTTTCTGCTGCGCTTTTGTCGGATACGGGCTGGAGAGCTGGCATGGTGGCCACGGAAGACCACTCCAAAGAAAGATGCCAGTGAGAATCTGATCCCTGATACATAATCCTTGTTTGATAGATAACTTAGGTAAGCATTCAAAAGTTTCAGGTTTTGTGCCAGTTTCTTTTTACAGAAAATACAGTCTTTGTGTATTAGTGTGCTACAGTGTGATTCACATATGATGCCTGTTTATCTCCATAGTAAAAAAGTGAAATAGATGTTGATAAAAAGCAGATACATCCATGTTTTCAAAAAATTCGAACACATACATCCGTATGTTAGGATATGCAATATAACATATTAAGGGAAGTTGCAAAAAACTTAGTATCTTCACTTCTGAGTAATAGTACCCTAGCACTGCGTAGTTTGTAACTTATGGACCTAACTGAGCTATTGACTGTATTGGAAATCTAATGCAAACCAGGAAGCTTGTGAATGATTGTAGTAAGTACATGTAGTATTGACCTTGGTGGGGAAATGGGGAAATTGCAAGAGAAGTACTCAATCTGTGTTACGTCTTTGTGCAGAAATACTACATAAATCTAACTTTCAAGTCTTGTAAAATAGTTGTTTCATTAAGAGAAAATATCCTAAACTTCTGGAAAATAACAGAACCATTAATCTCCAAAATCAATCCCACACAAGCTGAATTTATTTATTAATTTTAGAACTTCAAAATTAGAGGGGGCGACAGGTGAAATACTCAATACCAGCTTGGTGATGCTACTTCATGACTCCTTGATCCTTGGCCTGCTTGACAACAGTATAGTCCTGAGGAACAACTCAGAGCGTCCCCCAGAGTACTGCAAGTTCTTTGAGTGGCGTCCCTGTGTGTGCTCCACTTCAGGTGGCAGTGCACCCAGCACTGTCGGAGAGTTTTCAGCAGCAGCGTTTGCTGGGGTTGCAAATGGTTGATGGTCATCTTGCAGCAGCATCAGTACTTCGTCTATCACGTGTGTGACAGTCTCCTCAGTTCCTTCTCAGTCACACCTGGACTGAGGCAATGCTCCAAAGCATTGTTGCTGAGAGACCAAAAAAAATTAGTTTAAATTGTTATAGACATGAGGATAACACCAGTAGTGTAGTCAGAACAAGTTAGTTTTAGAGCAGGGGTGTCAAACTCATTCAGTGTCGGGGGCCACACTGGAAGTCAGGACCATCCAGGGGCCAAGGTATGTCCAGGTAGACTTCCTGACCCCTTACCAGCATAGTACCACCTGGGGTCCCTGACCTCTTCCCCTGCTGCGCTTGGGGCAGTGTGGGCTCCTCTTTTCCCTTCTCCAAACCCACAGGTTCTCTGCAGGCTCCCCTTTGCTGCACGGGCTCCCCAACCTCTTCCCCTTTGCTGCACTGCCCGTTCCCTTCCCTGTTCCTGTGCCAGTTCCCTAACCCCTTCCCCAGCCCCCCCGCCCCATGGAGCCGGCGCCCCAGCCCCCTCTCTCCCACTTACCTGGCTCAAAGGGGCTCAATCCAACCCCTGGAGTCAGTTCTCTGGCCAGGCCATTCCCCGCCCTGGGCCACTGCCTGGGTGTGCAGGGTGGCAGATTTTAAAAGGCCCTGACCAGGTATCAACAAAATTTTTGCCCTGCTAGGTACCCAGCCAAAAGGAAGGTGCCCAACTAGGGAACCCCCCACCACGCTGAAGAAAACCACTGCTCACAGCCCCTGGGATCTGCAAGCTGCTGGTAAAGGCGCCTGCAGTTTTAATGTTTCGCCACCAGAGGGCGCACATCCAATGTATTTCTATAGTGGAGGAGCACCGTCTGCTGACAAAAAGTAAAATTGCAGGCACTTTACCGGTGCCTGACACTTTTGGCGTGGGAGAGCTGTGCAGGGCTCAGCGGGCCGGATAAGAGCCCTTGGCGGGCCGGATCCGGCCCGCGGGCCTTAAGTTTGACACCTGTGTTTTAGAGTAACTTAGTAAGTACTTGGTTTAAATTTTTTGTTGTTTAGTTTTCTTCTAGGTAGTTTTCCTTCTATGAAGGAGAAATTATTCAATAATGCCTGGTTCCCCAGGCTTTAAAAGCTGTTGTTCCTGTCAAGATGCAATACCTGTCTCAGACAGACGGGGTCTGTGTCAGGTGCCTTGGGGAAGGGCACATCTCACAAAAGTGTATCTGTTGCACAAACTTAAAGGCCAGAGCTAGGTGAGATGGAGACCTCCACCTTCAGCTCGCACTAATGGAAAAATCCATCAGACCAGCCTCCAGAAAAACCCAGGAGAGTCCATGGCGAAACACAGCAAAGACACAGCTGAGTCCTTCACAAAAAAGAAATAATGAGGAAAAGAACCTAGACCTCACCAGTTAGAAACATACCTAAAAAGAAGTGGTCTCCAGCCAGGTTCCTGCCTTTGGTGCCCACTACCTCTTCAATGGGCACTTCCAGCACCATCTGCATCATGATCTCAACCAAGCCCCAACAGAAAGTAACAGAGCCAAGACACAAGTCCGATTCAGTCACCAAGGCACCGTCAACTTGGGCAAAAATGGCATCTGCCATGGCACCTACGCTCTCACCATCACTACTGACAGCACCAGTCGAAACAGCACCAGGCAAATCAGAGCGAAAGACAACAGTGCCACCTATCTTGCCAACTGCATTAGCCATGCCAAGACCAACAAAGACCACAAGAAGAGTGACCATACCACCACCACCACCACCACAGGTCAGAAGCGGAGAACACCACCATACCCTCTGCACCACTCTTGCTGCTATTCGGCACTAATGTTTCTCCAGAACACACGGCATTGTAGCTTCCATTATCACCCAGCAATACACCATTTTCAAGCAATGAGGAAGATGACCTGCCGGAAGGTGCCTTTTCTCTGAACCACTCCTCCCATCAGATGCGGGTCAACACCAAGCACAAAACTTAGATTCAATATAACTGATTGATGCAAGAATGGTTCAAATAAACATGGATATGCTCACTGATGCAATTCCCAATACAATGGCCTCTATTGGTCCTTTGGGCTACATATTAGGACTCAACCCAGCCATCTTGTAATTCCACCCCATGGTGAATTAAGATCACCACCACCACCACCCACGCTTGAAGTACAGGAAGAGCCAACTGAGGAACCAAAGAAAGGGATAAAAGATAAAATGCCACTTCACAATTCTTCATCATCACCTGATGATACCATAATGTCACCACCATATACTGTATTCTTTAGGAATGAAATCACAGTGAGGCCTCATCATAAATTCATACCTAAGTCAGCATTATCCTTTCATATAAACCAACTGATCCATCTTCCTGCATTTTATCCCAAATTGTATGGAAACAAACATGAGACGTTGTTACGTACACTAGATGTCAGAAGAGCCATGGCATTTTACCTGGCTAGAACTAAACCTTTCTGCAAGACTATTCATTGTGACAACGGAAAGGTCCAAAGTATCCACCGGCTCCATAAAAAGACTTTCCAAATGGATATCTCGCTGCATCCAGCTCTGCTATGAACAGAATAAAATACAACCATCACTGGGTATCAGAATCCACTTTACTAGATCAATGACACTTAAGTCACATTTCTGAACAATGCACCACTGACAAGACATTTGTAGTGCTGCGACCTGAGCCTCTGAACACACATTCACAAAAGATTATGAAATCACACAGAACTTGGACAACACCACACTGTTAGGCTCTATAGTGTTAACACTGATCATTCGGACAACTCCAAAATTTCCCCCATCCACAATGGGACGTTGTTCTGCTGAAGTGGAGCATCTATTCTACAGGGGCATCACTTGAAGAGGAACAGAAGGTTACTCACCCCATGCAGTAACAGATTCTTTGAGATGTGTGTCTCTGGGTGCTTCACTACCCCACCCTCCCACTCTGGAGTTTGTATCAGGAACTCTACAGCAGAGAAGGAACTGAAGGGGTTAAGTTGCACATGAGGTATTTGAATCACTAATGGCACCATGAGACGACTACCACACATGGTGAGCTGGACAGATACTGCTGCTGAAAATTCTCCAGTTGATGGCACCAGGATGTACCAACTCCAGAACGGAGCACCTACAGGGGGACACATCTCAAAGAACCTCAGTTACTGCACAGAGTGAATAACCTTCTTTTGTATGGGCTGCAATAGATCCTACATGGTCCTTTTGGCAGCTAGAGATTGATGAAATGTATGGGTACTCTGATAACTCTTCTCCACACTACCTACTTTACACTGGATCACTGGGAGGTGAGGGTGTGGGGCAGCCAGCAATGTAGTCCTAGCTACACCAATCCTTCACTACCCAGGAATTTCCCCAGCTATCCAATTCTACCAGCTTTAAGGCTGATTTATATTATTGTGGCAGTACAAAGCTTCTTGGGTGGGACCCAGGATCTAGCCCAATATATTTAGAGCCAACCTCTGTTCCCAGTTGTACCCCTTAAAATCTGTTGTAACTCATTTCAGTGAAGCAGGTTCAAGCTTGCAGCAGTGTAAATAAGATCAGAATAGAAACCTTAAGTTTTCAGAAGTCATTTGAGAGTTTGTCTTGCAAACTCTCAGAAGTGCATTAAAATTACAGCAAAACTCTTCCAGGGAGAGCTCTGGGGGACACTCTGCCTTAGGATGAATGCCTTCCTGAGCTCTCCAATGTGCAGGGGGAAAGTCTACCACTACATTCATTGGGGAAGCAGCATGTACCTGGCATACAGAGTGGGTAGGTATGGAATGGGGACTTTTTGGTCAATGTGTGCTGCTGGTGTTGCATGAAAATAGCAGACCTTGCATCTGTCTGAACACAGGGACTTCCAGGTTTTACGTGGTTTGAGTAGAGTGCGTAGAAGCTGGGGAAGGTCCTTGGCTCATCCCTTCTCCTATACAATTGCATAAGAACTCACCACAGTCTGGGCATAAGTTAATTCAAATCACCTTGATACTAACCCGTCACTTGAATTTAAAACAGGTTGAAGCAATATAAACAAAGGGTGATCACGTATGGCAAAAAATGGTGTTGGAGGAAGTGTCTAGTTGCCCACAACAGCAACCAATGGCAGGATTGTGATTTAATATCATCATTCAGTATTATAGTATGGTAGCAAGCTACAGTTTTAGAAATAGTTACATTACAATGAAACAAACAAAAAAAGCACCTCAGTTAGAATATGATAAAAGTTACAACTCTCCATGCAAAATCAATTTTGCTCCTTATGCATTTGTGTGCACTGCATGAGTCAGAGGTCCTTTGGAGAAAAAGGTGACAATTTAATTAAAGGTTGTATCATAATCCTAGTGCAGAAGAGTGTTGAATTAAGGTTGTGCAGAAAACTGTAAATCTAGGATTTCTTAACTTTCCAGTATTGGATTTTGAACTGATGCTCATTTAACTAAAGATTTTGTACACCATTTTTTACTTTTTTTAAAAAAAGAAAATAGTTTTCTTTGTCATGCAACTATCTCCTATCACAAGCAGGGTTCAAACCCTCTACCTCTTGTGTTGTAACAGACTATCGCTTGAGCTATAGAACAAGGAATGGTAAGCAATAGCAGCTTTCTCCTATTTCCCAAAGGGATAGACCCCTAGGTACAAGTACGGCTTCCAGGGGGTATCTGGAAAAGAGCCCAGCTCTCTTCTCCCACTTTGCATGAAGTTGAGGAAGCTCCTGTTTCATGTGATGCTCTCAGAAAGATGTGACGAACAGGCTACTGGCGCCATGTGTTGCATTTGGGAGTAGGTTGTGTGGTCATGTTGTCTCACTTTCTGTCCCTCTCCCGAAAAAAGTGTTGAGCGCTCTGGCTCCATGTGGTTGCATGAAGGATTTAAAGCAGTCAAGGCTAATGGCTTCATGGGTTAGTTTGGGGCAAGGTGTTGCAAATATAAGAGTCAACAAGGAAGAAGTCATAAGAGCACTTGTGGAGAGATAAATGGAGAGGGCAGAGCTAGGGAAGATCCTTAAGGGTTAGGACAAGAAGCCTGAATTTAATATGGTGAATTCAAGAAATCCAGAGCTGGGGTTGATTTAATCAGAATGATGGGCAAGGGAGGAGATTGTAGCAGCTGGTTTTTGAATAGACAACATAGGTGAGGAAGGGCAGAGAAGATAGTGTTGCAGGAGCCTAGACAAGAAATAATGAGATCCTAGATGGGAATTTTAGTTGATATAAAAGGCCAGAACTCAGAGTTATTACAGTGGAGGAAGCAGCAGGATGTGGATTATATATGTGGTGCACTTTGTTATTGACTCTTGTCATTTTATCAAACATCTTAGAACATTTGGTGTTTCACTTAAAGCCCCAGCTCCTATAGTCAGGTGATTACATGAAAACCACATTAGAATAAGACTACTGACTCCGACCATTGGTCCATCTAGCTCAAGGTGCATCTACACTTGTAAATTAAGTCGACTTAAGCTTGCTTAAGTCGACTTAATTTACCCTGCGTCTACACTACAGTTTCCTTAAGTCGACTTAAGCAAGTTGCTTAAGTCGACTTAAGGAAAATAAAGTCGACTTAATGAAAATAAAGTTGACTTTATTAAACGTCATTTTAGTTTGACTTAAGGCTTAAGTTGACTTTTTCAAGTCGACTTAAGCCAGTGTAGACCTGGAGTAGCCCTAAGTTGACTTAGGGCTACTCCAGGACTCCCTCACAGCCCTCCTTGCTGGGGGGGGTACAGGGGGGGCCTGGCAGGGCTATGCCTATGCCCTGCCAGGGTCCCTGTCCCCCTTTGCCATTGTACCCATATACAATAGGTCAAAGGCTGAGCCCCCTGGCACTGGGCAAGGGATGCCCCCTGTGGACCTGCCCTAGGTACCCCTGGCCCCTAGATGTCTCAAGTCTATGTACCCATGACAACACCACAGCCATTCTAGAAACTGAGCATTTTCTCAGTACATCAGAAGCAGAACAAGGCCTATCCTGTCACTGCCACAAGGCGATGTATAAAGGAGCACACTTCAACTCTGTGCATGATTCCCTGTGATCCCTCTTCTTTCAGTGCGTGGAGCTCTGACATCTCTCCCAAAACACACAGGGGAATAGCTATGCTGGCATGGAAGGGGTCCTGCTCTGCAAGAGGTGTAGCCCAGTCACTCCTGCTCACCCTGCACCTCTCCAGAGTGGCAGGGTGACCAGGAGGAGACTGCGGTTTCTGTGTTGTTTTCTCCCTCCTGCGATACTCTTGGGCAGTGCCCCATATTATGGATTAGATCACAAACTGATTATCAGGCCTTTTGTTCTTCCTTTACCTCATTTCTACGTCTTGTTTTAGACTTGACAGCCTATCATGGCAAAAGTGATAGATTTCATTACCATAGCCATGGTTGTCAAGAGAAAGTATTTAATCTGAGATGACGAAGCATGACATTTTAATTTTTAAATTATTCTCAAACGAGACACGAGAAGATGAAAACTGATCTATGAACTGCATTTCTTTGGGAGGGGAGTGGGACAATGTTTCATCATCAGCCACGTTGAGTGTTTTTATGATTTTTGTATTACTTATACCTTATTCCCCCCGTGATTAATAGAGTCATAGACTAAGGTCAGAAGGGACCATTATGATCTAGTCTGACCTCCTGCACAATGCAGGCCTCAAAACCTCACCCACCCACTCCAGCAATAAGCCAATAACCTATGACTGAGTTGTTTACCTCCTTAAATCATGATTTAAGGACTTTAAGATACAGAGAATTCACCAGTAGGTGAACCATGCCCTGTGCTACAGAGGAAGACGAAAAACCTCCAGAGCCCAGGCCAATCAGCCCTGGGGGAAAATTCCTTCCCGACCCCAATTATGGCGATCAGTTAAACCCTGAGCACGTGAGCAAGTCTCAACAGCCAGTCACCCAAGAAACAATTCTCTGTAATAATTCAGAACCCACCCCACGTACCCTCTCTTCATAGGCCACTTGCATATCCACCACCCATAGCCAAAGATCAGTCAATTTCTAAAATAGACTATCTGATCATACCATCCCCTCCATAAACTTGTCAAGCTCAGTTTTGAAAGCAGTTATGGTTCTTGCCCCCACAACTCCCCTTGGAAGGCTATTCCAGAACTTTACTCCTTTAATGGTTAGAAACCTGCATCTAATTTCAAGCCTAAGTTCCTGATGGACAGTTTATAACCATTTGTTCTGGTGTCCACATTGGTGCTGTACTCAAATAATTCCTCTCCCTCCCTGATATTAATTGCTCTGATGTATTTATAGAGAGTGATCATATCCCCCCCACCACCACCTTCTTTTGGTTAGGCTAAACAAGCCAAGCTTCTTGAGTCTCCTCAAGAACAATATTAATGTTTTATAATATTTTTATAGTATGTTAAGTTATTGTTCAATGTGGGGAGTACCTTGGTTGGTACAACATGTAAAGTATGATTACATTCCTATTATTTATTATCAAAACAGCACCTATATCTGTCAGGCAGTGCTAACTGAAATCATCATTTAGAGGTCAAAGCACTTTTTAATCCGTTGAGTTTGTTTGTTGTATCAACCACCTTAATGTTACCCTTTGTTACAGATAAAATGTGCCTTCATTTAATCGCTTCCCCCTTCCCTTTTTTTGTGTAGTATATCAAAGTTGCATAGAAAAAGATTCCAAGACAGCAATATTCATGGAATTCTAGATCTTGAAGAGGTACTTCATAGCAGAAATAGAAGAAGATAACTTGATCTATCTATTATATAGAGTGCTAGTGATATCCCATTATTTTAACTGAGCAATATTAACTCACGTGCAACAACAAAAGAGGGACAATGTAGAAGGGGTCTAGCAAAAAGATCAAGACTGTGAAATAGAGCTCTTTCCCCCCTCTCTGAAATGTAAACCACGAGTTTAAATTATCTTTCCCACAGGTGATCTGATTCTCAATACATTGGAGCAACATAAGACCCTGCTAGCAATTTGTGGGCCTTTGGGACCAGATTCTGGTTCATTCAGTTTATATCCGATGATGCAAAGTGGGAGACCATCAAGGAAACAGCTCTGCCTCTCTGTCTGGCTCAGTCTGAGCCCAGGTTACAGTATGCCTATGGTCTTCTCTAACCTGAGCCAGCTGGTAATGGCCCCCAAGGCACCATCCATATGCTGAGCAAAGCCACGGTGTAGCACAGTTCAGCCACTCCTTCTCACTATCATTTCTAAAGCTGGTTAAAAATTGTTTGACATGTTCCCCCCCATTCCCCAGAAGAAATGACTGTTTCATCAGGAAGGTTTTGAGTGTGAATGTGAAAGAGATCCCCACTGACACCACAATAGCCAATACCCAGTTAGGGAACTCACTTGGGATCTGGATCAACCTGATGAGTGCCCCAACTACCAGCCTATGTACCCGAGAATACTGGTCTCACTTGGGAGCTGGGACACCCAGGTTTAGGTTCCCGGTCTGTATGATATGGAGCACAGATGGGAACCTGGGTCTACCACATGGTTATTCTTCTTTTGACTTCCATGAACATTTTTTTGAATGTCTCAGTTTCATTCTGATGCAGAATGAAAAAAAAAAAAAGGGGGGGGGGAGAAATAAGGACAACCCAGGAAATTATAAACCAGTCAGTTTAGCCTCAGTACCAGGAAAAATAATGGAGTAAATAATTAAGGAATCAAACAACAAATACCTAGAAGAGAATAAGGTGTCAAGTGATAATCAGCATGGATTTGTCAAGAACAAATGGTGTCAAACCAACCCGATACCTTTTTTTGACAGGGTAACAAGCCTTGTGGATAGAGGGGAAGTGGTAGATGTGGTAGATCTAGACTCTAGTAAGGCTTTTGATACGGTGTCACATCACCTTTCATTAACAAACTAGGGAAGCACAACCTGGATGGAGCTACTATAAGATGGGTGCAAATTGATTGGATAACTGCTCCCAGAGAATAGTTATCAATGGTTCACAATCATGCTGGAAAGGCATAATGAACTGGGTGCCACAGGGATCAGTTCTGGGTCCAGTTCTGTTCAATATTTTCATCAGTTATTTAGATAGCGCACTTATAAAGTTTGCTGATGATACCAAGCTGGGGGGGGGGGGGGGTTGCAAGTGCTTTGGAGGAAAGGATTACAATCCAAAATGATTTGGACAAATTGGTGAAGTGGTCTGAGGTACATAGAATGAAATTCAATAAAGACAAATGCAAAGTACACCACTTAGGAAAGAACAATCCATTGAACACATACAAAATGGGCAATGACTGCCTAGGAAAGAGTACTGCAGAAAGGGATCTGGGTGTCATAGTGGACCACAAGCTGAATATGAGTAAACAGTGTAACGCTGTTGCAAAAAAAGCAGACACCATTCTGGGATGTATTAACAGGAGCATTGTAAGTAAAACAGTAGAAGTAATTCTTCCGCTCTGTTCCACCCTGATTAGGCCTCAACTGCAGTATTGTGTCTAGTTCTGGGTGCTTCATTACAGGAAAGATGTGGTCAAATTGGAGAAAGTCCAGAGAAGAGCAACAAGAATGATAAAGGTCTGGAACACTTGACTTATGAGGGAAGATTGAAAGAGCTGGGTTTGTTTAGTCTGGAAAAGGAGACAGAAAGGACATAATAGTTTTCAAGTACCTAAAAGGTTGTCACGAGGAGGAGGGAGAAAAATTGTTCTCCTTAACCACCGATGATAGGACAAGAAGCAATGGGCTTAAATTATGGGAGGGGAGGCTTAGTTTGGACATTAGGAAAAATTCCTAATTGTCAGGGTGATTAACCACTGGAATAAGTTGCCTAGGCAGGTTGTGGAATCTCCATCACTGGAAGTTTTTAAGAGCAGGTTAGACAAGCACTTGACAGGGATGGTTTAAGAGGGGACTTGGTCTTGCCATTCAGGGCCAGATTATTGCAGGGGTTCAAGCCCTGGACCACAGCCAAGAAGGGAGCCCTGGGCTCAAGCCCCTAAAATCCCTGCAATAATCTGTCCCTGCCCATCTCAGTGCTGGCAGGACAGGAGCGCTGAGGACTCTGCTCTCCACCCCCCCCCATCCCCCTGGCCAGTGGGCTGAGCCGCCCCTGGGGTTGGAGTGGAGCAGGCCAACCCCTGTTCGCTCTGCCTGGGGACAGGACCGGCTGGCTCACAAGGCCGCCTCCACCGCCACTCTGGCATGGCTGTGTTGGAGGGACTTGCACCAGCTGGCCCCCCCAGTCTCCCTCAATACCAACTGGCCAGAGCGGAGCTGGGGCGGGTGTGCCCTCTGGCCCCAGGGGTGTCCCAGTGACGGGGGCCCAGGTGGTTGGCAGAGCAGATGGGAGGCCCCACGGTTGGGGGGGCCACTCAGGGGGCCCCATGGTTGGGGGCAGCCTGGGGACCCTGGGCTGGTTAATCCGACTGTGCTGCCCTGAGTGCAGGGGACTGGACTTGATGACCTGTCATCGTCCCTTCCAGTTTCTATGATTCTATGAAATAGAGACAGACCCAGTAAGGAGATCAGGGGAGATCAGGGAGTCTGAGTGAATCAGAGGCTCAGAGCAGACTGATTCAGTCAGGAAGTGGGGACACGCAAGAGATGCTGCACATCAGGGGACTGCAGGAGTCCCAGAAAGAAGTAGAAGGTGGTTCCTGGGAGAAGGCTGAAGGCAGGACAGCAGCAAGAGGGTTTTGCTGGTTGGTGCCTGTAAGATGGTCGGCGCTAGTCCAAGCGTCACCGGCCGGTCCACCAGCCAAATTAAGTCGCATAAAGAAGCTGTGGCCCCAGCCCCCAGGAGGGGTGGGCCGGTACAAGGGTCAGTCCCCCAGACCCTAGGCGGGGCAGGGCCGTACAAGGGTCTATTGCCCCTGGCCCCCAGGCAGGGTGGGGCAGGCACGAGCCACAAACCTCTCAGCAGGGTTTGAGTGCTCCGGGTGGTCAGGGACAGGGCCATCCCTAGGGGGGCAAACAGGGCGATCCCGGGCCCCAACAGCCCCTCCTCCCACAGCCACCCCACTGCCGTCAGCAGCGAGCCAAAGGCAGTGGGGCAGGTTGGGCCGGGAGGGCTATGCCCGGCCCCTGGGCCGGCCCTCCCCACCCCTAGGGCAGAGCAGGCAGACCCAGGGGCAGAGCACTTTGGGCTGGCCTGCCCCAAACAGCTGACTCTACTCTGCAGGTGGCTTCGGCCTCCTGGACTGGGTCCAGGGCCACCAGCTCCCTCCCGCCCGCAAGCGGCCTCCAGGGTCAGAGCTAGGACTAGAGCCGACTCCAGTTCCACCCCACCCCCTCAGGTAGCCTCGGCTTCTAGGCCCAGCTCCCCGCCAGCAGGCGGCCTCCTGGCCCAGGGCCAGGGCTGGAGCCAGCTCCTCCCTGCCCCCAACAGGCAGCCTCAGATTCCTGGTCCAGGGCCAGCTCCCTGGGAGGCGGAGCGGGTCACTCAGCCCACCATGCTCCCCTCCAGCATGGGGGGCAGGGGCCCCACTTTGGCCAGTTGGCCCTGGGTCCCGCTCCCCCCGCAGGGTGGCCCTGGTCAGGGAAAGGGGTGAGGGAGGGGGACACAGGCCCACCCGTCTCCACCACATCCCAGCCCAGGGCCCTATCCAGTGGCAGAGTGGTCTGCCACTGTGGTCAGCGGGACTTCTGCCGAAACATGCTGACCCCCAAGCGGCTCCACCACCCACTATGTGGCAGCCAACCACCCCAGAGTCTGGGTACCTGCATCCACAAGGACTTCCTCCAGATCCACAGGGTAGATTGCTCAAGGGATTCCCAACTAGGGCCTCTGTGTCCATGGGAGGCAGATCCGGCAGCTCCTCAGTCTCCTCCACTGAGGGTAGTTCCTCGAGGTCATAAGGGCCGACCACTGCCAGTTGGTCCTCCTGGGGGCTGAGGTCCTCTGCCGAGGGGAGCTCCTCAAGGTCACAGGGGCCCAGCAGTTCCTCACAGTCCTCACAGGGAAAGTCACTACGTCCAGAGAGCAGTGCACCCAGGGCCACTTCTCCCAGTCCCTCACCTCAGGGATCCCTTCCCAGTCACTGGGCCCAGGTAAACTGGGCAGGCCCTCCGGCTGTCTAGCTGGAGGGGATGGGGCAGCCTCCTCGGAGGGACCCAGCTCCCTCCAGCTCACCACTGGCAGAAAGCCACATTCTTCCCCCGAGGCAGCTCTCTCCCTACTGAGCTGTCTGGCTGGGCTTTTATAGTTCCCTTTCCTGTTTGGGCTCTGCCCCTCTGCTTCCGGGGCTGGAGCCCTGCAGTTTCTAAGTTTGTCCAGGGGGTGCATCCAGGCCCTTCCTCAGGCCCAGGCTCCGAGGGAGGCCACAGTTCTTCTCTACAGTGCCCCCCAGGATAGAGTCAGAGCCAGAGGGCTTGAAGGCAGGAGGAACAACAGTAAGGGGGAGCTTTCTGCTGGCTCTAAGCCAGGGAGCCAATACCAAGGTTTGGAGAGGGCTGAAGGTAGGGGAGCAGTGGTGGAGCTAACCAGGTAAAATCTTTAAGGCTAGAGATTTGGATCCAAAGGAACCATGAGGGGGCCAGGGGAGTGAATGAGGCTCCCAGTAGAGGGGCTGTGGAGTTTCTTGCTCGAATGAGTGGCATTACTCTTTAGCTGGAAGAGCTGTGGTGGCAGTCTTGGTACAAGGAGAGGAAAGGAATGACAGAGTCCAGATGCAGTTGGAAGCATCGGTGTATGATGTATGGGGCACTGAGGGACAAGATGTCTTGAGTTTTAATGGCTTCTTGCACTGGCATAAGCAATGGACTACATAGTTGGGCTTTATTATGAACTATTTTGAAGTCTGTTCTTTGGACCAAACTCAAGAATAAACATTCATGGAGTTATGGGGATTTGAAAGGGTAAAATGAGGCAGGAGTGATTGCTATGCATTGGTCTGCCTGCTGAAGGCACCAGGTAAGATCACCCTATGAAATCTGGATTAATAGATCCTAATGCCAGAAGGAATCATTATAATAAGCTAGTCTGACATCCTGTATAACACAGGCCATAGAACGTCCTCAAAATAATTCCTAGCCCATATCTTTTAGAAAAACATCCCATCTTGATTTTAAAAATTAGCAGTGATGTAGAATCCACCATAACTCTTGGTAAATTATTTCAGTGGTTAATTACTCTCTCCATTAAAAATGTATGCCTTATTTCTAGTAGGAATTTCTCATTTGAACTTCTAGCAATTGGATCATTTTATACTTTTCAATGATAGACTGAAGAACCCAGTGTTCTCACCATATGATAAGACTATATCATTTGTTTATTCCATAAACACAGAATAGAAATATTTATTGAACATTTTTAGCTTTTATGCATTATTATTGATAATTCTACCATTTTTATCTAGTCATAGTTGAGATATTGTTTCCTAATATATTTTTTTAAATTCTTCATTGTCCTTATCTCCACTGGAAATAGATTTCTCTTGGCATCCCTTGAGTTCCCAGGTCAATTTTCTATAATTCTTAATTTATGATTTATATTCATTACTAACAGCTTTCCCTTTCTTCCATTTGCTCTCTCTCTCTCTCTCTCTCTCTCTCTCTCTCTCTCTCTCTCTCTCTCTCTTGCTCTTTTTTTTTTTTTTTTTACAGCTGCCATCACTTCCCTCTGAATCAAGTCAGTTTTTTAATTACTACAGCCACCTTCCTCTATTTGTGGCTTTTGGGGCTTCAGTAAGGTGTTCTTAAATGATTCTCAATTATCATTCACACCTTCTTGATTCATTTTTTCCTCCCAATTGATTTGGCTGATAATTGTTTTCAGCTTTGTGAAATTGGTCCTATCACAGCACCAAGTCTATACACGACTAATCTGGATTTTCTTCTGCTTGCACATTATGAATGTCTTCAAGTTATGATCATGTTTACCTAATCTACCTTATCCTTTTAGTTGTCTGATGAGTTCCTTTTTAGCTTTCGGCATAAAGTCTAATGTTGAATTCCCCCGTGTTGGGTTCCAGCTATTTTTGAGTTAAGAAATTGTCAGCTATGATGTTTAGGAATGCCAAGGATGGTTTAGTACTGGCAGCCGGACGCCTCCAGGATTTGTCACTCACATTGAAGTCCCCCATGATCATGCAGCTTTCTTTCCTATATGTTGTATATAGGACAATGAGAAAGTAGTCATCCTGTTCCCCCGTGTGGTTTGGTGGTCTGTGGCAGACACCAACTAATCCCTCATCTTGTGCTCTATATGCTAGTATATTGATCCAAAAGCATTCAGAATTATTGTCTTCTGAGTTGTCAGTGACTTCAAGACAGATAATGCCTTTTTAACAGAGTGCCACTCCCCTCCCCTTTTGCACATTCAATCTTTCCTAAATAGGTTATAACCATTGATTTTAACATTCCAATCATGTGACCCATCTTATCATGTCTCAGTAATGCCATCTAGATTGTATTTACTCTCATAAATGAACAATTCTAGTTCCTCTTGGGTATTACCCAGGCTCCTAGGATTGGCGTTAATTCAGGGGAGTTCAAGAATTTGTTCTCTCTATGTCCTTTGGATCCTTGATTAATTTTGTTCTCAGATCTCAGTTTTGTGCTAACTGAATGCTTGTATCTTCCCCGTTTTTACACATCCCTACTGCTACTAAAGTCCCTCCTCCAGTCTGTCCCTGAGGAGATTGCCCCCCTCCCCACCTTCTATTCAGTGGAGGCCATCCATACTATGCTGTATGGTCTACACTGCTGGCAGTGATCGATGGGAGACACGCACACTACAAAACCAAAGCCCTCCACCCTACATCTCTTATGTAGTCAGTAATTTACTCCCAAATATTCTGCGTTCTGTCTTCCTTTGCTTGAGAGACAGGAAGGATCTCAGAGATGACTTAGACATTCTTATTCAGCACACTTTTGAGTCCCCTGAAGTCAGCTACTATCTGTGAGATATCTTACGATGCATCAGGGCAATCACCAGGGCATCCTTGCCTGCCTACTTTAGATGCCCATCCAATCTTTCAGTGACATCTCATCTCTTGGCTCGGGAAAAGCAGCACACTATCCTGTTCTCTGCCTATCCCTTGCAGAATGTTCTTCTAATTCTTCTGAGGATATAATCTATAACAGGGATTATCTGTCTTCCTTAGATGGCTGGAAAACTCTTCATGGGTACACTTGATTTTTCTTACAGGTTGGGTCAAACTACCATCTACATAAGTCCCATACATCTCTCGATTCCTTTGGACCTGCTGGATCTTGAGAGAGATCTTCAATAGTTTCCATGTTGAGGACCTGTTATCTACTTCAATCTTCTCCCTGTGTGGAATTGCTCCTGCTTTTCTTCTCTGTGGTGGCCACAGTCTTCCTATTCTCATCTGTCTCCAACTGTGTAGAATGCCACCATGACCTTCACCTGATGGTTACGAATTGTCAATCCTCCTTTCTAACTTCCTCTCTCACTGATTCCTCTAGGCCAGTGGTCCCCAACCAGTAGATCGTGATCTATTTCTGAAGGACAGTTGGCATTGAAACCTATGACTGTTTCGCCATCTGCTGGCAAAAAAATGGAGACCACTGTTCTAAACCTATCTCCATTCTTCCTTGAACCTGGGATATTGATGTTTCCAAGACCTGGTTGTCTAGGAACTCCTTAGCTTCTCTGATTCTTAGTAGGGTTTCGGTTTACCCCTCCACTCTAAGAATCTCTTCCTTCAGCCCGTCACCAACTTGTGCTTCATGTACAGGGAGTCCCTTCCATATTCAGGGGAAAGAGAACATAGCATGTCCATTGCAGGTCACCACCACTGTTCCATTGCTGGCTACCTTGAAATCTCATGTAGTATTGAGCCTCTCTCATTCTCTCCAAAACTCTCCTCTGCTTCTGTACACAGCCCTTGAATTCACCT
Source organism: Pelusios castaneus (assembly GCA_007922175.1). Taxonomy (NCBI): domain Eukaryota; kingdom Metazoa; phylum Chordata; order Testudines; family Pelomedusidae; genus Pelusios; species Pelusios castaneus. The sequence goes on along the minus strand of ML685756.1, from coordinate 30,317,544 downwards.
AACAAATAACTTTTTATACTAGTCGTCTTTGCTTAGCTCAGCTCAGTTCCTCCCCATCATAACAGGGAGCAATTAACCCCTTGGGGCTGGTCTACACTGCTGGCAGTGATCGATGGGAGACACGCACACTACATAAAGTAGTGTGCATGTTTCCCATCGATGCCCTTATGTTAACATACCACAGCATTTCTTCATGACGCTGCATGGATGGGGACACCCTCCTGTTGATTCAGCCTTACTCCTTTCGTGGATTTAGGCTCCTTAATGTCTACTCCCTTTTGAAAATGAGATTTGGGTTCAGAAATCAGTTAGGCATTATGATGCTCAGAGTCACAGTGCCTAATGCCTTTAAAAATTTGGATGTGAGTCCCTACAAACTATCTTGCATTCAGATCTCCTTCATTATCCACGGTGCCTTCATTAAGTCCCATTAATTTCAATAGGACTTCATGTCATCAGAATATCCACCTGCATGAACCATCTTGCAGGAGTAAGGTCTTAATTTTTAAGGTGATCTAATTTCCATCACACTTTCTGTTTCTGTTCTCTTTGGGAGGTATTACACAACCAAGAATGCAGGGCTAATGCAGTATTGCAAGCTCAATTATAAGAAAAGAGAAAAAAACATTTATACTGTACAGTCTAGAATGGGCTGTTCTGTTGCTGAATACATCTGTAACTTTCTCAATCCCTGTAAAAGTGAGAAACACCACCTTAAAATAATCTAATTATTAATTAATCATGTATGTCTGAAATAAGTGATAAATTATGTCAGATGCAGTGTATGGGCAGAAAGTTTTGAATGGCACAAAAAAAAAATCAGGAGCCATTTTGCCAACAGCACAAACAATCCTATAGATTCAGAAGAACCTCAGAATTATGAACACCAGAGTTATGAGCTGACTGGTGAAAGTACCCATCTCATTTGGAACTAGAAATATGGAATCAGGTAGCAGCAGAGACCCCCACAAAAAAGGGGGGAAATGAAAGCAAATACTGTACAGTACTGTGTTAAATTACTGGTTGATTCTCTGTATTTTAAAGTCTTTAAACCATGATCTGAAGACTTGAATAACTCAGTCAAAGGTTAGAGGTTCATTACAAGAGTGAGTGGGTGAGGTTTTGTGGCCTGCATTGTGCGGGAGGTCAGACTAGATGATCATATTGATCCCTTCTGACCTTAGAGTCTGAGTCTATCAAATGTAAGCTACTTTTAAAAAAAGGCAAAGAAACTGTTTCTGTGCTTGTTTCATTTAAGTTAAGATGATTAAAAGGAACATTTTTCTTCTGCATAGTGAAGTTTCAAAGTGGTATGAAGTCAATTTTCTGTTATAAACTTTTCAAAGAACAACTGTAACATTTTGTTCAGAGTTACAACCACCTGAGGTTCTACTTTACTCGTATACCACTTCAGTAACTGATGTAACAAGAACCTTCTAATTCTCTTCTATCAAGACAGCAAAATCGTGGCTGGCAGAATCATTCTGCTTGATGAACTTGTATATCAAATGAGCCTGTCTAGCCCAGACAACAGACTAGCCACCTGTAGCTGAGAAGAGCTATTGCCGTACTTTGCTAATAAATTAGGGTGAATACATCTAGAAGTAATCAGAAGAAAAAACTTCATTCCTGCCCTGAATCCTATAATTCATTCTACTATCCCTGAGTTAGTTTGCCCTATCACATTTACCAAAGCTTAAGAAGTAGTGAACAATATTGAAATCACAGACTGTGAAACACATCCAGGTTTGTCCTGGCAGGTAATACCATCTCTTCCTAGACTAATTGAAATTGGCAATGTCTCCTTCAGAGAAGCACACCTGCCTAACTCCTTGAAAAATGTAATTGTTTATCCCAAAATCTCTTCTATTTCTATTACTTGATCCTGAAATCTATCCAAAAGGAGCCCTGGCTATGACTTCTGAGCTCCTGAATTTCCAAGTGCTCTTACATGGTCCAAAATTTACCTTTCTCATCATTCATAAGCTGCTGATGACTTTTCTTGTTGAAAGTCAAGCATAAATACAGATTAGCTATATGTTTGGGCATCGATCATACTGTTTTTACTATAACATTCTGTGGTTACTATTATTTAACATGTTATAATATGAAATACCAGGAATCAACAGATCTTGGTAATGCCAATAGTGCCTTGAGATTGCTATGTGGAAATCAGGACAATTTCCATTTCTTCATATTAGTCCTCTAAAGATATTGCTGAGAGAATTTAAGGCTCTGTGTCTTCACCAATGTGGCAGTAGATGTGCAATAAACAGCTACACAAATTTTAGAGGTAAAAGATCAGTACTCATGTGAATTAAGTTCCTGACTATGGGGAGTACAGGAAATAGCATCATGCTGTTGAGCCAATAGCAATTAGGGGATCTGTATGGAAATGTATTCATTAATCCTTATAATTAGGACCAATTTATGCTGGCCTGAATGGAAAAGCAGTTAAGAACAAAACACAAGACTGTGGAAACTGCATGATGGTTAAAATATGCCACCGATAGAATTTCTTTTGTATATTCATGGAAATAGAACTGTTCTCGAACACCAGCCGAAGATGAATTCAACTAGAACAGGTTTATTTATTTCCAAGAGGGTTACAATAAAATTGCTAACTGTACGTAAAACATTCTGCAATTGTACCAAAATCTGGTAATCAGGAAATAATTACAGCTGCTTTATAGAAGATTTTTTCAGTGGGCTGAGTCATACTGTATGTGCCTTAAAGGAACAGCATTCTAGTGAATGAGCAGTTATATGCATTTTTTTTTCCGTGTATAGTTATATACTTGAAGGACTGGAGGGCTACATTTCAGCCTAAGCACTATAGGAATGGCTACACATGGTAGCATGTGAATATTTATTTTACTGGGAAAGATTGCCAGCATTAGAAATGTTCATTTTGGGTTAGTCTAAATTAAAAAGTTGCATGAGACTATATTGATATTTACAAAAGTTTTTGAGGGGGAAAAACTCAAAATGCTTTAACTTTATCATGAAATTTCCTTTCAACTTGCACAATAAAATTAATTTAGATAATTAAATTTATATTAATATGCATTATATTTAATTTTTTATTATAAAACTCTAAAGGAAACATTTTGATATTGTTGAAGCAAAATGTTTTTGATAGTCCTGAACTGGAATTTTTCAAAATTTTCCTTTTGCGGAAAGTATTTGGCTTTTTGGTGTTGTTTTTTTGTTTGTTTGTTTGGTGTGTTTTTTTTCTTTTTTTAATTTAAACATCAGAATTTCCTTGGGGGGGAAAAAACCGAATTCCTGAAATGTTCAACACTAGCAAAGACGATGTAGTGCTGCACATTGTAGCCTATGGAAGAAGTTGGTAAGTGAAAGAGCAGTGTTCGAGCAGGACCCTACTTCAGGGCCATAGCAGAATTTGGAGGCTCTGGTATCTTTGCCAATGAACAAGGAGGCATTTGAAGATGTAGAGGCAGAAGTGTGACCTTTCTTGTTTCTGTGCCTTCATGTGATAGTGTGAGCAGGAATCGGGGCAGTCTTCTGTTCCCTTCTGTACCTGGTCCTAATGTGTTTGAAATATTCTTTAGCTTGGGCTGCTGAATGAAGGAGCTATCTTACTTATTGACCTCAGGAGGCCTAAAATGCAATTCTTCTCTGAAACTGACTCTTTACAGCTGTCATGATGGGGCCCAATGTTTATGGCTCAAAGATTTCTATAACAAATAATTTCCATAATAAATATGCTCAAGTGACAAGATTTTTTTTTCCTAATTGCCATTCCTGTAAACTCCCCAAAGGTCTGAAACATAAGCTGGGTCCATTCCTTCTCATACAGCATCATGAATTTAGAGAAAAGAAAAGAAAAACCCAGAGGCAAGTGATCCCCTCAGTTACACCTGTGTCACTCAGTTAATTCTCAGTGATCATTTAAGTGCCTAATTTGAAGGCCCTGGGATTTCACAGGTGTAAATGAATGCTTAATTTGGCCCTTCAGAATACTTATATTTATACTTACTCTGATTCTCAAGAAAAAAGAACTGAGTCTGACTTTCAGAACTCAGCTTGAACTTGCAGGGATTTCAGTTAAAGCAAAGTTTGTGAATTGAGCACATCTCATCTGAAATCACTGAGACACAAATAAGCAACCTCACAACACAAATTTTACACATTCACGTCAGTGTCTTAATTTTACATATAACAGTTCAAGGCACTGCACACCTCTGTGCACTTCCAAACCATATGTATATGTAGTATGGATACAAATTTTTTGCTCAGGACAGTTTTTGCATCACCAGTTTCTGCTTGCTATTCCCATTGCCTTTTTATTTGTGTAGTTCTTCCTCAGAGGTGAATTCAGCTGCACATGTAGATATTGGAAAACGTCATATGACAAGGTGATTATAAAAGCCATATTTTAAAAAAAACAGAGGATGAAATCCATATCCGAATGCAAATATGAATGTACTATGTCTGTATGGACATCCTTCCCCAGCTATTTAATAATGTGATTTTAAAGATATGACACTTTTGATTCAAAAGACATTTTTGAACTAAAGCCAAATGATCTGAATGGTTGGTGGTTTGGGAACTGAAGCATTTGAATTTCAGTTTTCTGATTTCTTGTCAAGAGGCTCACTACTGAGAAATGTTATGGAGTCTCTAAAGGAATCTGTACAACGCACAAATTTTTGAGAGACCTTGAAAAAGTAAACCAACATAAAGAACTTATAAACCAACTTCAGTGGAAAAACTGAAATGTCCTGTGTATATGAGAAGATATGACCTCACCAACCTTTTGTCTCTCATATGCTGAAATCAACACAGACACAACAATGCTTCAAATAACATTTTTATAGCAAATTCATTTTTTTTCAGGCCAGGAAGGACCATTATGATCATCTAGTTTGACCTCTTGTATTCTACAGGCCATATAATTTTACACAGTAATTCTTGAATCAAACCCTATAGCTTCTGATTGAACAAGTGTGTACTTTTTAGAAAGATATCCAGTCTTGATTTAAATTGTGAAGAATCTACCATATCACTTGATAACCTTTTCTATTGATTAACTACACTTACTATTAAAATTTTTGCCTTATATCTGATTTGAATTTATCTAGCTTAAGAAAACAGAGAAAGGCTACAAACCCCACTTTCTCTTCCAGCCCAGATGACCCTTGAATCTTTGGTGTCTTCAAATAATGTACTTACATGATCACCGAGGCCTAACTGAGTGATACAGATATAACTGAGAGAATCATATGATCCTGCAAAATCTTTATTATTGGTGATGTAGAATGAGAAGGAAAGCACATAACTTATGTTTCAGACCTAGTGTGAGTTTGCAGCTCCAAGGTGATCAGGCTAGAAGGGAAAAGTGGCAGTTGCACAATGTTCCTTTTCTCAGGAGCTTATCCACTTCAGGCAGAAGTTTGCCATCCTCTGGCCACATTCAGCTATCCATTTCTTGTCAATAAATCAACATTGCTGTCTGTTTAATATTAACAAAATCAAGTTAAATTGTGCATATAAGGCACAATCTTACTCTGGGAGGCTGCGTCTACACTTGTAAATTAAGCTTGCTTAAGTCGACTTAATTTACCCTGCGTCTACACTAGTTTCCTTAAGTCGACTTAAGCAAGTTGCTTAGAAAGTCGACTTAATGAAAATTAAATCAAAACTTTATTAAACCTGGTTTTAATTCAACTTAAGCCAGTGTAGACCTGGAGTAGCCCTAAGTTGACTTAGGGCTACTCCAGGACTCCACCACTGCCCTCCCTACTGGAAGGGGCAGCACAGGGTGAGTCTGGCATGCCCCCCTGCCCCTATGCCCTGCCAGGGTCCCTGCCCCCTTTGCCCCATTGTACCCATGTACAATGGGGCAAAGGCTGAGGCCCCTGGCACTGGGCAAGGGGTGCCCCCCCCCCGCCCCCATGGACCTGCCCTAGGTTCCCCTAGCCCCTAGAAGTCGACCTAGGTGTCCAGTGTGGACGCTCTAGGTCGACTTCGTAAGTTCCCCCCAAAGTCGACTTTAAATTTAAGTCTAGATGCACTAAGTCGACTTAACTAAGTCGACTTAGCTATAGTCGACCTAAATTTCCAAGTGTAGATATAGCCAGAGAGTGCACAGATGTAAGGCCGTAGACAGGCTCCAGGAATCATTGGGCCATCATACACACCATCTTACTCCTCATGTTTTATTGTCACGTCTGCCTTTTTCACTTGTGTCCTTTCCAGTTAAATACTATCAAAAGGACAGCACGGGACCAGAGGTAAGTTAACATTTGTGTCACTCAGTCAGGTCTGATTGATCATTTTAAGTGCATAATCTGAAGACATCAGAGATTCAGGAGTCACCTGGGCTGAAAGGAAAAGTGGGGGCTGTTTTTTTCTTCTAGGTGTATTCAAATTGGATATAAGGCACAAATTAAAATTAATAATAAATAACAAGGCACAAATCACATTTTAAATTGAAATGTAGTTCATTAAAATATTTAGAACAAGAATGAATATAGACTTGAAATACATCATGATTTAACTTGCCAGGCTGAAGGTTAGTTATGGCAGCTTGGTGAGTGTCTGTCTTTATTCTGTGAAGAAGCCAGACTATCCACATGGTGGAATTAATGCAGACTCTGCAGGGGATCGGTATCTTTCCTTATGACAGTTCTGACTGGTTCATTTTAAAAAAAACATTTCTTACATTTCTTACTATTTTTGTTTGTTTTGTCTGGTTTATGTGATGCTGTGAATGTTATAACACGGGGCCACTGAATGTCGTTAAAACATGTCTGGAATTCTTATGGACAGCAGCAGGGAGGGCAGTGTGCAACAGACCCCAACTATTGTAATGATCTGTGGTTATAATGTTGTTCCTGTGCAAAGATGTTAGTTTATTTTTTGTGGGTATTTCTTTATGGCTTTGAGTTATTTACGTACAATGCAAGTTGACAAAAATTATAGTTGAGAGGTGAGAAAATGAGTGATCTGGTGTTTCTTTTCTTGTGTCAAGCAGAGAGCAAGGCCCTGACAATTCTGCTGCACAATGGGACTAAATTCCACCACAGTAGTTCCTAAATTCTGCACCAATAATAATTTAAACTATTGCCATGAAATAGCCTTCTCTTCCATCTCTCTCCTGCCTGCACACACACACATAGCTGTGGTTTGTAACTGAAAATACTCATTGACATAAAATTCACTGATTAGTTCAACACTGATTATTTCAGAAGATAGATTTTTGGCTAGGCTTTCCTGGCAACCCTGTATCCACTTCCTAGGCTCCAGCACCCAGGATGCTACCCAGGCAACCCAAAACCAGAACGTCTGCTACTTGATGTCACAGTAGTTTAAAAAATACAGTATTATGCATTTGTAGAACTGCAGAATGTGTAAGACCCTAACAGAGATAGAGATGGAAGTAGTGAGAACTGAGATGGTGTGCAGAAAGTTAATGATGCTGGCTAGTAAATATTATTTCATGAGTGCCAGTAACTGCTATAGGTAAGGTTGTATGAGCAGTTCTATTCTAAGCCCCTGTTATGAGTCACTCATGTCTTTCCCAGAGTTCCCTATTGGCCTGAAATTTTTGAGGTGTGATCTTTGTCTAATGGTTGTTTTTATTTATTGGAAAGTTTTACAAAAGTGGTTCAGTTTTTACATGCTACAACAATAGTTGAAATGACTTATTCAAAAAAGAAATCTTGAGACCTTTTCTGGACAGTGAAAATAGATAGTTGTATAAAACTGGCCCTTCATAAGAAGTACTTTTGAGTGTTCTTCTGCATTTGATTTTGATTTGGTTCATTTAATTTGATTTGATTTTTAATATTGGTTATATAAGAATTTGTATTTGAAGATATGGTGCTCATTTTATAGGTTTTGGTAATTTTGTTAAAGGTTTTTTTGGTAAATTTGCAAACTGAACAGCTGTGGACTGCTGCTCTGTACATTCATGCATCGCCACATACCTGTACAATGACAAGTATCCCAAAGACCTAGATGAATTGAGGAGAAACCAAAATTATTGAAGAGTGGCAGATAGTCACTGGGAAAATTGTAACTTAAGAAGCAGTTAGGGAGGGGTGCTGTTTTTAATTACATATCAAACATACTGTCTCATGTAATGTTCCCAGGCAAAAACTACATGTCAAAGTTGAGAGCCTGTATATATAATATAAGGATGTTACAATTCCCCCTTAACCAAACATTACTGACCCTGGAAAATAAAAATTAAGATTAAACTAAAAAGAAATCCAAACATATTAAGGTTTGGAAATAAACAATGAAGACACCCAGACAACCTTAGCTGTGCCCTCTAGGGCTGCGTCTACACTGGTAAATTAAGTCGACTTAAGCTTGCTTAATTCGACTTAATTTACCCTGCATCTACACTACAGTTTCCTTAAGTCGACTTAAGCAGCTTGCTTAAGTCGACTTAAGGAAAATAAAGTCGACTTAATGAAAATTAAGTCGACTTTATTAAACCTAGATTTAAGTAGACTTAAGGCTTAATTCGACTTTTTAAAGTCGAATTAAGCCAGTGTAGCTCTGGGGTAGCCGTAAGTCAACTTAGGGCTACTCCAGGACTACACCAATGCCCTCCTTGCTGGGGAGGGGCACAGGGGGAGCCTGGCATGCCCCCCAAAGGGCAGGGCATGTGGGCAGGGTGTGACACTGTCTGGATTTAGGGAAGCATTTATTATATTATTTTCAATGGATATCTCATATATGCTATAATCCATAGGAACTATGTCATGTTTGGGATCAATAGAAAGGTAGTAATTTGCTGGGAATGATTATATAGTTTATGTCTAGGAATTCTATTTCGATTAGAAGTTAGGAATTCGGTGTTCTAGCTATACTTTAACTTGTGTGATTTTTATGGGAACGCCCCAGACTGGATGTCACCAACCATTGTCTCCTTAATGTTTAGGAATTTTTCAGGTAGAATGGTCCCAGGTCCCAGTAACCTGATGAGCCATTAAAGACATAAGGAATACAAGCATTGTGTCCTTAATGGCTCATCAGTTTACTCCCTGGGACCATTCTACCTAGAAAATTCCTAAACATTAAGGCGACAATGGTTGGTGACATCCTGTCTGGGGCATTCCCATAAAATCACACAAGTTGAAGTATAGCTAGAACACCGAATTCCTAACTTCTAATCGAAATAGAATTCCTAGACATAAACTATATAATCATTCCCAGCAAATAACTACCTTTCTATTGATACCAAACATGACATAGTTCCTATGGATTATAGCATTTATGAGATATCCATTGAAAATAATATCATAAATGCTTCCCTAAATCCAGACAGCATCACACACAGGGCTCTGCCCTGCCAGGGTCCCTGTCCCCCTTTGCCCCATTTCACACAAGGGGTGCCCCCCCCCGCCACCATGGACCTGCCCAAGGTTCCCCTATCCCCACAAAGTCGACCTAGAGCATCCAGTGTGGATGCTCTAGGTCGACTTTGTAAATTCCCCTTTAAGTCGACTTTAATTTTAAGTGTAGACACACTAAGTCGACTTAGTTAAAGTCGACTTAAAAGTGCAAGTGTAGACATAGCCTAGTAGTGCTACCACATATCATTAAAGAATTTCAGTGTATATAGTTCTAGTTTTGTTTTGTAATCATTTCAATGCCTGTAGTGCTAATTTCATTTAATCCCTGGTCATACCACCACATTCCACTGTTTGCAGTGAGAATGAAGTCAGCAACCGTTGTTGTTGAGAACAGCTTGTGACTGTAGTGCCATTGAGATCAATGGGGAATACGTTTGTTTGGTTTTTTTTCAAAATGCCTACCCAACTGTGGGCAAGGTATGACTTCAGTACCATTAGGAACAATGGATCATATAGCCCTTTTGAAAGAGGACATTGAATGTGGGATTCTCTGTAGTAGAATGTTTTGTCAGCTCGTGCTGAAGGAGGAATTTTTGATATTTTTGATAACAAATTATCATGTTAAAAATACTGAACGAACCCCCAAAGCCTTCAAATATAGTGAATATGCAAGATTTTCTTCAGTTTTGATTATCTAGAAAGTTTGAAATATCGTATTCCTTAATTGAAATAATAGAGAACAAAGAAACTGCATAACACCAACAGTAAAAATTCTTGCAGTCCCATTTTAGAACCAATTTTAACTTAAACTAATTAATATATTTACTTGTAAATTCTAAGAAAACACATTCTGTACAAGAGCAGGTGATGTAATTTGGGGGGAGGGGGGAAGGGGGAATACACTATATTCTTCAAATGTAACCAAGTGGCTGAATCCCTGCCTTAAGTGAAAATGCATTTCAGTGTTAAACTATGAAATTACAAATGACATTTCCATAATTCAGATGTTTGTATAATATACACCTTTTCTAGAACCTTAGCGACACATATGCAGCTTGCAATGCTTTATTTAGGATGACCAAATGTTCGAATTTTATAGGGACGGTCCTGATATTCATGGCCTTGTCTTATTACCTCCCACTCCTCTCTCCCGATATTCCACACTTGCTATATGGTCAGCCCCTTGCTTCACTATGATGGGTATGGCAGGTAGAATCTGTGAAAGTCACTTAAATTAAAAGCAGTAAACTTTATTTATATAGAATGTTGCATGTTAAGTTGATGATGTAGAGAAACAGTGAAAATTTGCTGCCATAAATATCATTTAAGTTTACAGTTAACTTTGTAGTCAAGTATCTCAGTCTCTAAACTGCACTTAAGTAAGGCTCTGCAGCTAGTAGAACATTTTTTATTGTTATGTAGCTGCTGGCTAAATTATAACAAATCAGACCTTTTAAAAAAAAAGATAACTGGAATATAAAGATTGTAGGCCAGATGCCTGGCCCTTGCTGCTACTAACAGGATACCTGAGGATTCCCTTTTCCTTAGTGAGTATGCTGGAGTAAGTAAGGTGTGCAGCTGGAATAACTTTCACTGCAGCTATCCTGGGTTGTTGACTGGCCGGGCTGTGTTGTAGATGATATGTTTGTACAGCCCTGAATCTGCCTCAGGATAAGGGAAGTGAGAAGGTGGATTTAAGCCATCTTCTCTCTCTCCTTCCCCCCCCCCCCTTTTCCCTGCCCTGGGGTCCTGCAGGGCTTCAAAACTGAGTCAATATCATTGAAGATATATTGGATTATAATGACAATGAAATGACAGTGTAAAAGGAATGAACTCCCTCCCTCCCCACACTTACATAGAAAGTTGTAGAATTTGTTTTCCTATTTTTTTATTTGTAAAGCAGTATGTAAAAAATCAAATTAAATACAAATACACAAAGGGGCAGAGTACATGTGGCGTTTTTTTTTATTATTTGTGAACACTTGACCTCAATTGTCTCTCAGCATATTTCTGTATGGAATTTCACAGGAGATAGAAGATGTAGCTTTAATACAATTAAACTGTCAGGGTGATTGTCTTTAAGAGATATCAGTAAATGTCCTTGAAGAGATTCTCTTTTCAGAAAGCTGCTACTTTTCAGTACATAGCATACCACAAGAATACAAGCAGCTTCCTTTGTTTGAGAAAATGATTTCCTAGAGGAAAATATCACTCATTTGTAATATCACCATTCTGTTCTCTATAGATTTCTATACTGTTCCTCATCACCATAGTCTCTGAATGCTTTCTGTTAATATATTTTGTGACAGGATTAACATCTGTCACATGTGATTTGTTCTCTCTCTCTCCCTCTGCCCTGCAGGAGAATTGTGCATGCACTGGAGTATTTTGGTTCAACAGGGTATTTTTATGGTTTTATGTACATGCTGCTAGGTGTTGTTGGAGAATACCAGTCAAAGAAGTGCCCCTTGCACTTGAAGCTGAAGGTGATGAGATTTATGATGGTCCTTGCTTCCTGTGTGAGTTTTTTCCATAGTCTCATAGCAGATGCTGAGAAACTCTGTTTTCTGCACAAATAAGGTTTACCCATGTGGTAGAAAGTTCCTTGTGCCTGTGGAGCAGAGTTGTCAACCACTGTCTTCATCCTGGAGCTTTAGGCAATGTTCTAGAAATGCTGGGCCCAGGACATTGAATGCCAAAGAAAGGACTGAAAATCTGACTCAATTTTACTAACCTTTTTACAGTTTATTGCCCTTGAAATGCCCTGCCCTCATGGTATTTTAAAACTTTTCTTTCTACGGTTCAAGTTATTTGTTTTCTAGATAAACTTTTGGTTAATCTGGATTGATTAAATTGATATTCCTCCAATGCCAGTGACCAATAATTGGAGGTGTGGACTTTCTCTCCAATTTTGCAGCACAGCAAATTCAGTCAGTATCTCTCTGCTCTAAACCACAGTAGATTAATTTGTTAGCTTTGACTTTTTTTGAACTGGTTCTCTCTGTTATAATAGTACCAGTAAACCCCCGATTCTCTAAAGAATCGCAAATTGAAAAATGGTAATCACCGCTGGGTGGGAGGGAGGGCAGGCAGCCGTGCGTTCCTTGCACCCTGCCCCGGCCGTGAGTCCGCGGACAGCGCCCCCATCACCGGCCCCCCACCCCTCCTCAGCACCCCCCCAGCTCCCCACTCCCTCAGAGCCCCCATCACCAGCCCCCCACCCCTCCTCAGCACCCCCATCACCTGCCCCCCACATCCTCCTCAGCCCCCCCAGCCCCCCACCCCATCACCTGCCCCACACTTCCTCCTCTGTGCCCTCAGCTCCACACCCCATCACCTGCCCCACTCCCTCCTCAGCGCCGCCCAGATCCCCACCTCGTCACCTGCCCCCCAGTCCCTCATCAGCGCCCCCCAGATCCCTGCCCCCATTACCTGCCCCCCACTCCCTCATCAGCGCCCCCATCACCGGCCCCCCACTCCTCCTCAGCGCCCCCCAGCTCCCTACCCCCTCTAACCCGGCCTCTCTCCTTGTCCCCCCCCAACCCTCCCCAGGCTTCCCTCCAGCCCCTTCCCAGCCCC
>ML685756.1:30279906-30304227 GCA_007922175.1 Pelusios castaneus | reverse complement strand
CCAGCCTGGCCTCAGCAAGACGGGGATTCAGCTGCTGCGCGCGCAGCTGCGTCCCCGCCGTGCATATATACATCTCTCATTTAGGTATATAGATCACTCACATAATGCACTCAAGAATTAAAAAATATAGGACTAGACTGTGTGAAAGAATTCCTACACACCTGCACAGCTCCTTGTGTGGACTTCCTGAACCTTGGGTTCAGGTATGAGGCAGAAAAATGTGGTGTGTGTCTACTACGTACCTTCTCTATCTAAACAGGCCAGTGGGAAGAGGGGTGGAACCTTTGCTTTGCCTCTCACTATTCACTAGCTAGCTCAGATGAACCAAAGTAATTTGCTATGCAAGAGTTTAGACAGTTCCTATTACTGGTGCAGCTCCATCCTTCTCTAAAAATGGAAACAATTTCCAAGTGTAGATGTAACCTTTGCGTGGGCTAAAATTCATTTAGTTGCCCTTCTCCAGTGCCTCACAGAAATCAATCCCAATCCCTATGGAGAAAGCAGCTGGAGACCCAGGATCCAGTCTGAATGGGACTCACAGCAAAGATTGCTCAGTTACCCTCCCTCATTAAAATGCTACTAAAAACAAACATAACAATGAACTTTATTAACTACTAACTAAATGAACCTTATCCTAAGAAAACAAAGTACAATTGACCAAGAACAATCCCTACAGAAACCCCTGCATGAAAGATACCCAAGAGTCCCAAAGTCCAGGTGGAGTTCACCCAACTCTCAGGTACAGTCTTTGTTCCAGTGTAGAGGCTTGAGTGGCAAGAAATAGCTGTCCTCTTCTTCCTTTGCTGGAATCCTCTGTAGCATTCCATGCAGGCTTTTCCTTCTCCTTTGCAACCAGCCCTCAGTCCCACATGCATGTCTGCAAGGTCTGTTGCAAATGACTCCATTACAGGGAGAAAACATCTTGTTCACTCCTGGCTCAGCTTCTCTCCAGAAAACTGAGCACAAGGTCTCCTTTCAAGGCAGCTCCTGCCTGCTGTCTGCACAGACTGTTGCTCCCATGTCATCTGACTGACATCACATCACACCAGCAGGGTACACTGTGGAGCATGCTCAAAATGCTACCACTCCCTGCTTCTGGAAGTTTCTAGTTGTGGGTAGCTAATCTGCCCAGCAACAGTAAACCACCCTCAGCAGGTCTCTCAGAGATAGCCTTTTCAGGCATATGGGTTACATAGACACACCCATTGGCAAGGCCATTACATTGGTTTATACTCGGCTCACATTCAGGAGCTTTTTTTCACAGCCATGTAGCATAGAAATGTTCTTTTAAATAAACAAATAAAAGGAAATCTTCGATTCTGGAGTATAATTATACTGCTTCTTGAAGAAGGCAATGATGTAGCTATAACCGTATAATTACTGTATATCATTGGGCCCTGCTAATAACCAACCAATAGGTGAGGTCTTTTTGCGCACTTCAGAAGGGCCAACTCCTCTTTTCTCCACAGGCCAATTTCACATCCTGCTTTCATAGAAACAAATCAAGATCAACTTTCTCCTATTATTGTTCTCTGAAGTTCATTTTCTTTGTTGGTGGTTGCATAGTTCCAGGCAATTTCTTTTCATTCCTTTTCTTGTATTTATTTTTTCTGGGCTATTTTTTCTCTGAAGATTTATTCTGAGGGATTAAAAAAAAAAAAGAGAGAGAAAGTTCATTTTATGCGGAAGCTGTTTCCACCCACTGAGGTCAGCAGTTAAGGAGTGGAAAGATGCCATATCTCTCTCATCTAAGTCTATGGTACAGGTAGCACATTTCAGAAGAGGAACTGGAAGAGATGATGCCACCCATGAACAACTCAACATTGAAGGAACTTTAGCTAGTAGGAAGTTGTACTTATTTGTACCAGAAGTTGCAAAGGAGCTTATTTGGGTCTCTCTGACTTTGTATGTGACTTTCTCTAATTCTAAAAGAATGTAGATGCAGTTCTCCAGTTTTGGAGGTTTGTTGCATCAATAGCAGATCATTTTTCTTAGTAGTTTTCAATAACCTTTTATATTGCCATCAGAGAGAGGCCCCCATGGAAGGGTAAACTACCAGCACTCCATGACCTCATCTACAGCAAATTGTGGAAAAGAGTAAGAAACTGAATGCTCACTTTCCTCTTGAGACAGGGCCCAATGGCTCCTCCTCTCTGTTCATTTATGGTGACTGGAAGTATCTCCTCAAATGTCATCCTGGCATTAAAAAATTCACTCTGTGGAAATGGCATTGTCTATATTTTTGTGGGGTTCTGGAAAGGGTAAGTCCCCTTTGGTCTTAGCATCCAGTGAGAAATATATTTAATGTTATTCCCATTTTTCATAAACTACAGTAAAAGAGCATGTATTCAATGTTCTGGACATATCTGACCACCATTAAAACAAATTAAATAAACAGTTCTAGATATTGTCCCTGACCAAATCAAATTACCCTGCAACAATATGAAAAAAGGAATCATCCTCTTCACCCAGTCCCCATCAGAATCCCACATCAGCAGCACCTAGCCCTAATCAAAACATGTCTCATGGGCAAGGGTTAAAAGACAGCTTGGCAGTGTGCCCTGAAGGCTAACTTATTTAGGCAGTTAAGGACCTGCCTGAAGACCCAAGGGCCTAATGGCACCGTGCAGCCTCTTCCACTCTCAGGTATCAATGGGGTATATATTCAGGAGCCTCAACTGATAGCCACTGTGTCAATATGTCATGGATCCTAGGCCTTTTACGGTATGTCTACACTGGAGTAAAGCACCCGCAGCTGGCCAGTGTCAGCTAACACAGGCTTGAGCTGCAGAGGCTATAAAATTGCAGGGAAAGATATTTGAGTTTGGGCCGGAGCCTGTGCTCTGGGATCTTCCCCACTCAGGGTTTTTATATTTCGAAAAGAGCATCTTAAAATCAATCTAGCTACCTGTAGGCAGCTAGCACAATTTGTAGAGCATAGGTGTGATTAGGTTTGATTATGCTCATAAAAAGAAATATATAGCAAACAGGCACCTGAATTCTGGACTTAAGATCTAGCCCAGTGGCCTCCAACCTTTTCAAACACAAGATCACTTTTAGAATCTAAATGCAACACAAGACCTACCCTTTAAAAATGCTACTTTCTCACAAACCCAAGCCTGTTTGCTATGCATAACACTCACCTATTATAATTAGCGTAACTGTTTCTAGGGACTATTTATTTATTTATTACAGTTTTAAGGACAGCAGCAAAATGCTTCTTTTTTTATTGACTGTCCCTATGGTTGGCAACCCTGATATGCCCCAGCCCTCCCTCCCCAGCAACTGCTAATTGCCTGACTCCTGCTTCCCTCTCCTTCTCCCAGCAACCTCTGCCACTGGCTTCCTTGTGGCTGGGCTAATATAGGCAGGGAGGCTGTTACTGCTGCAGTCGACTGTTCAAGCCTCCGAGATCGACCTGTAGATCGTGATTGACTGGTTGGAGACCACTGATCCAGCCCCATGTAGAGTACATTGCAGTATTCAAATTCAGGGTAACAAAAGCACAGATTGCAAGATCCACATATGAAAGAAACAGATGCACCTCTTAATAAAAGCAGATGTGGCTCTGGCTGCTACCTGATCTTCTAGTAGCGCCTGCAGCCCAATGATAGCATTAGATTGCAAAGGAAGTCAGCAAAAGATGGGTGCGCGTACACCTTGATCAATGAAGCAGAAATTACACTTACTATCTCCACCATTGTCCTCCCAGCCAACCAAACTCTTTCGACTTATCTAGATTGAATCTCAGTCGACTTGCTATTATCCATGCCCTAACCACCCCTACACACCGAGCAATACAATTAACAGTTCCTGATGCCTCAGCTGAGGAGATTTTTGATGGTTTCTGATGAAAATTCCAATCTATGGAAAATTGCCTGATATCTGAACTGGAAAATGGTGGCTCACTCTCTATTGACTTCATCTGAAATTCCATGTCTGGAAAAGATTTCCTTCATAATGGCTATCACTAACTTACTATTAGTACTGTGGAAATTTCTGGATAAAGAGAATAATAATGCATGACTATGTGATGTTCCCCTCCTGCAATCTGAACTGGTATACCTCTGTGTCATCCCAGTTCCCCTTTCCTGGGCCCCAACTTACCCCAATTTTCTGTGTGAACCCTAACTCCTGGCTCAGCTCACGCCCAGCTTCCTGCATGTAATCAGTCCCTCACCCAGTGGAGGAACCCTCCGTCTTGCCACTCAAGGGATAGGCCCCCTGAAAATTCATGGAATAGACCTCCAGTTCCAGATGCAACAGCACCCTGCAACCTGCAAGCTCATTACATTTCTCCATCAATGTGTCAAAGAAATTGATACGCACCAGCTTTGTCACTCCCAGTGAAGTCTCTCCACACGCTCAATCCACATGCACTGCTTTAGGTTAAACAAATAAGTTTATTGACTATAGTAAGATTATAAGTGATTCTATGTCTGCGTGATATAAATAAAAAAGATTATTAAGTCAAGGATTTAGTTACAATTAAATAAAAGAAAACCTTTACTCTAAGGTTCTTTATGTGTTCCAGTCTGTAATTTAGTTTACTGCACAGGTTGGCTGCGCTATGTTTTGCGGCCCAGCCCCTCCCCCCGACTCCTTCCTGTGGGTGGGTTCTCAGTCTTTGGTGTTGCATAGAAGATGAATTCCAGGAAAGAGTCCCAGACAAAGGTGCCTCTTTCTTTTAAAAAGTTTCCTCAAAACCCCATGAGGTCAGGTGATCATCCATGTCCGACAATGGGAGTGATCTTTCCCTCTTGAGGGAAGGGACTCACGGGTGTTTAGGTTAGTTCATTGTTCGTGTATACATGCTTCCGCAGTGTATGGAACCACAGCTCTGTATTTGTCTGCATCCATTCAAGCCATGTGAAACACGCATTTGGAAATAATACATAGCAGAGTTTCATATCTCTATATATGAATGATAATGTAGGGAATGTGCTACCATAACAGTACTGTTCAGAATGGGTCAAGAGCATTGCAAAAGCAACTGATATGACATACTTTGTACCAGGCCATACATAATTACACTGTATGGGTGAACATGAGTGATACACAGATCATACCATGAGAGTGTACATGGGGTGCAGCATGTCAGATTGGTAAATAATCCTTTGACTGCGTACTTTCTCATATGGTCTTTGTGGAACAGGGTGAAGCCTCAGTATCTCTGCCTGTTGGCAACACTTGTATTTAAAGCATGGAAAGCAGTTTCCTACTGCCTTAGTAATGTCATGATTTAATCTGCAACTGATACATCACTTCTTGTGCTTGTTGTTTGCTCTTCTCAATTCCTAAATGACCCTCATGGATCTCCTGTACCATTTTCTTTCCAAGGCTCATTAGTATTGCAACCTTGCTGCCTTAGAAAATCACACTGTCTATCACAGTATCTTCATGTCTGCAATTCCAGTAGTCTATCATAGTTGGACAGCAGCTGCTTATTTCTTCAGGCTATCCTTTAATTACCACTTCTTTAAGGATCCCCAGTGATTCAACTTTTTCCATTTCCCTCTTATTTTTCGCAATTTTTTGTTAGCTACAGGAATTGACTTTACAATCAGATCTATATTGGCTTGCTTCTCTGTCTCTGAGGTCTTCTCTGGTTTCATAGTAGGAGTCACAACTCTGGAGAGTGTATCTGCAGTAAACATGAATTTGCAGAGCATGTAGGTCACAACCAAATAGTACTTTTGGTCTGTTATTTTTTAAATCCTTAAAGTATAGTCATTTAAAACTTTGCCAAATAATGCTATCAGTCTCGTGGTCCATTTCAACATGTACTATCTGGCCATAAGTATATGTGCTGAATATCTCACAGGCATAATATTCTGAAGTAGCTCCTTCCCAATCTATGCACATCTGGATTTGGCATCCCTCATTGATTTGGATGCATGTGCCACTGGATGTCAACAATCCTCAGGTTTCTGTGAAATCACTGGATCTAATTCAATGAAATTTTAATAGGCCTGCCTGATGCATAGCGCTTCAACACTGGCTGTTGTATTAGTTGTGATTTCAGACTTTCCCATGACAAATCCTGTTCTGTAGCCAAATGCCATTCATTTTGTGTTCTCGGAGTTTCCTCAAAGCTGCTACTTTTGTAGATACATTAGTATGAACTTTTCAAGCTAATTAGCCATTCACAGGAACCACTGGATATCTTTCTTTAACTGGGGCTGTGGCATCATTTTGGTGACTGAAAGCTTCCCCTTATCAGGTTTCACACCTTTGTTGGTGACAGTATCTTAAACAAAAGCCAGTTCTGTAACTTCCCAAACAAATTTCTCCCTATTTAGTTTCTAGTTTGCAGCTCTAGTTGCATCCAGATCTTGTCAAAATCTACAGTCTTGGGCCTTTTTATTTGGGCTCCAGATGATGATGTCATCCATTGAGGTGCCATAATCCTTAATATGTTCACAGAGCAGATGTATGGTTTTGTGGTACAGGTCTGGTATTGAAGCTATGCCAAAGGGTAGGTGTAAGAACCTGTATTTTTTAAATGTGTTGAGCTTTCTTGAGTTATTTTTAGCTGTCAAAATCCTGAGAATGCATTGAATTTACTGAAATATTGTGCATTTGTGAATTTGAGCCATAATTTTGTCTCTAGTTGTCAGTTAGAAATGTTCCTTTCTACAGTCTAGTTTAGCTCTCTCAGATCTCAGCATATGTGCAGCTATCTGTTATTTCTCTCCACCATACCTAGTCCATTGGCGCCTCAATTTTTTGTATTACTTGCATTGCTTCCACACTTGTGAGTTCAGTCTTGAGTTTATCATGGAGTACAAATGGCACGTTTCTATATGGGTTGCCATTATAGGGTCCTTCCTGTACGTGGATTGAATGTTCACTCTGCAAGCAATCCAACCCTTACAACAGATCATGATCTTTCTGAATAAGTGCCTCATAGCTATGTTCAATATGATCTTGAAGTGAGAGTATTTGTTTAACCAAATGGAGTTTTTTCACAGGCATCCGGGCTAAAATTGATAGCACTTCCTTTGGTACTACAATGAAAAGGAGTGTATACATGGTGTTTTTATGGTTGATGCTAGCAATGCACTTCCCCCTCATTGTCCGAACTGCCCACCCCACCCCCAGGGGCAAACCAGCCAGCCCAGGGGCCTGACCTCTGACCTGGGTTGTCCTGCCCCCACCCCACCCCACCGTCCTGGCCCATGCAGTACTCTGCCTCTGTTTCTAGCAGTTTCCCAAACAAAAAACACTGTTTGGGGCCATGCTGTGATCCCCACCTTCCACATAACTGTGTGTGCCAGTCTGCTTTCTGGCAGTGGTGGTCATAGCAAATGGTTCCAGTTTTTGACTAGATTTTTCCTGGTTTCATTCTTTTGTGTTTAGGATGAAGTTAACCCAGTCTGGTGAATTCAGCTATATGGCTCGTACTTTCACAGTTTCTGCTGCCCTGCATATCTGTAGAGCTTTTTCTGAAGTTAAATCTTCACAAAGCACTCTCTCTCTCAATATTGATTTTAATGCCACAAATGATTCTCTCTCTGACCAGAGACTTTTTCAACTAATGAATGTTACAAGTTTTATTGAGTGAATTAAGTTTTTACTCTGTGGTGTCATCTGTTTTTTGCATTCATATATATAAAAAATTGGCCCTCTAAAAGGTCTCATTCCTTTTTGGCATTCAGTGTTCCTCAGATTTATTCAGTATTTTACTTAACTTCATGATTTCATCTTCTTCAAAATTAGAAATATCCAATGCTTCCTCACCAGCAACATGACAAACAGTTAACTTTGTTAAGGGGTAATCCTCAGGAAAATGCATTTCAAAGGTTGACTGGACTATAAAAGTGAGGACAAAACAACCCTCATTCTCTCTTTCACCTAAGAAGTCAAAGGAACCAAATGAATTGTTGTTTAGGATCAAACAAATTATTCCTTCGACACAAAACAAAAAAATTCTGACTTTTTGATTTGCCAAAATTTTTGGCTTGGGTTTGAGCTGAATTTGTCAATTTTTTTCAAACAAGCCAGTGAACCAAAAAGCTCTCTTCACATAGCTCAACCTGAAAACAGCCAAAGCAGGCAGGAAACAGATCCAGCCCAGAGAATGTTAAGTATTTGACAACTTCTACCTGACCGTGGCTTTTTTAGAATTTTGTTGTTGTAGTTGTCCTGAGCAAACAGATCACAAACAAAATTCAGGAGCTCAGAAGCAGGTACAGTGTTTGGGGGAAGATAGTCATAAATAAAATGAATGTATCAAGGGTGTCTCAGATCATGTCGGGTGTCTCAAAATCATTCTGTTGAGAGAGCTAAATTATTATTTATATTAGGGTACAGTCCAGGGTCCGCAATCAAAATATGCCTTATTGTGCATATTGTAATGTTTTGGCCTTGAAGACCTTACATGGCAGAGTTATAATTATATGCTACCAATGATTCATTGTGGATTTACTGCTGATCAGAATGAATGTGTCACAAAGCAAAAGGTAAAGTATAGGCCTTTAGTGGTAATTAGACTTAGTTAAAGGTACTATTGCACTTTGTATCGTTCAATGGGAAAACTGATATGTGGTCATTTTAGGATCATGCTATTTCCACTCTCTGTTGCACCACTTGGTTTTGTAAGTATGCTGAAGACATTTTTCCAGTGATGTCTGTTACGTGCAGGTGCCCATAGGTATGGAAGTGATCCAAAGAATAGGTAAGACAATGCTAGTTTGTGTTATATTGTCCTGTGATTTTAGAGATGCCATACTTAGAGGAGATACAAAACAGGGGTGCTGAGCACTTGAAGTTATCACACTTCTATTTAACATTTCACTAGAATAGATGGTAGCTGTGGTGCCTTGGGTATATTCCAAAAAAAAAAAATTCTCTTTGTGAGTTCAGTTGGATTTCCTTTGCTTTTCATTAAGATTCTTCTGGGATGAAAAGTGCTATATTGATGTTAAGTATGTCATTGTTATAGTGGTTAATTATTTTATTAGATATTATATTATCACTTTTTTGGCCCTACAGTTAATATGTAATAGTCAGATATTAAACAAGTCTTATCCTGCCCCCATTACATTCAATGGCCAATCCCCCAATGACATCACTGGGAGAAAAGTAAACTGACCATGTGATAGTAAAATGCTTTAATAAGTAAGTTGTGAATATTGTTACTCCTAAAATCCTCTCAACTCATAGAAACAACAACAAAAAATCATTTGTGAAATGATTTTCAGAATATCATTAAGAGTAATTATCAGGTTTAGTGCTGTAGTTAGTGATGAATGATTAGACACAAAGGTTTGATAAAGCGCATTTTGGAGAATGCCTGTAGATACTGTACTGTACAGAATGAAATACGTCAGATGTCAAATAAATTTGAGAGACTGCAATATGGTTGAGTAAGGCAGTTTAAAGTAAGATTCCGTATCTATAAAAAACTGCAGCTTCCGTTGTAGATTTAATAAATCACAAAAAAATGCAGAGCAATCTAATTTTGAAATTATTTATGTTTTATATATTCTTTTGAAGGAACACGAGTAACCTTAAATGGGCACAAGGGTATTCTGAAATACATGTAATTTATATTCAAAAGAAAGGAAAATACAGAAAAAGTCTCTAAGGGGACACAAGATAGTGTTATAAATGGTGAAGAGGATAAATGGAGTATTCATAAATCACTTTGTGGAAACCTATTTATTGTAAATCCTTAAAGGATAACTATTTGTTTTTGTGTGAAGAGCTGCTAATATACTTCTCTAAATAACTGCTCAACATCTATTTAGTTTTGTAGCAGGTAGCGTACAGAGCTTAGAGAACAGTCAGTGTAGATAACTGACTTTTGACTACGTTCAAATCATAAACCCCCTGTTTGAGAAAACCGTTTTCAATTTCAATAATTTTATTGGCCTGACAAAGTGCATACAGAGTTCTGATCTACTTTGCTAGATTATGGCTTGTTTGTTTTTACATCACCAGCAACAGCACTGAATTATAAAATAGTTCATAAAAATGTGTTCTGGTATCATGCACACAAAGAATCTATCAATTTACAGAAACTGTATTCATTAGGCCAATTCTTTCCACTGATATATGGGTGAATGACAATCTTGTCAGTCCATTCTGTTCTCAGTTACACTAGCACCTCTAATATAGTGATCAGTGCTTTCAAGATGCATGCTGGACAGGTCCTTTGCTTCCAGTGGAAATGACCACATTGCTTTCAGTGTAACTAGGAAGAGAATTTCAGAGGGGTACCAGTGTTAGTCAAGTTCAGCAAAACAAACAAGGAGTCCTGTGGCACTTTTAAAGTATAACAGTTATTTAATGTATGAGCTTTTGTGGGAGAAAATTCCATTTCGTCGAATGCTTGTAGTCTGAAATATCTCACCTGATCCTATGACTTTCACTTCCCTGCATTATTTTCCTCCCCCTTTGTAAGTTCTCCATCTTCAAGCATCTGATGAAGTGGGATTTTCTCCCCCAAAAGCTCATGCATTAAATACATTTGTTAGTCTTTTTCTTGGCTAGCAAAATCCCCATCTAATTGTGTATTTTAGTTTTCTGATCATGAAGCAAATTTTCAGATGTGTTGGTTTCACTTACCAATGTGCTCTCCGTTATTATTAATCTTTGAGAGAGTTCTAGGCAACAATATTCTACAACCTAAAATGTAACATTTCACTGAGTGTAACTCTGTCTATAATATTAGAAATGCTGCTGTTAGCCAACTGAACCTGGAGATGTTCTGAGGTTGTCAGGTCTGATGTTCAGTGGATTAGATTTTCATACATCACTGCTCCTCTTTTCTGGCAGACATGATTTCTGTGATGAACTAGATTTCTTCCTCAGAGAGGTGCTCCAGTTCCAAACAGGTTTCTGGGAGCCTGGAGGCATTTTAGTGAAATGTAGGAAAATTAAACTTCTATAGTAGCATATAGGATAATAGCGTATAATGTAGTGTTTGTTCTAGATTTTACAAAATATATTTTAAAATAACTTTCTAGTGCATTTGAATTTATTATGAGCCCTTTTGTTTCTTTTGGTTTCTATTCTTTATCCCACCTTCTTAATATTGCTGCCTGTAGCTTCACTGGTAGTATGTGGTGGGGAAGGTAGTTCTGGATTAGGTCTCTATTAATAGGATACTTGTTAGGATTAGAACTATAGAAGCGATGATTTTTTGATTAGCTGGTATTCATTCCCTCTGCTGTATTTCCAGCAACTTGAATAGTCATACTTTTGTTTTGGGCTGAACAAGTGTTTCGCGCAACACAAAATGTTAATGCCTCTTCAACCTTTTTAAATAAAACACAGGACATTTGGAAACAAATGGGGTAGATTCAGAAGGGGATTTAAGTGCCATTCACAAAATAGAAGAGGAGGTGCAGATGGTACCCAGTAGTCCAGGGATGTAGGAGACACAGGAACTGGAATGAGAGTGTTCCCCCTCCTGGATGACTGTCCTAACCATCAGGAGGTGGCTCGCACTCAGTCTTCTGCTGAACCTGTTCCCCTTAGTATACATAATTAAATATGTATTGGGCCAGAGACAGAGAGTGAGTGACTCGAGAGCCTGGTGATTAGGCATGCACCTGAACTGGGAAAGATGTAGGCTCCAGTCAGAAATGTTTAAATGGTTCTTTTCACATTTCTCAGTTTTATTTTTTGACCAAAACAATTTTCCATATTGACATTATTTCTCAGAATGTTACAGTTGACCTGAATCTTCAATTGTTTTGGAGCAATTTAGTTAGGGTGACTTCTAAAATAGGTCACAGGAACATAGAAGTTGAAGTTTTCACTTAACTAAAAGTATCTGGCAAACAGAAATCATTTACCCAATTTGCAGTTTGACTAGGAATAGAGTAGATAAGACTTTCATTTTGCATGTCTACCAAAATACAACACCTTGAGAATCAGAACGCCCTCTAACACCATGCTGGTTCATTACTGATACTCACTGGGAAGGAAAAAGTACCCAGAACTGATCACCACTGCTATTAACTAGTGTAACTTATATTTTGCTTTTAGGCTATCTTTCAAAGTATTTACTTAACTTAACTCTCCCTATTTTGTATGCTAGATCATATGTGAAGACATTGCTACCGATTAGATTTAGCCCTGTAAATATATACAGTTTTATAAAACATTTAATAACATGTCAACAAATTGTACCTGAAAATTAATCTAAAAAAAATTGTCTTAATGTTTATAGCACAAAAAACACCCTAACCACATTTGGCTTTAGCTGGCTCCGTTGTTCAGGAGAGAGGTAAAAGACCAAAAGGCATGAAGAATGATTGTCCTCTCTCCTCCCCACTTATTTCTTCCACGTCAGAGTTGAGAGATATTCACAGGACAGCGAAGAGAAGCTTGCTTTGCTACTGCCCATTTTGTTCCTGTTTTGTGACTAACCAGAGGACGCCTTTTTTTATTGGACTATAGTTTCAGCCAGGGCCGTCCCTTGGAGGGGGGAGGGGGGGCGAATGGGGTGATTGCCCTGGGCCCCGCGGTCACGTGGGCCTTGCGCTGTGCAGGGCCTGCGCTCGCCGCAGCCCCTCCTCCCACAATCAACTCGCTGCCTTTGGCAGCGAGGCGGGACGGGAGTGATATGCCCGGCCCCTGGGCCGGCCCTCCCCGCCCCCAGGGCGGAGCAGGCATGCCTGCGGTGGAGCACGTGGGGCCCAGCCTCTGGGCCGGCCTGCCCCACATGGTGGGCTCCCGGCCCAAGACTGGGACCGGAGCAGGTCTTCCCCCCGCAGGCGGCCTCCCGGCCCGGGATCAGGTCCGCCTCCCCCCGCAGGCAGCCTCTGGAACTGGAACCGGCTCTGGCTTCCCCTCCACCCCCCACAGGCAGCCTCGGGGCTGGGGCCGGCTCCCTGCTGCAGGCAGCCCAGGGCCGGGGCTGGAGCCGGTTCCCCCAACAGGCAGCCGTGGCTCGGCCTCCAGGGCCAGGGCGGGAGCTGGCTCCCCGTGCTGGCAGCCTCAGCCTCCCGGCCCAGGGCCGATTCCCTGGGGGGGCAGAGCGGGCCGGTGGGCCCACCACACTCCCCTCCAGCACTTTGGCCAATTGGCCCTTGGCCCCGCTCCCCCCACGGGACGGCCCTGGTTTCAGCACTAAAAAATTCACCCTTTTTATTATTAAGTTGCCTTGTTACATGTAATATAACTCAAGGATAGGTGATATTTGGAAAATGCCAAAGGGAGAGAGTGAATATCAAATTAGACATGAAACTGCAATGCAGCATGATGGCAATACAAGCCAACATACTTTGGATTGCAAATATAGAGGTATCTCAGCTCAGGCCAGGGCAGTGGTCCCTCTCTATACTACAACAGTGAGACCACATCTATAAAATAAGATATATAATGTTTCTAACAGATATCAAAGGCAGCAACAAGGGCTTGGTTCAAACTGTCTTCTCTGAAATAAATCAAACTCTGGCTCAAGCCCACCAACAGAGCCATATTTCTATTTCTAGATCTGGAAAATAAAATTAAAACATCTAAAGTCATTTTTGAAGACAGTTTTTTTCCCCACTTGCAAGCACACTGTTCCTAGGGAATTTGGGACACAAAACTTTGTATTTGGTGAAAGTGTGGGAGAGGAGTGGGTAAAAGAAACATGAAAAAAATGTATAAAACAGAGTTGGCAACTATTTTGGGATAAGTAGTTTATTTGCCAAAACATACTATTTTAGGATGATGAAAATTATTTGTGAATTTGGGTAAAATTTAGCAAATAGTTTCAGACAAAAAACCTTATTGGATGAGTCAAAAAAAGTTTAGCTAGATATGTTTTAAAAAAAAAAATTAAAGGTAAACACCCAAAAATAAATTTAAAAAATAATAAAAAGGAATGTTGGAGATCAAAATAAACATTTTGTTCAATCCAAAATAAAGGTTTTTCATTCAAAAAATTGATTTGAGTTTATCTGCCATGAGCTATTTTCAAAAAATATCAATTATACGTACAGCTCTCTATATCAAGAGTTGCCTATAAGAAACTGGCCAAGCCAAATGAATACTCAAGAATTTGGTCAACACCCAATCCTAGTTAAGTATTCCCCTTCTTGATGTCTAAATTATCTGTTTCTGGGGGCCACATTTTGGGAGAGATGTGGATAAACAGGGAAGAGTCCAGAAGACAATCACAAAAGAGATAAAAAATGTAGAAAACCTGGCCTTTTAGGAAAAGTTAACAAAAACCTGGATATGTTTAGCCTTGAGAAAAGGAGACTTAGGGGAGATCTGTTAAGGGCTGCATAAAAAGGAGAGTGATCAATTGTTCTCAGTATCCAATTAAGGTAGGGCAAGAAGCAATGGGCTTAATCTGCAGCAGTGGAGAATTAGGCTAGATATGAGAAAATGCTTTCTAATTAGAAGGGTAGTTAAATTCTGGAATAGGCTTCCCTGTTATCAGAGATTTTTAAGAGTAAGTTGGACAAACATCCATCAGGGATGGTCTAGGTTTACTTGGTCCTGCCTCAGTGCAGGGCACTGAATTTATTGGCTCCTCAAGTTCCCTCCCAGCCCTACCATTCTGATTCTAACTCTGTCTCATCACAAACCCAGCATACCAAAACTCTCACTCACATGGTAAATTAGAGTCAGTGATAGCCAAAGAGTATCCAGGGGTGGATCTCTTCTTCCGGTCTGCTCCAGTCCTGGCAGATCTGTTCTGTCAAGTCCAGTAAGCAGATTCTTGGGATTCAGAGATTTCAGCTCTTCTTCCACTAGCCAGACAAGCCAGAACACAATTAATGTAGTCCAGTGTTGCTGCCACCATCCATCCTTTCAGGACTCACTGTGGATTCAACTCCACTCTGCCTCCGTTCCCGTCAGACCTTGCTGCAGAGTCCGCACTGCTGCTGCTGCTCTTCCATCACCTGTCCACCCTCTCTGGAGAAACAGTTCTGCTCCGCTGTTGGTGCTGGAATACTTGGGCTCCATAGGTACCGTGCTGATGGTCCAGTATCACATTTACACATAGACACCAATAACTCCCAACATAAACAGTGCAGTAGCTGGAACTAAGGTCAAACATTCTAAGTCATAGAAATGAAGTTGGCCAACGCTGAGTTTTCCCCTTCTCCCCAGTATAGGGAACGGAGAGCTGTCTCTCTAGGTTTGGTAGCCATGGAGGTTGCATATGGAATTCTGGGGGCCTCAGCACTGGGGAATATTAGCAAATTGAAACGTATTCAAGGAAAAAAGTTACAAAACTCCACGGATTATAGGGAATGTCTGGAATTACTCTAGACATTTTAAAGGTAAAAGTTAGATTTTTAATTAATGCTATCCATTTAAAAGTAAACAATCCAGATATCAACAAACAAGGAACAGTTTTGTACTGTTTCCCAGGAGACGGATTAAAAGACCTCACAAAGCAATAACTACTGCTGAGGTGTCCATAATAGACTAGTGGTTCAAAACTTAGGGCTAGCCACCAGCTATTTGACAAATGCAGTACACGGTCCTACTGATGCACACCATGTGCTGGCTTGTGATTGTTAATTTGTTGCCTAAATTTTGGGTACCTCATGTTATAAATTGGGTCAAATTGGGTGAGATTTTACAGAAACATCTACTGTTATTTTCACAGCCTTTACTGTAGAAATTTGCATCTGAGTGGAAAGAACTGGAGTGGTGTTACGATTTGGCTGCTTCGCCTTCTAGGGCAGTCATTTCCAAGTTTTTCAGTCTGGGAGCTAAATGTGTTATTTTACAAAGGGCAGAGGCTCACAAACCAAGCTCTGGGGCATATACTCTACATCATTTTTGTCCCCTTTGCTTCACTCAGGCAGCACAAAGGGAGAGGAAGCCACCTGCAGTTCCCCTGCTGGGCATTCCAGTATTACACCCCAGGTATCTCCAGCTTCTTACAGTGCTTAAGTGACGGTTGCCAACTGGCTGCAAGCTAAAGCAGCCTACAGGGCTGAGATCAGAGGCGGCTTTTGGGGTAGGTGAAGCAGGCACACGCCTAGGGCCCCAAGCTATAAGGGGCCCCCCTCGCCTGTCCCAAAAGCTGTGTCTGCCTCTCTTGGCAGCAGGAGGAGGAGGAGCTGGCCCTAGGATCTGGGGCTGGCAGTCAGGAACTGGGGCTGTGGAGGGGGGCAGGGCCGGGTCTAGCAGTGGGGAATTGGGGCTGGCAGCAGGGGGTTCCTGTGGGCCTATCGGGGGCCCCACAGGTCTATAGGGGGGCCCGCAATGGGCCTTCGCCTAAAGTCCCCAATAGACAAAGGCTGCCTCTGGCTGAGACTTATGGAGCTGTAACTGGATTTTAGTTCTCATCTAGTCCTCATTTTCCCCTCTCCTGGGGTGTTTGAGCCTGGTACTGTGTGTGGGAAGAAGCAGAGCCATCCTTTGCTAGGCACTCCTTTACGTTCAGACAGGAAGTCAAGCACATCGTCCGTTCTCCCTCGGGTTCCCACAGTCTGACAGGTGAGCAAGGAACAGAGCAAGCTAGTGCTGCTATCTCCTCTCACGTGTGTAATGCAACATGTGACCAGTGTGGGAAGGACAGCAACTGCACCGAATACTTCTAGTTGACATCAGAGCTAGTCAGGGGCCCACCAGGAAAGCTGTGGGAGGCAGTTGTGAGAAGCTGATTGACATACTCTAATTTAAGATTTGCAGGGCACAGCTTGGGATATATTGACAATTCATAATCAAATGCACTTTTTCTATTTAAATACAATTGCATCTGAGGGCTAGATATTTAGAACATTGAGGGCCATAAGTAGCATCCAAGTCACCAGTTAGACACCAGTCATCTAGGACGTATTTTAAAAGAAGAATGTTCTTATGACCATTTCTGTAAAACAGGGTTTACAAAAAAGGATGCAAGAAGAAAAGATTCCCTTCCCCCATTTCCTTTCTGAATCCATATTCTATGATGAGCATAAGAGT
This sequence comes from Pelusios castaneus, assembly GCA_007922175.1. Taxonomy (NCBI): domain Eukaryota; kingdom Metazoa; phylum Chordata; order Testudines; family Pelomedusidae; genus Pelusios; species Pelusios castaneus. The sequence goes on along the minus strand of ML685756.1, from coordinate 30,287,343 downwards.
TTTTTTGTTTTAATGGTACACCTGTGCAAGAGCAAGATTTTTAAAGATATTTAAGCACCTAAAGATGCAGATTAGGTGCTCTTGAAAGTGCCACTTTGATGCCTAAATACCATATAAAATCTGGGTTTCGATGTATTGCTATGAGATCACTAAACAGTCAATCTGACATGGCTTTGGATAATACTTATGTGCTATGTATTCCATCAGACTATTTCCTCTCTAATTTCTATGTGGTAATAGTGTTAACTACAGCGGTACAAAAATGTGATTACTCTACAATCTTTAATTGTCTCAGACAATATACATGTTTTATAACAAACATTGCATGTGTTACACTTTATCTCTGATTGCAATACTTTTTTACGGAAAATGAGAATACAGTGTATTGCACTTTACTAGGAGTCACTGAATCGGGAAATCTGCTTTATTTATTAAGGGTCTTTGAGCTAGCCAGGTTGGCCTAGTGATAGCAAGTGGCAATGAGTGCAACTAAATTTATATATTAGCAAAAATTCCACATATTTATCAAACTAAAATCAAAGTCTCCATCCATTACCCATTTACAAAAGATAGAGCACACACTTCTCCAGTGTTAAAGGAATAAGTGTTGGATCAAATGTTAAATAGGTATGAGATGCCAATTCTCTGCCTAAATTAAAAAATAAAATGGAAATCTGCATTTTCCTACAGTCCAATAGTGGAGTTTTTTCCAGGAAGTTTTCCGACTGTTTATTATTATGGTTTTTTCTCTTAGGCACCAGTTCAGCAAAGCACTTAAGTGCACCTAACATTAAGCCTATAAGTGGTCTAGCTGAAGTCAATAGGGGAGAAAAGTGCTTTGCTGAATCAAAGTCTTGATCAGGAAAGCTATTATTTGGCAAGTATGGTGCCCCAATTAAAAGAATTCCTCTGGATATAGTTAACTTTGAACAGTCTACCTTCAGAGAACTCTTTCACAATGCTATGTTCGTTATGAGAGAATACCAGAGGAAAAACTGCTTATACAAAATGAGAGAGGACTGTAAAATTGTTTTTAATATGCATCTCAGTGAAATGAAAGGCATGTCACACGTGCCTTTTCCAACCCAAGCGTGCCACAGCCTAGGGGGCTTGTCACAGCTGAAAATTCCTCTTTGTGATATGTCTTTCACTTCACTGAGAAACATAGAATTAAATGTTGCAATCTTAGCTATACTGTATAGCTGTAGCATGGTATCATTTTGTGGGCTATATTTATTTTTTAATTTCAACAGTCATAAATGAAATTGTCAAAATGGGGGCAAAAATTATAACAATTTTGGATTTATATTGACTTTATTCTGCTGGGTCTCAAAGTGTTTCAAACAACACATACCATAGGTTGTAAACAGCCTTTTCTGAAGAGTATCACAATCCAAATACAATGTGTAATAGCCTTTATTTTATTTAGTATCTTTCATATAAATAACATCATAAACAGTTATACACTGGGTTAATTGCCAGTTACAAATTTTAAACAGTAACAAAGAAATGGGGACATTAGGTCCTATCTAAGGCTCTTTAAAGTCAGTGATAAAGACTTCATTGCACATTGGATCAGGCACAATAAGGGAAATGGTCAAGGGATGAAAGGATATGTTTGCAACTGAGATTTGAAAAAAGAGTCAATGAATCAGAGAAATAAAGGAAGCCTATTCCAGATCATAGCAGGAGTCTATGACACAGACAGTTGTAAATTTGTTGGAATGGAACAGTGAGAAGACCACGTCACATTTTAAAATATAGATTTGTAGTCTTCTGTTGCTATGTGACAGAGTCAAGCAAACAAAAGGTGAAAATTTGTCATAATGAAATATTGAAACTGACTATATGGAAATTACTCTCAAATTCACAAATTTCTTCTTAAATGTCTTCATTATTGTAACGTTTGAGGTTACTTGTAACAATAATAGGTTCAACATTTTCAGGTAGAAATATGACTTGAGTTGATGTCCCTCTAATCTTTGTAAATTGACAGCCAGCATGTAACATGGCACATTCAGTCACTAGAGTAGTTTGATGTTTTAAATATGGATTATAGTTAAAATTCAAGCTTATTCTTTCTATAGTGATGACTCAAATACTATATATTCTGTCCAGTCTTCTCTCTTATGGACCTTCTTCTGCATTTGAATTGTCGTTCCTTTTCAGTCAGTTCTCTGTCTGTAGTGGTCTGCTAGTTCTCATATTCTAAGCATCCTCCACTTGTTTCTTTCTTTCTTCTAGTCTTCCACTGTGAATTATCACTTCCTGCTTCATACCTCTTCCTTTGCTGTATGAGTGGAATCCATCCAGATTAGGTTGTTTTCTTTAGTGTTTGCACCATTCCAGTATTTGTACACTATTATCATATCTTCTTTATTTACCATTTATACATCTATAGATTTTAATTCTTCCTAATAAAATCAGTCCCCCACAGACTCAGAAACAACCTGAGACATATTCTACCACCCTTATTAATATTGTGTAGTACTTTTGTGGTTCTAGTGACTTAAGTAGGGTTCTGCAAGAAGTTAAGTGCTACTCAAAATGAGTGAGGATGACAGAATCTGTCACTTTTTTTGCTGGTCTCTGAATTGTCTTTGTATCTTCATGCAATTATTATGTCCAGAAGTGATCACACTCGACCAGCTGCAGAAGTTCCAAAGCATAATCACCCTACTCTTTTCTTCAGAGCCTCTTGAGTATGCATTAGCTTTTCCTGGTCTATCTTATTTTATTACAAACACCTGCATTGTTTACTGTTCACAATTATCCTTCTTAAAGCAGTACTGTTTTGCTAGTGCCATCCTCCCATTAGCTAGATAAAGCTGGAATGTGGTTTAGATCTAAGCACCTGTGCAACAAGAGGGAGGGAAGGAAGGCAGGCACCCACTCACATATCCATATTCCCCAGTAATGTCATTTAGGGCTTGTGCAGGTTGGCAGTCTGGTTAGGAGAGCATGAAAGAATGATCTGCAGCGCACTATTCCCTGTTTGTGCTAATGGGTGGGAAAGGGAGAGGAGGAAGAGAGAGTTGGTAGAGCCGGGGCTGTGCTCTGATGTGTGCCTGCAGTGAGAACTGGGTGGGCAGAAGGAAGGGAATACGCTATGTTGAGAAATGGGGATGAAGCAGCACACTCCTGACCACCACACACATCTTGTGCAATACAGCAGCTCGGGGGAGTTGTGACTCACAAGGATGATTCTGAGTCACAATTCATTTTTGGATCTCATCCTGAGGTGGTTCAGCTACATGCCATCCCATAATCAGGGCTACAACAAATATAAAGATAGTCACTGTATTGCAGTTGATCAAAGACTGACCAGGTTCATTCCAGTATCTTCCCCAATCATTTCCTCCATGAAAGTACCATGATGATCTGTGGGGATGATACGTAGGGAGGGTTACATCCAGGAACAATTTTATCACTTTCTTCATGGACAAAATGTAATACTGGTGGTTTGTAAGTCCATCAAAGCAATCCATCTTTTTACAAAGAGAATTCAGGAACTCTCTTGGGTCCATCAGTCTCTGTGGGCAAATCAAGAAATAGAAGCAAGAATAAGCCTTCCCTTCAGCCAGAAGAAGATAATGATCTGATCATGGCAAGAGTTTGAGCACCGCATCTTATCATCAGTTCAGAGTATGTCCACTCTTAAGCATGATTCAAAGAACACTTGAGATAGTTCCAGTTCTCAAGTCAACCTCGGGAGCTATTGTAAATGTGTACAGAGTGTACTCTTCTCTCCACAACGACCTGCTACAAAAGTCACATCCACATCAATAAATGTCTTACTTATACTGTTCACATTTAGTCACCTTTGCCACTTAGGCTAGGCTGGTGACCTACATGACATGGGGAGGAAGTCTACCAAGAAAGAAAGAAAAGACTTGGATAAAGCCCTTCCCACCTCCATGTGTATCAGCACACATCAAGAAAGGGTTAAAACGGGGAATTAAAAAATAGAATCGGAAAACAATATTGACAAAATTCCTACATATAACAACATTGCCAGCCATACCCAGAACTTAAATGAAACACCTCCCATAAGCTGTCAATCGTTTCCCAAGATCTCCCATCTTACAAACAGTTTGCAAAAATAGTGCTGCAGCCCACAGGATAAGGGGCAGTTCCTACGGCTGTCCGATAATTGTTGTTTCTGTTGCTAGGAATGCTAGTACTAGGGCTCACAGGGTAGTTCATTTACTGTATTGGCTTGAGAAAAACAATCTCTGATCTAGAGATATCTTCCTTAAATGATTATTCTCAACCTGTGAAAACAAGATCATATATATATACTATAATAAGGTTTTTCTTACTGAATCATTTCTTTTTGGTCCACTTAATTAAATATGTTTTGATTAGTCATCTTTAATATTCACTTAAAATATTAAGCAGACAAGTTCATATTATTAATGTTTTTGAAGACATTCTTTAGTGGGGATTAAGTGATTCTTTTGGCCAGTTTAGAAGATGGAGATATAAAGTGATCTAATTTGAGATGCAATTATTTGCAGTAGATGTTGTTTTGCAATTATGAATTCCTTTTGTGAGTAGTAGAAGGAAAGAACAGAATCCCTTTGAAAGTCTGGTACCCTCATTCTATCTGGAATGTAACGCTGTCAGATCACTGCCGCATAACGAAGATCATCATAAATATTCATGGAATACTGGTGACAGAGAAGAAAATATTTTCTTTTCCAAAAGCGAAGCAACGAAAATCTGTCACTTGAGACAGACAAAGAAAAAAAAGGCATGTCATTAGTTATATTTAAAAATCTAATTCAGTACAGGAGAGTTTAACACCAAGCCAGTTAACTTAGCTGATTGGCTTTGATGACTGGTATAAAAATGAAAGCAATTGATTTAAGGGCATCTGTGAATACAGAGGTGGTTGTTGTCATATAGAAAAATGCAGCTTGTCAAATTACTTACAAATTTATCTACAAATTGAGTTCCATTTTATTCAGTATGAATGTGGTGATTAAGCTAAAGAAAGGGTATGACACCGTGGATAGATACCCGGAGGAAAATAATGGAATCTCTTACTTGCCTTTCTTCAAAGTGTTCAGTTATTATTGCTGTCAGTCTTGCGGTGGTCCTTCTGCAAGAAATCAAGGATCTGATACGTGAACACCATAATTAGGACATTGCAAACTTGATATAGTCCACGTGAAGTTCAACTCAAGATGTTTTTCTATACTCTGTAATGTTGGGTGTGTTCTAGGAAAAACAAAAATACAGTGGCTAAAAAAATCATCTTTATTCTGTGTAGATCTTCTCACAGAGCAAATAAATTTGGTCTGCACAACACTCACAGGATAAGATTCTTCAAATAGTACCCAGGAGAGTAGTCCCTTTGATTTCAGTGGGAATAAAGACTGTAAGATCCAGTTCGTGACCATGTAAACCATATGACCAGAAATACCTGTATTATTAAATAAAAGAGGGCAGTTTTGTTTGCAATAGTTCACATTTATAATGGAAAGAGTCAGCCCTCTGCAATAGCTTTTAGTGTTTAATATTGGCATGAACTCAAAAATTAGGCTACTTTCTGGCTTTATAATCACTGTATCTCTTGACTTAACTGCTATTCATCAAGATAGTTGTCTATATTTTTGGCAATTTGTAACTGAAATTATAAATTTTAGTTCAGAAATGAAGCTGGACAGGGAGCTTTGAAAAAATCCCTGCACCACTATGGGAGTTTTGAAAGGAAGCTGCCTAGATAGATATAATTACATATAATACCTGGAAAATAGTGAGGAACTGTAGAAACATGGGTGAACCCTTCCCAGGGTTTATACTTTTTAGTTCCAAAGGGGTAGCTGTGTTAGTCTGTATATACCAAAAACAACGAAAGGCCTGTGGCACCTTAAATACTAACACATTTCTTTGGGCATAAACTTGCATGGGCCACAACCCACTTATGCTTATGCCCGAAGAAATTTGTTAGTCTTTAAGGTGCCACAGGACTTTGGTTCTTTTTACTTTTTAGTTTACAATTTTGTAATAATGTAATCATGAGTTATCTTGCTTAATACTTAGAACTAGTAAATTTGATTCCTCTATTCCAGAAGCAAGATGTTCGGTTTCAAAAAAAAATCTGTCAAGCTAGCTAACTGACAAGAGTGTGGATCATATCTAACTGTTATAAACCCAAAAACTTAAAAACAGTGACATCATTAATTTTAAACTGCCCACAAAAGCAAACATTATTTTTATCAAATATAAATAGATGGGTGAAAGGAACAGTATTTCTTTTCGGTTAGAGATAAGTTTCTCTTACGATGATCTCTGCATTTTCTTTACACTTCATGGGAATGTAGTCAAATTCCAAAGGGGTAGCCATGTTAGTCTATTGTAGAAATTTCTGATGTCAGATTTGTGTCCATTTATTCTTTGGTGCAGAGACTGTCCTGTTTGTCCAATATATAAGGCAGAGGGGCATTTCCGGCACATGATGGCATAAATCACATTGGTGGATGAGCCGGTGAACGAGCCCTTGCTGGAGTAGGTGGCTTGATTAGGCCCTGTGATGGTGTCTTCAGTGTAGATATGAGGGCAAAGTTGGCAGCGTGGTCTGTTGCAGGGATATGTTCCTGCTTTAGTGTTTCTGTTGTATGATCTGTAGTTGCTGGTAATGACATCAGAAATTGCAACACTACAAAACTAATAGGGGAACACTTCAATCTCCCTGCTCACTCCCTTGACGACTTGTTAATAGCTGTGTTGAAACAGATGAATAACAAATCACTGCTTCAAAGAGAAACTGCAGAACTCGAACTTATATGAAAATTTGACTCAGTTGTCTTGGGGTTAAACAGGGACTATGGATTTTTCTCTCATTACAACAGGTGATTTGACCTCACCTTCCTCTATGACTTCCTGGCCCAGAGCCGACCCCGCCCCGCTCTCCCGACAGCGTCGGCCTCCCGGCACGGGGCCAGGATCAGGCTCCGTTGCCGGGGTCTGTCTGCCCTGCCGGGGCCGCGTTCGGTCCCCGCCGGTGCTCCCTCCCAGCTGTGCAGGCTGCGGCCGGGCTGGGGAGATTTAAATCTCCCACCCTGAGCATGCGCAGATACAGCGTGCTCAGGGCGGGAGCGGCCTGGCCGGCAAGCAGCTCTGCCGGCCGTCGCTGTAGTTCCCAGCTTCCGGCCAGGTAAGGGGGCTGGAGGGAGGCCTGGAGAGGGGTGGGGACAAGGAGACGGGCCGGGTTAGAGGGGTGGGGGTGGGGACAAGGAGACGGGCCGGGTTAGAGGGGTGGGGGTGGGGACAAGGAGACGGGCCGGGTTAGAGGGGTGGGGGTGGGGACAAGGAGACGGGCCGGGTTAGAGGGGTGGGGGTGGGGACAAGGAGGGACCCCCGCGCAGGCCGGCAGCCCCCACCGCCCCCTCCAGACCCCCGGGGCTGCTTCCTTTCTCTTCTTTCTCT
>ML685756.1:30268843-30279462 GCA_007922175.1 Pelusios castaneus | reverse complement strand
TTTTCTCTTCTTTGTCTTCCTCTTCCCTGCCTTCCTTTCTCTTCTTTTCTTCCTCTCCCCTGCCTTCCTTTCTCTTCCCTGCCTTCCTTTCTCTTCTTTCTTCTTTTCCTTCCTTTCCTTTTTTCTTTTTCTCTTCTTTGTCTTCCTTCCTTCCTGCTCTTTCTGTCTTTGCTTCCTTCCTTTCTTTCTTTTTTTCTTTTTCTCCTCCTTCCTTCTCTTTTTTCTTTCTCTCCCTTCTTTTTTAAAACTTTTTAAAAATTAATTTTAAATAAAAACCTTTCTTAAAATTAGATTTCAATTCCAAATTCATTCCAATTAAATTAATTAAACACAATTAATTAATTCTATTTACAATCACTTTATCTTCAATTAATGCCTATAATTTCTGTCTTGTGAGTTTTCCCCAAAAATTTATTCTGAAAAAGTTTTTCACATGGCTTGAAAATTTTGCACACAAGCCACCAAACCTAGAGGGAACATTGGCTACTAGTTGCGTACACAACAGCAGGCCAGCAGGCTAACATCGGTCAGTCCCACACTCTGGGCCTGGCCGGAGCCCACAGCACCAACAAAAAGTGTGTGGATGCATTACTGCCTGCCACCCAGTACCCAGAAACACAGGCCAGCAGCAGATGTGATAGCTACGCATTCACGTTTTTTTCTAATTATAATACGGCCCCCCAACAGTCTGAGGGACCGTGAACTGGCCCCCTATTTTAAAAGTTTGAGGACCCCTGCTCTATGTGCTGTTCCCCAGTGTTTGAATCTTAACACCTATTTTGATTTGCTGTTACAGCCTGACCTGATCCTATGTCATTCACTCCCCTGCATTTAATTTCCTCCCATTCTGTAAGTTTCCCATCTTCAAAGCGTCTGACGAAGTGGGATTTTCTCCCACGAAACCTCATGCGATAAATAAATCTGTTAGTCTTTAAAAGTGCCACAGGACTCTGTTGTCTTTCATGGGAATGTGTTTGTGTGGGTAGTGTAAGATTTATAATATTCCTCGCTATTCATTTCCCTTTTCAAATTCTTAGGGTTTGTGAATGCCGTTCTGGGTACATATATTGCCATTGCCTAGGAATGTTTAAGTCCTTTTTGAAACAGTTTGGTTTTGCTCTTTCTTTCTTTTTACAGATTTCATTTTTCCTTTTGTGTAATGAAATAAAAACATGGGACTTGCATTTTAAGTATATGGGATGGAAATGTCATTTAATTACTCTGTGGAAGGAAGGCATAGCATTGGCTGAATTATTTGTGCTCCATTTCACTCAATGGGCAACTGACAAGATATGAATGTTCACTGCATAGCTAAATTAGCCATGCATCTATACTTGCTCAAATTCCAAGTCAGGGCCAGGGCACTACTGAACAAAGCCCTATCAATTGACCCCTCCCTACCACCAGCCCCCCATTCTGACATTTTATTTCAGGCACCTTCTCTGACTGTAAATATGGTCATATGAAGTTCAGTCATAGATACCCATGAAGTGAAAGAATTGTTCTGAGTTACTGACAAACATTCTCTTGCCTAGACTAATTTGTATACACTACCTAGAACATACTGTGCCCAATGAATATGCTGCTTTGGACTTACAGAGCTCAGCAAGAATTTATGCAGGGTGAACCTGAGGAAACAACTGACAGACTCATCAACTGCATTAGGAACTTCTGGACAAGTGGAGGGTAGAATAGCTCACACATTATAATCTCTTAGATCAGCTATAGGAGAAATGGAAAAAGTGTATGAAATGCAAAAGGTCTACATTGGCATTCTTTCTGCAAATATTGATCTGGTATAAGTAAAAAATGGAAGAAATAACTTCAGCGCTTAATTTTCAACCTGCATCCTTAAATGCATGCATCCTGGGGCACAAAACCCGCAAAGACTACATGACCAATTGTTCCCTTGATTCTGTAATGAGCATGTAGAAAGGAAAAGAGGATGTGATGAAGTGAGAAAATGCTGTATCTTGAAGCTAGAGGTATTGCAGAATCTTTACTCTTTACACAGGCACACAGAGATCCAACCTAAAACAAATGGGGAAATTATCCCCACAGGACAATTCTGAGCATGACCCCAGCAGCTCACATTAACTGCAACATCTGCTGAAATTGCTTGATTCTTTTCCAACATGTCAGCTCCAACTTCCTTTACCAGCCACTCCAAAAGCCATTTTATCAAGCTGGTTATATCAACAGGGCTTTTTTTGAGCCAGTACGCACTGGTAAGGTGTATTGGCACCTATTTTTCCCTGGCCAGCCCCGCTACCCAGATGGGGGCTGAGGTCAGCAGAGGAAAGGAGTGGGTCTCCTTTCCCCGTGGACCCTGGCCCCCACTTGAGTGGCGCGCTCCCAGGCTTGTCTACCAGAATCTGGCCTGCCAGGGCTCGAATTCAGCCCCTGGACGCCTGGGAGCTGCAGCCAGGCTAGAGCTTTGTCATATCTCCCATCCTGAGCGCACACGGATGCATTTCTTAGGGCGGGAGCAGCCTGATAAGGGAGGAGGGGGCCAGGGGGGTCGGGGAGCCAGCAGGGGAGTGGGGAACAGGCTGTTGGGGCAAGAGGATCAGGGAGCCAGCAGGCGGGCAGGGAAAGGGCCCAGGGTCTTAAGGAGCTGGCAGGTGGAGAGGGGGTTGGGGGGCTGAGAGGAGTGGGGAAGGAGCCTGGGGGATCAGGGAACCAGCAGGCAGGTGGGGAAGGGGCTGGGGGAGCTGAGAGTAGTGCGGAGGGTGGGCGGGGAAAGGGTCTGGGTCTGAGAGGAGTGGGGAAGGGTGGGGCAGTCAGGGAGCAGGCGGACAGGTGGGGAAGGGGACTGGGGGGAGGGGCAGGAGGGTCAGGGAGCTGGTAGGTGGGGAAGGGATCAAGGGGCTGGCGGGCAGGAACGGTGGGGTCTGGGAAGGCCGCTGGATGCCAGAGGTGGTGGAGTGGGGGTTTTGGAGAGGCCGTGGGTGAGCAGCAGTGGAGGAGGGTTCTGACACCCCCCACATCGCTCCTGCCGGCATATCGGCACCTTTTTAAAAAAAAGAAAAAAAGCACGGTATTTCAATATTTATTTGTGTCGGAAAGACCTGGAGCCAAGACTAAAAGAAGAGTCAGTCAGAATTTGAACCCCACAAGAGGCCCAAAACCCAGCCCAGGGGAGCATGTTTGTCCTGTCTCTCAGTATCAGTGACCAGCATTCAAAAACAGCACCACATTTTAGGGTTTATTTTTACAGTTTCTGTCGCTTTGATTTCAATTTATTTTTTAAAAAGTTTAAAATCTAGTCAAATATGCATCTTTCTTTATTTACTTCCTCATAATGCTTCAAACTATTAACAATAGCAGTGACTATACATGATATATGAAAAAGGAAGGTCAGTGAAGAACTCCCGTAGTGACATAGGCCCCAGAACAGACGGTTCACACTGCAGCAGGACTCTTTTACTGGATAAATGTAAGGAATGGCAGAAGTCTCCAATAACTCTAAACTTTCCTTATAGTAAGATCAGCTAAATGTATGCAGAGATGCACGAGAATCATATTACAGTCAGAAGTGACGAGGAGTAGGGTTTCAAATTCCAAAGGGAGTAGGGTTGTTAGGTTTCCTTTCATTCTTCACTACTAATGATTGAATGCCATTATTCTTGGTTTCCTAGATTTAATTTCCTCCCCTGCTTCTCCACCTCCACCAGCTGAGACTCTCAGCTCTTTGTTCACAATTGCAATAATTATCTCTTGTCAGAAAAATTCAATCTTAGACTTGTTGCCGTGTGTAACATAAAGTGCTCAGGAGTTTGCTGTTAGTCCTTATGCCTGCCATGATGGAATAAAACAATAGCACTGCCTCATTTCTGCAGTGCTGTGTAAAAGTTTATGTAAATCATTGAATTTTATCCCAGCAATCTTAGAATGGCTCAGTTTGGGTTTATCGGAGGCTGGCAGACATGGCAACAATGCTAGTTTTACGCAAGCACAAGTTAATGATAAAGGGCAGAGCTGGGACAAAAAGAAAGGAACTCCTCCACACCCGTCCCTCAAAAAGGGGAGGAGGACTTCAGAGATGTTGAGGTAGTTACCATTGTATTAATATACAATTTTCTTCTGGGAAAAGACTTTATAAACAGTTGTGGTGCTGCACCAAATGAATAAGCTCCTCTGCTCACTGTGTAGTTGAGTTAAAAAAAAATCCTGCAAATTGATAGCACCAACATGAAGTGAGATGGATAATAGGTTGAAAATATTATGATGTCATTATATAAACCCTCACCAGGAATGCCATGTTCATTTATGGTTGCTATATCTGTAAAAGAATTCAGCAGAATTAGAGGGGGGGGGGCGTCCAGACATGGGAGATCAGAATTATTGGATATGATTGTCTGGAAAGAATCCTCTATGGAACCAGCAGCTGAAACAAACAGCACCAGAATTAATTCTCAGGACATCCCTATAGTCAGTAACAGGCATTGGAGATCTCGACCTCATTACCATGTCAGCTGCTAGTGCTCATGAGTATTGTCTAATTCATATACTTCAGTTCCTGACCATGGATATGGACACACAGAGTAAGGAGGACTGAGTTTGCCACTAGCTGTAACAAGCGTTGTCTGCCACACAATGTGGAAAGCTTCTTTCCTACACGTTTTCAGTCACATACCCTCCCCTAATAGTTGTCCAAAATTTGTGCACACTGGTATACGCACACTTGTTGTTCAGATAGTAATGTCAGTCTGCCCAGCCAACCACAGCATTATGCTGTTTCTCAGTAGGTGCAGAAAAGAATCATCTTTTATGACTTGTCTCTAAAGCCTGCGTTCAAATGGTACATCTGCCGGCAAATCTGTCACAAGGGTGAGATAGTTCCAAAGGGGTAGCTGTGTTAGTCTATTGCAGAGAAACAAACAGAGTCCTGTGGCACTTTTAACAGATTTATTTATCGCATGAGCTTTCATGGGAGAAAATCCCCTTCGTCAGACACTTTGAAGATGGGAAACTTACAGAATGGGAGGAAATTAAATGCAGGAGAGTGTATGACATAGGACGGTAAGATAATGACTGATCCTGAAGGGTCAATGTAAGGGTTCTCTTCAGTGTCAGATAGTTACAAGACTACCATCACACCCTCATACATTGAGTAATACTGGGGTAACTGAAGAGGAAGAGACTTATCTTCAGGAGTTTAAAGAGTCAGAGGGAAAACTAAGGGAGTATTATTTGGGTTTAGGAACACAGAGGAGGTCTTCCAGGAAGACTTTTGCACTATGGTTTCATGGCTTTATTGAACCTCTGCTGAGTGTATTGCTTAATTTTACCGCCAATTGACTGACTAAACTATTACTTTAAAATGTTTGAGACCAAGTTCAGCTGATTTACTTTCCAAAGGCAAAAAGAGTCCAGTACAGGAGAGAGTCAATGCATTGCCAGTCCCACGGCCGGATTAAGGGCACTCGGGGCCCCAGCCCCCCACCACCATGGAGCCCCCTGACCTGGGGCTCTGGCCCCCCATTACAGTGGCCTGCAGGCAGGCCAGCACTGGAGGGGTCTGGGGCCAGAGGCTGCTCTCTCCCCAGGGGCTATGGCCCACTGGTGCAAGTTGTGGCCTCTGCAGCCTCCCAGGGCACAGGCCCTGGAAGGCCACACTGGCTGCACAGCCCAGCAGCCAGCCCTGCCCCTGGAATGAAGCAAACAGATGCTGGCCTGTACCAGCCAGCCCAGGTGCGGGGCAGGAGTGCGAAGCATGGGGGCAGGGTGTGGGCAGATCAGGCAAGGGCCTTAGGGACTGGAGCCCAGGCCCCCCTTTAGGCCAGGGCCCAGGGCTTCAGCCCTATAGCCCCTGCATTGATCCAGTCCTGGCCAGTCCTTCTGAGAGGCAAGTCTCACAGTGTGTTCGTTCACTGCAACTTACTCATTTCAGATTGCACTTCCAATTTCAACTTGTTTTCCTAGAACCATAGTGTACCCCAGTTATCTATTGGTTTTGAATCCAGAATTCCAAACTAATTGGACCATGAAGGCACTCACTACCTGTAATAAGGTAGAATACTTCTACATCTTCAACATTTTTCCTATCTGCTGATGTCAAATGCAGAGTTTACTGTTACAAGGTATTGTGGGATCCTTAGCGTAGAAGAACAAGATTAAGCATAATACAATTTAGCATACTTTCCCAACTTATATTCAATATATCAATTACAAACATGCACGTAATATGTACTATCATGGGCTATGTCTACACTAGAAAAAGTTAGGTTGACTTTGTTAAGTCAACTTAATAAGGTCGACTTTAAGTCGATCTTATTAAAGTTGACTTAACTAAGTGGACTAAGTTGACTCAGCTTTAAGTCGACTTCATCCACTTTGTTAAGTTGACCTAACCACCCTTAAGTGGACTTAATAAAGTCCACTTAAGGGTTACTCCACGTCCACACCGTCCTTAAGTTGACTTAAGGAATTGACTTAAAGGTTAAGTCGACCTAATGGGTGGTAGTTATAAAGTCGACTTACGCTTTCATTTCGACTTAAGGAATTTTCTACTCAACAATAGTAACCCCACCCCCACTTGTCCGACAACATGTAACAATCCCATCACTTTCTCAGCCTTCCTATTTGTGGACACCAGAAGAGGTCCTGACGAGGTACTGAATTTCCCCATACTTGTTCAGGGATCTTTCTCCGTTGATGGTGATACAAGCTGCCATGCAGATCCTCTGGAAGTGATATCCCTATATATCGTAGGGATGTCTGCAGAGTATATGACCCACTAATGTTAGCCACTGTATCAGAGAGAAACTTGGAATTTCCATCCTACAGGAATTTTCAAAATTTCTACATTTATTTTTATCCCAAATTGGGAAAATAGGATGAATTTCTGAATTATTTGGTGGAATGGAAATTCTGAAAAAAATTTAATTTGGAAATGCTGGATGCTTCTATTTTGACTAATGGTGGACATTTAAAAAATCAGCTGATACAGATAATTTGCACCCAGATCATTGACAAATATACTGTAAGGCACCGAGGCAAGATCACATACCAGTGAGGCCACACTACAATGCCAATTGATGATTCCTGATATACAATTTTTCTTATCAGTTAACAAGTTTTTAAAACCTTTAATATGTGGTGCATTGATTTTGTATAGTACCACATCAATTGTGTTACAAAGTGTAAGGGCTTGTCCACATGAGGAAATAGCTAGAATGATTTCCTATTGTGCAGTTTAACTTAATCCACTTTGGCAGTTAAGTAAACTAAACTGCAGAAAGCCAAATTTAAGAAGAATGAGATTATTCACATTGAGTTATTATGGAATAGAGTACAGTGCTTTAAATTCATACCCTAGCTTATTTTGTAATAGCTTCCCTGTGTAAACAAGCCCTAAATATATTACACCAACCCAGATACCTCTGTCAACCAACAAGAAAGTGCATCAGATTTCTCAAATTTATTTAATAAGACCTATTTTCCATAAATCTATGCTGATATTAATTATATTATCATTTTGTAGTTCCCATTTAGCCTTTTAAATACCGACATAATGTCTTTTCCAGTCCTCTGGAATTCACCCATTGTTCCAAGTTTTTAAAGTGTCAAATTCAAATTCAATCATTCAGACTTTTCTCTGACAACTTGTTTTAAAACTTTTGAATGCAAGTTATCTGATCCTGTAGACTTGAAAATGTTTAACTTTAGTAGTTGCTGTTTAAACATCCCCCCACTTGCTGTTGAAGTGGAAAACATTTCATTATCACTCTAAATTGCGAATGAGTAATCCAGCCTTTTAAATAAAGAAAATATCAATTGAACTTTTCTGCCTTTTCTCCATCATTGACAATTTCACTATCTTATGTAGTAAGAGACCTGTCGTTGCTATGATTTGTTTTGTTCTTGATATATTTTTTAAACTCCTTTTTAGTTGTGTGCTCAATGCATCTTTATCAGTCAGAATGATGTCAAACGTAGAATTACGCTGAGTAGTATATAATATTTTGAGGTCAGAAAGTATCATCTATAATTTTAAAGATTATTCTTGTCGCTCTTTGGTCCCACTCCAGTTTTTCAACATCCTTTTTTAAGTGCTCATACTAGAACTGAACACATCATACCAGCAATTGTTTACATATGTAATATCAACTTTCTACTTCTGCATCATGCTATCCTGTTTATTCATCCAGGAATTCTGTAAGCATTCTTAGCCACAGCATGGTACTGGGAGATCATTTTTAGTAGAAACTCCTAAGTCATTTTCAGAGTCAGTGGTTTCCATGATACATTCCCCCTTTCTGTATGATAATTATTCTCATTCTTATTTGTCCAGCAAGTTTGAAAACAGATTCATATGTAAGGGTTTAAAACTAAATCTTCAGAATTTGAAGAACTGACAGCATCTCTGATAGAGGGTTCTTTGCGTTCTTAATAATCCTAGCCTGAATATACTTCCACTAAGAGCTCCATTTTAGGCTCATAGATTATTAGGCCAGAAGGAATCATCATGATTATCTAGTTTGACCTCCTGCACATTGTAGGCCACAAAACCTCACCCACCTACTCCTGTAATAGACCCCTAACCTCTTGCTGAGTTGCTGAAATCCTCAAATTATTATTTAAAATAGTGGTCCCCAAGTTTTTGGCTCAAGGGCTACAGATATCATTGTTACAACCCCGCAGATCCACCTGTCTCCTCCAGCAGGCCTCCCCCTCTCCCTCCTCACTGATCTCCTGTCCCACTAGCTGCAGCAAGGAGTCTGCACCAGTCTTATAGCCCTTCAGCAACGTGTTTCACTTGTGTCCTTAGACAGTGGCTCCCTTCTGTAGCCAATGGGATGGGAAGAGCAGGCCATTTCAAAAGTCCTCTCGGGCCACTTTTGGCCCCCAAGCCACAAGTTGAGAACAGCAACAGCAACAAAAAAACCCACACATCACAGAGTCTCTGCCAATCTGACTTAATGGAAAATTTCTTCCAAATCCCAAGTATGAAGATCACTTAGACTTTGAGCGCATGAGCAAGACCTTGAAAAGGATTTGCTGTAGTAAATCTAAGTCCTCCCTATCTAGTTTCCCCGCTACAAACCGTTGGAGATAGTTCTTTCTAAGAGTAACAGATCAGCTACATTCCATTGTAATTTAACAGGAAGTATTTTTATATCTTGTATTTATAAAAGCAGAACAAAAAAAATTATCCCAGATAAACCAGAAAAAAATGTGCCTAGGTATGAGTGCCATCATCATTAATTATTATTAATTATTATTATTATTATTTATTTAAACTGTGAGAAATAGACTAGAGTTAAAGCAGAGCGGTAGGAAATATGGCACTGAAAAATCTCAGAAATAAGTGTTTTTAATCCAATAATGTCTGTAAAATCTATATACAACCATTAACATTTTGTAAAAACATGCAGGCAAGCACTAAAAGTTATAATCCATGTGCAGTACTTGAACCTGATTCAGGAGAACACTTAAACATGTATTTATGTCCATCTCTATTGATTGAGAAGGGAAGTTAATGTTATGAATGGAAATCCATTGCTAGCAGAACTAAAGACAGTAAAAATGTTTTTTAAAAATGTGTCAGAAACAAAGGAATCCTAAAATAGGTATAGGTCAATGAGCAGAGGGAAATGATAAAGTTGTCAGTAATAATGCACACAAAGCATTCAATTAATATTTCATTTCTGTAATTTGGAAAGAAGATGAATAATATATTCATACTATACTAATGGTAAAATTCTTTTCATTCCATAGTAACGAAGTAGCATGTTAAATTTATCTACCAAAGTTAAATATTTTTACTTCAGCAGGTTGGGAAAATTTGTGCCAAAAAGCTGAACGATGATTATTGATCTTAATTGTTTAAAGTTTTAAAATATTAGGTAATACCCAGGGGTGCGTCTACACTTGTAAATTAAGTTGACTTAAGCTTGCTTAAGTCGACTTAATTTACTCTGCGTCTACACTACACTTTCCTTAAGTTGACTTAAGCAGCTACTTAAGTCGACTTAAAGAAAAATTAAGTGGACTTTACTAAACCTCATTTTAACTCGACTTTGCTGGCTAAGTTGACTTTAGAAAGTCAGCTTAGCCAGTGTAGATGTGGAGTAGCCCTAAGTTGACTTAGGGGGCTCCAGGGCTTCCCCACTGCCCTCCCTCCCAGGGTGGGTGGCACAGCCACAGCCTGGCGTGCCCCCCCAAAGGGCAGGGCAGAGCCCTGCCCACCCCGACCCTATGCCCTGCCAGGGTCCCTGTCCCCCTTTGCCCCATTGTACCCAGGTACAATGGGGCAAAGGCTGAGCCCTCTGGCACTTGGCAAGGGGTGCCCCCCCTGCCACCATAGACCTGGTCCAGGTCCTCCTAGCCCCTAGAAGTCGACCTAGGCATCCAGTGTGGACATTCTAGGTCAATTTTGTAGGGTCCCCTTTAAGTCAACTTAAAATTTAAGTGTGGACATGCTCAGTCGACTTAAATTAACAAGTGTAGAAATAGCCCAGGTGACTGAAGAAAGCTAATATTGTGCTAGCAATTAAAAAGTATAAATGGAATTGCTATTATGGACTTCCAAAGGGGTAGCCATATAATCTAATTCAGCAAAACAAACAAGGAATCTGGTGGTATTTTTAAAGACTAACAAATTTATTTAT
>ML685756.1:30248953-30268833 GCA_007922175.1 Pelusios castaneus | reverse complement strand
ATCATTCCCAGCAAATTACTACCTTTCTATTGATACCAAACATGACATAGCTCCTATGGATTATAGAGCATTTAGGATATATGAATAGAAAATAATATTATAAATGCTTCCCTAAATCCAGACAGCATCACACCCTGCCCACATGCCCTGCTAGGGTCCCTGTCCCCCTTTGCCCCATTGCACACAAGGGGTGCCCTCCCTGCCACCGTGGACCTGCCCAAGGTCCCCCTAGCCCCTAGAAGTCGACCTAGAGCGTCCAGTGTGGACGCTCTAGGTCGACTTTATAAGTTCCCCTTTAAGTCGACTTTAATTTTAAGTGTAGACACACTAAGTCAACTTAACTAAGTCGACTTTAAGTCGACTTAGTTAAAGTCAACTTAAAAGTGCAAGTGTTGACATAGCCTATTAGCCCAAGTCAATTGACATGGGCTCTGGAATTCACTGCGTAGTTGTTGTAGGTTTTTTCCCCCCTGGTATAAACACACCCTCTTGTGGTCACAGTGTAAACAAACTGAGCATGAGCTTCTGATGTAATGCTGTGGCCAGAAGGGCCAATGTGATCCTAAGATGTATAAAAAGGGAGGCGATATTTTTATTTAATGGGAGTAGTAGGCCACTATTGATGGTATATCATGTCCAGTTCTGGTGTCCATACTTCAAAAAGGATGTTGAAGAGTTGGAGAGGGTTCAGAGAAGAGCCATGAAAATGATTTGGGGGCTGGTCTGTACACAAAAAATCTACGACTTTAACTATCCAGGAATAGTTAAAGTAGTACTTCCCTCTAGTGCAGACACAGTTATGTTATTATAAAGGTGCCTTACACCAGTATAGCTATTCCTGTAAGGAAGGGGAATAACTGTATTTTAAGTGTAGCTTCCACGGCATGATGGCATAGCTGCTTGAGTATGTAATTAGTATTCCAGACAAGATTGTACTCAGGTCAGTTAGCATCTTGCGCTACCATGTCTACTCTTCTATATTTAACTCAGTTAGCGCTAGCACAAGTATTTCTCTGTGAACTTGAAATCACACCCTTCCAGCGCAGACATACTTAAGTATCTAGATGTCTTTAAAGAAAAACTGGATGTCTTTCTGGAAGATATGCTTTAGTCAAACTCAAGTTATTGGACTCAAAACAGGGGTAACTGGGTGAGTTTTGGTTCTGAGTATGGTAATTCTTTAAAAAAAAACAAAAACAACTGTCTGTACAACTAATGATATATCAGACCACCAAAGATTGCTACTAACTAATATGTAAATAGTACATTTGTTTTGTTATATATATTTGGAATGCTGCACAGAGTACCATTTATAGATCTGACTAATAATAGGTGGTACATATATACAAGTAGGCCTAAATCCTTCAAAGGGGCCTTGAACCCAGGTGTTGCCCTATGCTTTTGCAAGTTTGGTGCCTAATGCATGCATTGGGCATATGCATTATTCAAACAGTCCATTTACGTAGATGAAGAAAAATATTGTTAGTCATTTATGAGTCTAGAACATACAGAAGACAATCCTCTTGATAAATCTTGATATTTACTATCTTGATCTCAAAAATTTAATGAGTTGATTGGGGCCAAAGAACATAGATTTTAAATCATTATAAGTAATCTGTCACCTACATATGTCATCTCTGGTGCAAAAAACAATGTAAATCAATATTTTACTCCTACAAATCATGGCTATTTAACATTGGTAAGCCTATTTATAAATTCCATCTCTCAGTTTATAGGGTAGAGTTTTCTGGTTTATTTATCTGTGCATAATAATAAGTTTCTAGATCTAATCTCATGTAGTGTTAAATATTAATTTAATCAAATATTAGAGCTGATAAAATATTCAACAAATGCTTTCATTAAATACAATTTAATTTCATTGTTATTATTTTTGCATTATCCAGCATTCCTTATTGCAGATAAAATCCTGGATTTTAAATATACACATAATAAAATTCAAGTTACAATGCTAAAATCCTGGCGAAAACATACATTGAATAAATTTGGCAATTGCTTTTTATATTGCTCATATTATAATAATTCAGCAATTCTTAACAATGGAAATTGTCAAAATAAAAGCTTTAAAAATTGTGTTATTCCTAATACATAATTTATCTACAAGTTTATGTATATTCAGACTAAATAGTACCAGTGGATATTTTCCACAGCATATCAGTTGCTTCTCCTTTAGTCAGCAGATGAATAGTGTAAATACTTCCATCTTATGGATTTGTCAAAATATTGTTGATATAACAAAAAACAGTAAAAATATAGGCGTAGTTTGACTTCTATATTTGAGGGTGCAGCTTCAGTCAGGATAATGGAGCTGCACATGGGAAAGGAAATTCCTGCCTGAGGCTTAGAGTTTGTGGGGAGGAGGCAATGCCCTCCCAAGCTATTTCAATGAGTAAATATATGCACATCATTTTTTGTAGAATTTGGAAAACTGCGTTGATTTTGAATTTATGACAATATTTAAAGCCATAATAGTGTTTCCTAGTGGTAGTTTATGAGCTCATACCATAACTTTGTTCTTCCTCCCTTGTGTGAAAAGAACAAGGGGACAGTCAATGAAATTAAGAGGTGGGAAATTTAAAACTAACAAAAGGGACTCATTTTTACTCACAGTGCATAATTAGCCTATGATACTCACTGCTGCAGGAAGTCACTGAGGTCAATAAATTTAACAAGATTCAACAAAAGATTGCATATTTGTATGGATAGTGTGATGAGAATATCATATCACGCTTTCAATTGTTAGATCTCAAGGCATGTTATAAAGGAGGTCAGTACCATTTATTCCCATTTTTCAGGTGGGGAAATGGAAGTACAGAGAGGTGAAGTCACTTGCCCAAGCATATCCAGACAGCTAGTGGCAGAGAGAAGAGGTCTCCTGAGTCCCAGACCAATGCTCTATCCATTAGACTACACTGCCCCCTAATCCTAAATATCCAGAGTTATTAATTAAAGCAACAATGTTGAAAGTCACATTAAATGTCACATTTCAGGGTTTCAGCCAGGGCTCGACAAAACCTGGGCACCAGGTCGCCATGGCGACCAGATTTTGTAGCCTGGCTCCTAGGTTCACTGTGGAAATGCAGTGGAGGAGTGCTCTCTCCCCAGCTCAGGGGAGAAGACCCAACACGGAGCAGCACCTGCCCCAGGGGAGCACCTGCAGGGCTCATAGCAGTCCTGGCTGGGGCATGAGGCAGCCCCAGGAGAATCCCTGGACAGGCATGGGGCACCTGTCCACCCCTGGAGCAGCCCTGGCTGCCCAGGTGCAGGGCTGGGAGAGACCCCAGCTCGGGGCTCAGCAGAGAAGCCCCGATCCAGAGCAGTGCCTGCGGGGCTCAGGGCAGCCCTGACTAGGCACAGAGCTCAGGGGAGAGGAGAAGCCCCAAAGAAGCCCTGGCTCAGGGCAGCCGCCCACACCCCTGCCCCAGAGCCGTGCCGGCGGAGCTCAGGGCAGGGCCTGGAGCAGTTCCAGGCACAGGTTAACAACCAGGCCCAGAGCAGAGCCCATGGGGCTCAGGGCAGTGCCAACTGGGTGCCAGGCAGCTGTCCCCACCCCTGCCCCCACTCCCGGAGCAGTGCCAAGCTGGCACAGGACTTGAGTTTTGGGACAGCCACCCATGCCCTGAAGCAGTGCCAGCCAGGCACTGGTTAGCAGCCCTTGCCAAGAGCTGTGGTTGTGGGGCTCAGGGCAGTGCTGGCCGGGTGTGGGGCGACCACCCCTGTATCTACCTCTGGAGCAGCCCTGGCTGGGCTCAGCACTTGGGGCAGCTCCTGCAACAAAAGTGCTGGCTGAGCATGGGGTAGGGGCACCTGTGAGGCATGGGGCTGGGGCAGAAGCCCCGGCTTTGGGCTTGAGGCTCGGGGCAGCTGCCCGAGCCCTGGAGAAGTGCCGGCTGGGTGCAGATTAGCGACCTCTACCCCAAAGCTGCGCTTGCGAGGCTTGAGGCAGTCACCCCCAACCCAGGAGCAGCCCCAGGCAGGTGCAGGGTTGGGGTGGGGCAGCCTGTGTCCGTGTCTCCATGCTCCTGCTAGCAGCGGCACCAAGGCGCAAGTGGCCTTTTAAGTTTCCCCACCACTGCTACTGCTGTGCGGGGAGAGGGTAGCAGCAAAGGAAGATTTGAAATGACACTGGCCTCAGCTGGCTGGCACCCTTTTAAATCTCTCCTCCAACTGCTTCCTTTCTCCTTAAGAGCAGTAGCAGCGGTGGGAGATTAAGAAGGATGCTGGCTACCGCTGCTATACTGCAGTGCAGGGGCCGCGACCCAGTACCTAAATTTGTTCACCGGCCTGCCGAGTGAGAAAAGAATAGCAGTGTGACCCCTCACCTAAAAAGGCAGGACACCCCTGGTCTATATATATCAGATTCTCAGCAGAACTCTGGAGTTTACAGGCTTGTATAATTCCTCTGGAGTAGATCCAGTATCTGGATGAGTCTCAGTCCTTTATTTCACAGCTTCATACACAGCCAGTGCTTTTTTTGTGATGGTGTGCAGGGGTATGGAGCACCAGGACCTTTTTTGCTGGCTCCACTGTCTAGCTGGGGAGTGGGGTCAGCAAGGGAAAGGAGTGCACCACTGGAAGAAGAAGGGTGGCACAGGAAGAAGAGCTGTGGGAGAGGCATTTTTCAAATTTACTATTGAGATATGAGTACTGTCACTTTTTAATTTTATACAAAAATATGCACTGTACACAGCTATATACAGAGTAACACGGCTACCCCTCTGGAAGTTGTAGATCTAGAGGTAGGAAACAGGAACGAAGACAAAATGGAGATAATGCAGCTGCATTTTATAGTCTCTGGTCTGTCATGCGGCTTGTTTCAAACATGATCACAGCACATGGGCAGGGAAAGGCACACACAGTCCCCTGACCACAGACATGTCCCTGCATGTCCTGATGACTCATAGGTACCATTCTGGCTTTTCTCCCTGGGTTTATTGTAAAGGTAATGGCCCTTGATGAGTCATCAGTGCTGACACCAATCTGCCTGGGAGGTGTAACCCAGTAGCACAGCGCAAGTGTTTGGATGCAGACATATATCACACATATTCCTGATTACAGTACAAAGATGATATATACATAAACAATATCATCTCAGCAAATTATAACCTTTCCATTGGTACCTGACAGCGTATCTTGTTAGATTAATTGTAAATGTGCACTATTGATATCAATAATATTCTAGATAATCACATATATTCCAGACAGCATCACAGTGACACCCTAGAAGATGGCACCAGGGCAACTATCCAGCTCACCAACCCCTGTGTCTGGCCCTTCCCATCTCCTTAGTCCTTTTAGAATGTCTTTCGTGCCCGACAGCGTAAGTGGGAAGTGTGAAGGAAAAAACGACCGATTCAATCAGGTTCCAGCAAAACACTTTATTCCGTCATGCAGGAAGTCAGAGACATTTAACAGCACAGAGTGTCTGTGGAGTCAAGTGAGCTCTGCTCGCAGGCAGATTTCAGGCATATTTATAAGGGAAGACAAAGGATACAGATGCTTCTGTATCTAGTGGAGAATTACAGAGTCAGCAAAGAAAGAGAAGAAAAACAAGACAGAGTCAAGGAAGGGTCACAAGCTGTCTTATCTCTTACAACATTCCATTCTCATATTACATTTCTTATTCCCTTCTAGAAGACATGCTGTTACTGGGTAAATTTGAGGCCTGCAAAGTTTGTTTCTAAAGAAGCAATCACCATGCTTCCCTTCCATGAGTGCAGGGTCTGTGGTTCTATCTAGTCCTTACAAATGGAAGTAAAGCTCATGACTTCTTCCCTCACTCCATTGTTTAAAGGCCTGTGGCAGAACTGAGCCCTTTTTTGAGATGACTTTGCCCTTCACACATGTTTTGTGTCTTGGCTTTAGAGCGTAATTTTGCCACCCTTACTCAAAATGATTAATCGGCAAATAGTCCCATTGAGGTCAATTAGATTATTCACATCATGGGATACTACTTGACTTGAGTAAGGGTACCTTTGATTTTAAGCTCTTCCAGGCAGGGATCATGTCTTCTCTATGATCTTTGAGGCATATGTATAGGTGTAGGATAAATAAATAGCAACAATAACCCTGCCGGAGTCATGAACTACCAAACACATACTCTTTGTGACTTTAGTCAAATTTTGAACCTAGATCTATAGTGGTGTAGTGCAAATTATTTAACAGATCAATGGCATATGTTAATTGTTAACTTCATTCTTAATCTCCATCTCAAATATCTTTATTTTGAGAACCACACCAGTATGAAATGTAATAACTGTAGTGACTGAATTTAATTGATCTAAGAGCTGAATAACTCTAGAAATTTCAGTCCAAGTGTTCTGGCAAAATGGTGAGACCTGGATACGTAACAGATCTTGAATGATGTATATTAAAACTGCACCAAGGCTTTGGAGAGAAGGAAAGATAATGCTGCATGTGTAGGTGTTGCAGAGCCTCCTGCCTGATCACACACTGGAAAGGTAGCCAGGGGAGAGAGACTATCTCGATCTCTACCTGACAGTGAAAATAGTTGGACTGAAACATTGCTAGACTTACCTATAATAAGAGGCTATGAAGACTAGAATAATTCACCATTTATAGAAGAGAAAGGAGAGTCTTGATTTATGAATACTAACCAATGAAGGTCATAGTCACTCAATTCAGATGCACCTTTTTTCTATAGTCCCTAAAAAAGAGTAAAGGGATGAAGAACTGATTAAATGTAAACTATTTAAACATTTAAAATTAAAACTAATAAAAGGAGATACATGCTTATGAAATATATAGTCAGCCTGTGAAATTAATTTCCTCAAAGTACATGAGATAAATTATTTAAATAGATATTTGAAAATAAGATTTGATATCACTGTAATCCTAGATAAAAACGACGACACAGTGGATATGAAATCTCAATTTGAAGTGTGTTTTCTGATGACCAATCAACTGCAGGACATTGGGAATGAATCCCTCACAAAGGCTGCGTCTACACTGGTAAATTAAGTCGACTTAAGCTTGGCTTAAGTCAACTTAATGTGCCCTGCGTCTACACTATGCTTTGCTTAAGTCGACTTAAGCAGCTTGCTTAAGTCAACTTAAGGAAAATAAAGTCGACTTAATGAAAATTAAGTCGACTTTATTAAACCACCTTTCTACTCGACCTAAGGCTTAATTTAACTTTCTAAAGTCGAATTAAGCCAGTGTAGCCCTGGGGTAGACCTAAGTCGACTTACGGCTACCCCAGGACTACACCAATGCCCTCCCTGCCGGGGGGGACACAGGGGGAGCCTGGCATACCCCCCAAAGGGCAGGGCATGTGGGCACGGTGTGACACTGTCTGGATTTAGGGAAGCATTTATGATATTATTTTCTATGGATATCTCATAAATGCTATAATCCATAGGAACTATGTCATGTTTAGTATCAATAGAAAGGTAGTAATTTGCTGGGAATGATTATATAGTTTATGTCTAGGAATTCTATTTCAATTAGAAGTTAAAAATTTGATGTTATATCCATACTTTAACTTGTGTCATTCTGGAGAAATGTCTTAGACGGGAGGGTGTGAACAACCATTGTCTCCTTAATGTTAAGGAATCTGCCAGGTGATCTGGTCCCAGGGAGTAAACTGATGAGCCATTAAGGATACAATGGTTGTATTCTTTATGTCCTCAATGGCTCATCAGGATACTCCCTGGGACCACATCACCTGGCAATGTATAGCCCTTAAATCAAAGGCACACAGACTGATTCTCCCCTCGTTGACACTGGTTTTATATTTGTGTGACTCCCCAGACTTCAGAGGAGTAACTCCTGGTTTACTCTGGTCTGAGAAGATAATTGGGCTCCCTCTGGCTATGTCTACACTTGTTAATTTAAGTCGATTTAGCTAAGTCGACTTAACAAAGTCGACTTTCAGTAGACTTTGTTAAGTCAACTTAGCATGTACACACTCAAATTTTAAGTCGACTTAGCGGGGACCCTACAAAATTGACCTAGAGCGTCCACACTGGATGCCTAGGTCGACTTCTAGGGCCTAGGTGGACCTGGGACAGGTCCACAGTGGCAGGGGGGCACCCCTTGCCCACTGCCAAGGAGTTCAGCCTTTGCCCCATTGTACCTTGGTACAGTGGGGTGAAGAGGGACAAGGACCCTGGCAGGGCATAGGGGCAGGGTGGGCAGGGCTGTGTCCTGCCCTGTGGGGGGCATGCCAGGCTGTGGCTGTGCCAGCCACCCTGGCAGGGAGGGCAGTGGGGATGCACTGGAGCCCCCTAAGTTGACTTAAAGTCGAGTTAGGGCTACTCCACGTGTACACTGTCTAAGTCGACTTTCTAAAGTTAACTTAGCCAGCAAAGTCGACTTAAAATGAGGTTTAAGAAAGTCGACTTAATTTTTCCTTAAGTCGACTCAAGCAGCTGCTTAAGTCGATTTAAGGAAAGTGTAGTGTAGACACAGAGGCTATGTCTACTCTTGTAATTTTAAGTCAACTTTAACTAATTCGACTTAAAGTCGACTTAGTTAAGTCGACTTAGTGCGTCTACACTTAAAATTAAAGTCGACTTAAAGGGGAACTTACAAAGTCGACCTAGAGCGTCCACACTAGATGCTCTAGGTCGACTTTGTGGTGCTAGGGTACCTTGCGCAGGTCCACGGTGGCGGGGGGGGGCACCCCTTGTGTACAATGGGGTAAAGGGGGACAGGGACCCTGGCAGGGCATGGGGGCAGGGTGTGACGCTGTCCGGATTTAGGGAACCATTTATGATATTATTTGCTATGAATATCTCATAAATGCTATTATCCATAGGAACTATGTCATGTTTGGTATCAATAGAAAGGTAGTAATTTTCTGGGAATGATTATATAGTTTATGTATAGGAATTGTATTTGTATTAGAAGTTAGGAATATGGTTGTTATATCTATACTTTAACTTGTGTCATTCTGGAGAAACACCCCAAACAGGCTGAGGTCTATAACCATTGTGTCCTTAATGGCTCATCAGGTTTCTCCCTTTGGCCCATTGTAACTGGGAGCTTCCTTAACATTAAGGAGACAATGATTGTAATGTTAAGGAAGCTCCCAGTTACAGTGGGACAAAGGGAGAAACCTGATGAGCATTAAGGACACAATGGTATAGACATCAGCCTGTCTAGGGTGTTTCTCCAGAATGACACAAGTTAATGTATAGATATGACAACCATATTCCTAACTTCTAATACAAATACAATTCCTATACATAAGCTATATAATCATTCCTAGCAAATTACTACCTTTCTATTGATACCAAACATGACATAGTTCCTATGGATTATAGCATTTATGAGATATTCATAGAAAATAATATCATAAATGGTTCCCTAAATCCAGACAGCGTCACACAGGGCTCTGCCCTGCCCTTTGGGGGAGGGGCATGCCAGGCTCCCCCTATGCCCCCCCATTGGCAGGGAGGGCATTGGTGTAGTCCTGGGGTAGCCCTAAGTCGACTTAGGGCTACCCCACGTCTACACTGGCTTAATTCGACTTTAAAAAGTCGAATTAAGCCTTAAGTCGAATTGAAAGGAGGTTTAATAAAGTTAATAAACTTTAATAAAGCAAGCTGCTTAAGTCGACTTAAGGAAACTGTAGTGTAGATGCAGGGTAAATTAAGTCGACTTAAGCAAGCTTAAGTCGACTTCATTTACAAGTGTAGACGCAGCCAGAGTAAATTAAGTCGACTTAAGCAAACTTAATTCGACTTAATTTACAAGTGTAGACGCATCCTCTATGTTTAATGGTAATCACCAGAGCTAGATTACCTTCTATACATGCTGTGCAAAGCAAAATGGAGAGAGCAGGGGAATGTCCTTAATCCCTCCCCTACAGCCACTATTCATTGTCATGAAGGCTAGGTAGTCTCCAGTGCAGATCAATAAAATAAACTTCTGCAGAGGCATCTCTGGCAGCCAGAGTTTCCTAGTGCAGGTCCTTGGTCATCTAGGGTCCATTTCTACCAGTACCGACTCACATTATAGGAATATTTTACTATAGAAGTAGTTCCACGGATCTCAGCAGAACTGATCATTCTCAGCAAATTACTGCCCAAGATGAGTTAGGGCAGTAGAATTCCCAGCTCTGCCCCTGCTTTGCTAGATGGCCTTGATCTCCTTTTGCCTCAGTTTCCCAGTCTGTAAAATAGTGATGATTATAGCGCCTTCCTTTGTAAAGGACTTTGAGATCTATGCATGGAATTTTTGTTATTGATTTATTTGAATACCAGCTGTGTTTGAGCTTTGAGTAATAAAAATCCACGTTAAGTGATTTAATTGTGAACACGAATGAATTATAGTTTGAAGTAAAATCAATTATAAAGTATTTATAATCTTAAGGTATTTATTTACTTTATTTAGGGTCAAGTTGTGTTCAGAAATGGAGAGAGAATGGGAACCATCAAATTTACACAGTTTCAAGGTAGGCTATGTATGTTTATTGCCTTTAATTTGCAGTATGATCATGTCTGGTATTGCAAACTTGTGTGACTCAGAGTTTTATTTGCCTCTGAATAGCCTGAAGACATTCAGCCATTTGAGAATAAATAAACTGCAAGGAATATGAAGTAACAAGGTGCCCAGAAATAATAGACTTTTCTCTCGATCTGAGAAAAATTGTATTGTGTTGTAATCTACTTGCTCTGAGCATCTAATATTCATCACCAAACAGAGATGTAAAACAAGGAAAGAGCTATTGAAAAGCTGTGCTAAAGAGCAGAGCTATTCAATGCCACACACAGTCCTTTCTGAAAAGTAAGCCAGGTTTAGAACATAGAAAGAGGGACCAGTTGTTCTCACTGTTTGTTTTGTTTTTTAATGCAGAGTTGTTGAAGCTGTCTCAGTCCTCGAATATTGGAGGAAATAGGTGGATGAGGTCATGTCTTCTACTGGACAAACTTCTGTCATTTCTCTCGCTCACCATAGGAAATTGGCCCAGTAAAAGATAGTACTGAACCTTCAGTGTCTCTCAGCTTTTTAAACTCATTGCTTATATTCTGTAAAGGCTAACCAGTGAGATTTAGCAACAGTCCTGTACTGGGAAGCCTCTCCAGTAAACAATCTCCCTCAGGCAGGCAGAGTACCTGTTGGAGATTCTCAGGGCTTAATTCACAGAAGGACTTGGGCACCTAGCTTCCATTTTAGGCACCTAAATCCTAGAATTGGACCCCACTGGGATTCACAAACCCCCCCACTTAGCTGCCCCCAAACCCTGTAGGCACCTAAAATTGCTTAGCCCTTGAATTTTTGCAGTAAAAGATTTTTGTCATAGATGACAAGGCCAGAAGGAACCATTATGATTGTGTATTCTGACCTCTTATATAACACAGGCTATAGAACTTCCCCAAACTAATTCTTAAAGCATAGCTTTTAGAAAAACATCCAAACTTGATTTAAAAATCATCAGCAACAGAGAATCCACCACAATCCTAGGTAAATTGTTTTACAAGTTCCCTAAACACCTGGGTTCTTCTTCGAGATGTGTTGCTCATGTCAATTCCATTGTAGGATCTGTGCATCCCATACATAGTTACTGGAAATTTTTTCCCTTTAGCAGATCCATAGGGCTGACATCGATACCACCTAGAGTCCCATGCACATGCCACACTATATGAGATACTGCCAGCCCTATGCCCCCTCAGTTCCTGGATGCCTAGGTCGACTTGTAGGGGCTAGGTGGACCTGGGACAGGTCCATGGTGGCATGGGGAGGCACCACTTGTAAGTGCCAGGGGGCTCAGCATTTGCCCCATTATACCTGGGTACAATGGGGCAAAGGGGCACAGGGACCCTGGCAGGGCATAGGAGAAGGGTGGGCAGGGCTCTGTCCTGCCTTGTTGGGGGGACATGCCACGCTGTGGCTGTGTCAGCTACCCTGGCAGGGAGGGCAATGGGGAAGCCCTGAAGCCCCCTAAGTCGACTTAAAGTCAGCTTAGGGCTACTCTGCGTCCACACTGCCTAAGTTGACTTAGCCAGAAAAGTTGACTGAAAACTAGGTATAGTAAAATCGACTTTAATTTTCCTTAAGTCAACTTAAGCAGCTGCTTAAGTCGATTTAAGGAAAATGTAGTGTGGACGCAGATTAAATTAAGTCGACTTAAGCAAGCATAAATTGACTTAATTTGTAAGTGTAGATGCACGCTGTGAGTAAGCGCCTCTTAACTTCATTACTTCTTTCTTTTTTTTAAAAAAGAAGTCATCTCTGTAAGTTAGAATTTAGTGTACTGTTATTAGTTGAATTTAGGTAGACAGTCATGTTTGGGGGCCTCTTCTGACAGTAAGTCTTGCATAAGGCTTTTCTTGTCAGTGACTCCAAAGACAGATCCTTGAAATGACTGGGGGAGTCACACAGAAAAGGCAAGTGCCATATTTGTAAGGCATTTCAACCAAGGACTCAAAAGGAATGTGATATTTGACTGAGGGCCTTTGTTGATGGAGGCTGCTTTGAGACTGTCCTCGGAGCCATCCACGTGCTGTGTGGAGTGCTCCCCCATTACCGGCATCTTTGTAGCACTTATACTTATACTTCTCTCTGCCACCAAAAAAGAAACAAAAAAAGAAAGCAGCAGGAGGGAGACTGCTTCCCTGCAGAGAAAAAGCCTGCTACCAAGAGGTTGAGCTCCGGAGCCATGCAGAACCAGAGCAGCAAGCATCTCCCCACAAACCCCAACATTGCCAGGGATAAGGAACCCTACCACAGAACACCCTCTGATGCCAGAGAGCGAAAGGGGCACTCTGCAAGTTGTGGGCCCATTGACGCTGGAAGAATTTCAGGCAGCTATCAACCTGATGTCCTTACCCGTACCACGTACTCCACTCTCTGGGCAGGTGAAGGTTAAGGCACCAGCATTGAAAGGAAAACCTGCCTTAGGGGCTCTACAGTGGCTGCATGGTTCTTCCAAGCCACTTTGCTCTTCCCCAGGAACTGGAGCACATGGAAGGGGGTCATCCTCTTCAAGGCACTGTTCCCTAGCACGGAGAAGCCCACCAAAAGACCACCAGTACAGGCAGAGCCCACAAGGGGCGAGACAGTCCTCGCGGTCAGCTGTGCGAGAGGTGGCAGCATTGGAACAACTCTGCCACTCTCACTCTGCTTCGTGAGGACGTTCATTGTTGGGCATCAAGATACCACACCTGGTCACTGGCACCGATGAGTTCACCAGCACAGGAACAGTACAGAACATTGTCATCGGCCTCACGAACCTCTTCAGAAGGGCTCTGCTGGTACCGATACTCGAAACCGAGGCATGCAGCATTGTTGAGCACTGATTCCATTCCTCCTTGGGATGCAGGAGGTCATCATCTTTGACAGGATTGTGGTACATAGATCATCAAACTCATGGTCCCCATCCCCACAATGGAGGTTGGTGGAGCAGCACTGTGAGGGATCTCGTTATCACTCTCTTTCTCTCTCCACGGAACCATGAGATCAGGTCAGGCATGTGCCAGCATCAATCAAGGAAAAGCATGGCCTATCTATGGGGGACAAGGACCAGAAAGCTCCCACACCTTCAATTCCCTCATCACAGGGTCAGTCTCATAGGGGCTCCCCCCCCCCACCCTGTTAAGCCTTTCAAGGATGCCCATAGGGTCAATGGCCACCAAACTGGCCCTACTGGAATCCTTGGGGGTTCCCAGTGTCGATGGGATTATTCTCCCTCCAGTCATTGGGGAGACAGTGCTTAGCTCCCCTTTCCCCAGTGAATGCTGTGAGCTCAGTCTCTGAAGGGGAATCAAACCTTTTAGAGGGGACATCTTCCAGTGCACCTTTGCCTGCTTCAGAATTACTTCCTCCTCCCTGGTCCCAGGACAGTCATCTTCTTCCTACCTGGACTGTTCAATGGTGGTAGGGCCCATGACCCCCTTGGGTGACTTTCAGGCACATCAGGAGCTCCAAAAATGAGTGGCCTCTAATCTAAAATTGGAGGTGGAGGAGATGCAAGAGCAGAGGGGTGACATTTTTAATGTGAGAGCAGTGACTACACTGGCCCAGATTGCCCTGCCAGTCCATGAAAGAGTCTTCAGCGTCGCAAAGGGACTTTGGCAGACGTCCTCCTCTCCGGCCCCTACATCAGAGAGAGCAGTGAAGAAGTATTTTTTCCCTGTTAAAGGGTTTGAATATTTCTTCACCCATTTGGCTCCAAGCTCCCTGGTGGTCACTGTGGCTAATGAGTGTGACGGACAAGAGCAACTCGCAAAAATAAAGACTGCAAAAAACTGGATTTGTTTGGCAGAAAAGTTTATTCTACCATCAGACTACAGCTCTGAGTTGCTAACCATCAAGAGCTGTTGGGGAGGTACAACTATAACCTATGGGACTCCCTCAAGCATTCTGGGAGGCTCTGCCTCAGGATCAAGTATCAGACTTTTCAACGGTCCTGGAGGAAGGGAGGGCAGTGGCTACTGTAGCGCCGCAAGTGGCCTCTGATACAGAAGACTCAGCCACATGAGCCATGGTTTTGGGAATTGTTGTGTAGTGTTGCTTGGGGCGACAAGCAGCTGGTCTCTCTCAGGAATGGCAGCAGTCCATACAAGACTTGCCTTTTGATGGATCTGCATTCTTTGCAAAGCAGACAGATGAAAAGCTCCACGAGCTAAAGGATTCACAGGCCACATTGAGGTCGTTTGGTCTGTATATGCCCCAGGCCACCAGGAAGCAGTTTTGACTGCAGCATCGACAGCAGCTGCCCAGGTTACAAGCAGAGCATCTGGGAACCTATAGAAGGAGAGACAAGAGGAATGGCAAGCTGTGCAGGCAGGGCCCTCCATCTTCCTCCTCTAGTCAACAAACCACCACTCAGCATTCAAGTGGCCGACACCTTCATTTTGATAGTGCACATGAGGACAGTATCCCAGTCTCATGCCCGTATATTCTCACCGCTCTAATTTCAAACTGCCTCACCCCTTCTTTTTGTTCTGGGCCAAGATAACATTGGACCGTTGAGTCCTGAGCACCTTGGCAGAGGGCTACACCCTAAAGTTTCATCTTCCCCTCCCCACTCTTCCCTGTCCCCATCCCTCTTCAGGGACCCTGTTCTTATGCAGTAAGTTCACAGCCTTCCGTTGTTGGGGGCCATAGAAGAGACTCTGCTGGACATGAGGGGACAGAAATTTTACTCATGCTATTTTCTCATCCCAAAGACAAAAGGTGGCCTCAGGCCCATATTAGACCTGAGGGGCCTGAACAAACATATCAGGAAGATAAAATTTGGCATTGTTTTCCTTGCCACTATCATACCATAGAATCATAGAATAATAGGGTTGGAAGGGACCTCACAAGGTCATCTAGTCCAACCCCCTGCTAAAAAGCAGGACCTCTCCCCCTAAATCACCCCAGCCAGGGTTTTGTCTAACCGAGCCTTAAAAATCTCCAAAGATGGAGATTCTACCACCTCCCTAGATAGCCCATTCCAATGCTTCACCACCCTCCTAGTGAGAAAGTTTTTCCTAATATCCAACCTTGACCTCCCCAGCTGTAATTTGAAACCATTGCTCCTTGTTCTGTCCTCTGTTACCCTCAAGAACAGCCTAGCTCCCTCCTCTTTGGAGCAACCCTTCAAGTAGTTGAAGGTTGCTATCAAATCTCCCCTCAGTCTTCTCTTCTGTAGACTAAATAAGCCTAGTTCCTTTAGTCTCTCCTCATAAGTCATCTGCCCCAGCCCCCTAATCATTTTTGTTGCCCTCCGCTGGGCTCTTTCTAATTTGTCCACATCCTTTCTGTAGTGGGGAGCCCAAAACTGGACACAGTATTCCAGATGCTGCCT
This sequence comes from Pelusios castaneus, assembly GCA_007922175.1. Classification (NCBI taxonomy): domain Eukaryota; kingdom Metazoa; phylum Chordata; order Testudines; family Pelomedusidae; genus Pelusios; species Pelusios castaneus. The sequence goes on along the minus strand of ML685756.1, from coordinate 30,253,052 downwards.
GACCAGTGTCGAATAGAGAGGAATTATCACATCCCTCGATCTGCTGGCAATACTCCTCACTGGATCCGGGACACTGGTATGCTGCGCTCGACCTGCAGGACACCTACTTCCACATCTCGATTTTTCCAGGACACAGACAGTTCCTTCGATTTGTGGTAGGGGGCTCCCAATTCCAATTCACCATACTCCTTTTTGGTCTGTTATCAGCCCTTGGGTTATTTACCAAACATGTGGTGGTAGTGGTGGCCTATCTCAGATGTTGGGGAAGGGTCAAGATTTATCTATACATGAACAATTGGATCATATGGGCAAATCACGGGTTCAAGTTCAGTCCAATCTGGACCTAGCGAGAGACACCTGCCACCACTTGGGACTACTTGTGAACAAACAAAAGTCAATCCTGGTGCCAGTCTAGAAAATACGATTTATTGGGGCTATTCTAGACTCTACACAGGTCAGACCATTCCTGCTGCAGTCTAGGTTCCATTCCTGCTGCAGTCTAGGTTCAAGGCCATATCTGACCTAATCAGGGTTCTGTGTGCCTCACCTGTAACAACAGCTCATGCCTGTCTGCAATTACTGGGTCATATGGTGGCATGTACTTATATGCTCAAGCACGCTCACCTAAACTCAAGACATTTCAGCTTTGACTGGACATGGTGTACACCCCAATCAGATGCACACTGGACAGGGTTGTGACTGTTGACCTGCACATTCTGACCTCCCTGGAGTGGGGTTGGATGCTCGGACAGTCATGAAAGGATGCCCTTCGCAGACCTGTCCACCTCAGTAACTCTTACTTCGGACACATCAGATCTTAGCTGGGGAGCTTATATCAGCATGGGTCACAGTTCCCAGGGGACCTGGTTGATCAAAGACTGTGATCTGCATATAAATGTGAGGAAGCTTCACGTGTTCCACTTAGCTTGTATAGTGTTCCTCCCCACCTCGAAAAGCAGGACAGTTCAGATCCTGATGAACAAGATCTCCACTATGTACTGTGTCAACCGACAAGGTGGAGCTCATTCCCCAGTCCTCTGTCAGGAAACAGCAAGTCTGTGGACTCTGATAATAGACCACAACATCCACTTATAATGGCCTCTTACTCACCTGCCAGAGATCAACAAAGACAAGGCAGACCCCCTCAGCAGGAATTCATGCCTTCCCACAAGTGGTCTCTCTACCCAGAAGTGGTGGACCTGAACTTCCAGAAGTGGGGCTTTCCCTGGGTGGATCTGTTCACCTCCCAGGTTAACCTGAAGTGCAAATAGTTTTGCTTCTTTCAAGGGCTAGATGAAGGAGCACTGTCAGATGCCTTCCTCCTTCATGGTTGGGGGTCTCCTGTGTGTCTTCCCCACATGACTCTGATCCGCAGGGTCCTGTTAAAAATCAAAAGGGACAGGGCAAGAGTTATTCTCATAGCGGCCGCGTGGCCCAGGCAATATTGATTCTCAATGCTCCCGGAACTGTTGGTGGCTCTTCCTCTTGAGTTACTGAAGTCTCAGGACCTTTTTTCTCAAGATTGGGGATGCTTATTGCATTCAAACCTGAGCCAACTCCACCTAACAGCATGGAAGCTCAATGGCTGAAGGTCAAGGAGCAAGCATGCTCATCATAGGCGCAGACTATGTTGATTGGCAGCAGGAAACCGGTCACAAGTCTATCCTATATGGCCAAATGGAAGAGATTCACATCCTGGGCTGATTGTCAAGGTGTTGTGCCCCACCTAGCTCCAATCCCAGAGATCCTGGACTACTTCTTGCAACTCAAGCTCTAGGGTCTGGCTACCTCATCACTGAAGATGCACCTCGCTGTCATATCAGCGTTCCACCCTCCTGTCCATGGGTAGTCAATTTTCCCCAATGCTATGACAACAAGGTTTCTGAAGAGCATGGAGAGGTTCTACCCATTTTGCCCTCCTGGGACTTAAACCTAGTTTGATCTAGACTCATGAGGGCCCCATTCAAGCCGATGGTCCGTTGATGCTGCAGTCATGGAAGATGACCTTCTTAGTAGCGATCACCTAAGCCAGGAGGGTCTCTGAGATAAGGTCCCTCACCGCAACACCACCCTATACAGCCCTATACAGTTTTTTTTAAGGACAAGGCACACCTGAGACTTCCTTTGGCCTTCCTGTTCAAGGTTGTATCTTCTCTCCATTCAAATCAGGACATTTTCCTGTCAATTTTCTTACCGAAACCCCACGCTTCTGAGTCAGAAAAGAGATGGCACACACTAGACATTCGCAGGGCCCTAACATTTCAAAAAGAGAGGACAAAACCATTTTGACAATTAATGCAGCTATTTGTGGCAATGGCTCATAGAATGAAGGGCTTACCTGTGTCGTTGGAGCAGATCTCTTCTTGGATATCATCCTGCACCACTTCTGCTACAAGAGGGAGAATCTTCTGCTCCCAGGTGGTGGTAAGGCCCATTCGACCAGGGCTCAGGCATCATCTTCAGTGTCCATATTGGACATTTGCAGAGCAGTGACATTCTGCTATTGATCAGCAGGCTAGAGATGACGCCAGCTTTGGCAGGGGTGCTGCAGTTGACCAACCCATACACTCTGAACCCATCTCCAAAGTAGTGATGGCAAGTCACCTACAATGGAATAAACATGAGCAAGCACTTGAAGAAGAAAAGATGTTTACTTACCTTGTTCTTTGAGATACACTGCTCATGTCCATTCCATGACCTGCCCCATCCCTGCTGTTGGAGTAGCCAGTAAGAAGGAAATGAGGGGTCATAGGGCTGGGAGCACCTCATATACTGCAGCATGTGCGCGGGACTCCAGAGGGTGGGCTCTGCAAAGGGAAAAAAGTTTCCAGTAACCATGCACAGGAGCGCGCATACCTTCAATGTAATGAGCATGACCAACACATCTCGAAGAACAACAGTTACAAGATAAGTAACCATCTTTTCCTGCCTCTGAGCATGCAGGCTGCAGCTCCACCCCATGGTTCTGGACACCAAAGGTGCAAAACAGTGCACAAACCAGTGGAATATAGGCATTCTTCTGCCTAACTTACCTTTAGGGCCCAATCCTCTACACATATTCAGACCTCATCTACCAGAACAGGCCCTAGGGCTGAATTCACACAGAACAGCCAGAGGATGACAACCTCCCTCCCAGCCACTAGCCCAGTAGTTAGGATACTCACCTGGGATGTGGAAGCCCCTCCTCTACCTGAGGGAGTGAAGGGGTTTGAACTGGAACCTAAAACTTCTCAGTTGATTGCCCTAAGCCCTGAGATAATGGTATAGCCTGTGGGGCTCCTTCAGTCTCTCTTATTGAAGCTGTCAGTTCCACTATGGATAATAAATACATTTTTTTTAACAAAGGACTTTGAGGCAGAGAGACTATATCCTGGATTTCCCTCCTCCCTGCCCCTCTGACACTGCACCCCTTCATGGAGCTCCACTGTGACAGGCCAATTCTGCTGGCTCCTTTCAATCTGAGTAGCTCTTGGGGAGAAGCATCTCAGGAGCACAGAGAGTGCAAAACTCCTTCTCCCCACCCCATGAGTGCAAAGTTGTGTAAGGGAGCTAACTATGATCTGGCACTATATCATCATATAGTACAACTAGCTGCAAAACTGTCTAGGTATAAATAACATGTCATACATGATCTATGGTTTATATTTATAGAGTGCAATGAATATTCTGATACCCACAGTTTATAGTGAGATTGAAGCTCAGCTTGGCTGTATGATTATGGTTCTCTGAGGGTAGTGGTGAAACATTTGCTGGCAAGTCCCTTCCAAATAATGTTCAGAGAGGAAAGATTGACTTTCTCAGCATGTTTAGTGGATGATTCCAAATATAATTCTGCTGTTCAAAGCTGCAAAGGCTTGTCCTTCAAGCAGTAGGTTTATGCAATATTGGCATTAACTCTGAACTTTACCCTTGAATGGGTCTGTTATCCATAAGAACCACTTGCACCTTTGCATGAGGGCAAGCATTTCTTCGTATTGGTCATGCCATCACACTTGGGATTGACACCCTTGCAAACATTTCCACCCTGTGAAAATCGGCCAACAAAGATATCACACACACACACACACACACACACACACACACACACACACACACACAC
>ML685756.1:30230609-30248943 GCA_007922175.1 Pelusios castaneus | reverse complement strand
CACACACACACACACACACACACACACACACACACACACACACACACCCCACTGCCCCCCACCCAGCCAGTAACATCATTTAAAGCTTTTTCCTCAAAAGTAATGATAAAGAAATGCTAAATTTTTTTCAGGTAGGTCTGTGTTTCTGGGCTGACAGCCAAGATGAAAGACAGATGAAAGTAGCAGGAATGGGATTTGATTAGAGTTGGTTCATCCACAGAAATTTGGAGAGTTCTATATGGATTATGGCTGGAGGCAGCTGAGCCCCAACTGTATGCAGGAAAGAGAAGGATGTGTGAAAGGTCCTCTCCATCTGGGGACCTTAGGAGTATAGAGTTGGGGTGGGAAAGGGAATTTCTTTAGAACTGATTTGGTGATGCTGGTGACGTTTTGGTCAGGTTTTGTTTTGGTTTGGTTTTTTAAGTAGAACTGTTGTAACTTACTACTATTTTAAGACTTCCTGGGTTTCTAAAGTTTAGTATTAAGCGATTTCCTTCATTTTGCACCATCAATGATATTTAAAATGCCAAGGTTCTGTGGTGCACTCAAGTGCTCTGTCTTCAAATTCTTCTTATCCAGTCAGGACACAGGAGTCAAAGGTGCCCATTTTACAGTTGTTTGCAACTACTGGATCGCTGTCTCAGTTATCATTCAAATCTACATTTCTAGGCGGTCATTAACCAAGTTTTTCCTGAAAGACAACAGTGTCCTGTGGCACTTTTAAAGACTAACAGATTTATTTATCGCATGAGCTTTTGTGGGAGAAAATCCCACTTCGTCAGACGCTTTGAAGATAGGAAAGTTACAGAGTGGGAGGAAATTAAATGCAGGGGAGTGTATGACATAGCATCAGGTCAGGCTGTAACAGCAAATCAAAATAGGTGTTAGGATTCAAAACACTGGGGAACAGCACATAGAGGAGGGGGAGGTCAAATCACTTGTTGTAATGCGAGAAAAATCCATAGTCCCTGTTTAACCCCAAGACAACTGAGTCAAATTTGCATATAAGTTCGAGTTTTTCCTGTACATCTTCAGAAAAGTGACCAACTTCCTTTCACAACATCATGTTAGTCTATATAGAAATGCAGTTTATGTGTTGCTTTAGGAAAAAAGTTCTAGACTAATGAAACACAAGTGCTATTCAGCCAATTTATATTCAATTCTCAATTTCTTTTGTCCTTTCTTTAGTAACTTTGCAAATGGAGTGCAAGAGGCAGTGTACAGAATATTTTGTAGAATTTCAATAAGGAAAAACGTGTTATTTTAACTGAGAAGAGGATGGCTGACTTACTGTAAATGACCGCAAAGCCACCAGCAAGCAAATGTATTTGTCTTTATTATGCAATAAATACTACAATATAATATCAAAACATATCTGCAAGATTAGATATCTTCTACTAAAGAGATGTTTTAAAAGATGCCTAAGAAGCTCTCTGAAACATTGATACTGAATTTTAAACTGATTTTCAAATACTAGGGTCATTCTAGAGGACTGAAAGAAAATTAATTTTAGTGCCAGTATTTAGAAAGGGTAAATGGGTTGTTCTGAGTAATTATAGACCTGTTAACCTGACATAGATCCTAAGCAAAATAATATTGATCCACGGAGACTCAGTCAGTAAAGAATTAAATTTTATGAATATTATTAACACCAATCACCATGATTTTGTGGGAAATCTATCTAGTTGAGTATTTTTTTAGAGTGGCATTACAAGTTTGGTTGATAACTTAACTCTTGATGTTGTATACTTTGATTTAGGTAGGTGATTAGACTTAGTAGCATACAACATTCCTATTAAAAATTAGAACCATATAAAATCAGTGTAGCACATACTAATGGATTAATTGCTAGCTAACTTATAGATCACAAAACATAATTGTTGGAGTGGAATCATGAGTTACTGGTACATTTCTAATGAGATCCCACAGGGAATGTTTCTTGGCCCATGCTTATTTTATTAATGACCTGGCAGAAAATGCAGTGTTGGCTGGTGAAGTTTGTAGGTGACACAAAGACCTGAGGAGTGGTAAGAACAGGTCACTCATACCCAGTGATCTTGGTCAGTTGATAAATGGGACAGATGGGTCACACTTGTCTTAGAGAAAACCCTTGCATCGTTGCAGGATATTGCCATTATCTTCAACTCCTGTGCCTATCTCACAAGGGTATCTAGGTGCACACTTTATCAGATAAGAAGTATATATCACCATAAAAATAGGGAGCCTGTGTCACATGACACTTTTCAGCAACTAGCTCTTCATTCTGAGAAGACATAACATCATAAATAGCATCCAGAAGATATAAAATAACACCAGAAGACAGTATCTGTTGTTATTGCAAAGCCTTAACAATATAGTTTACATTTTCACCCTCATCTATGGTGCTCAAATATATTTCTTATGGGATCAAGTTCCAGAGGTAATGGCCCTTGACTGTTCCCTCAACTTCTTTTCTTAACCTAAGGGCGATCTCTCCAAATAATTCTGTGATGGAGTGTAGAAACCCCACACTGGACCAAGGAGGAAGTATTGATCTGTACTAGGGTCAGGGACTGAGAATTCTTTGTGCCTCATAGCCCTTGCCAGAATGTGTCCTCCACCTGTAGTAATGAATTAGGAAGATAGCAGAATATGAAGGGAAGGAAATTAACCATGACAAAGAGGACTGTCCTTCTAAGGGAAAGAGCTTTCCATTGTTAGAGGGAATTAGCTTTCCAGACCTGGGAACTGAAGCCAACTGGAGAGAGAACTCACTTAGTGGTGTAAGGAAGGCTTATCTTACAAAGTGCCTGAAAATTTGGTCTTTAGGAGAGAGTTTCCAGATTTCCTAAAGTCCATTTTTAATTTTTTTCAATAAATCAGCCCATAAACTGTTTGACCACTGGGTGCATAGCTAATCATGTCACCATGAAGAAAGAGAAGGTCCAGCTACAAGCTAGGTAGTTTCCCACAGAAAGGCATCCATGACTTTAACCACTAAATGTATGGCTGTACTGCAATAAACACGTGTCTCTGACTTGTGTCATCGAACTCAAGCTCACGGGGTGATAAAATTTCAATGTAGATGTTTGCACTCAGGCGAGTCAGCTAACCCAGGTGAGCCATGCATGTCTTGTAATGTAGTTATACGCTAAAAGACCCAAACAACCTCCCTGTGTTTAACCAGCCAAAAAGGGGAAGGATCTGTCTCACTGTTAATTGCATGCACATCTGAATACTATTACTATGAAACTAAATTCAGTATAATCAAGAAGTCACCTGTGTCCTTCTCGACTTGCATTGCTGCTGTGTAGCCCATAAAGTATCTATAAATCCAATTGGTCATCTGCAAGGTGTAGAATGAGAGTTCCTCAGAGCTGGAGACACTTGCCACAGATGTTTTGAGAAGACAATCTGTGTTAATCAGGTGTCACGTTACATTGAATTATTCTGATAATTGAGATGTTCAGATTCCATAACAGAGAAAAACAAAAGATTCCACTTCAGTTAAAAGGCCCTAATTCCTTTCCCCTCTGAATACCAGGTGATAGGGCTGTACTCTGCATCACATAGGGTATGTCAACACTTACAAGTTAGGTCAACTTAAGGAGGCTTAAGTTGACCTAAACTACTCCACGTCCACACTGGGCTTTTCTTAAGCCAACGTAAGCATTTCCTTAAGTCGACTTAAGGAAAAGTTAAGTCAACTTAATAACACCTCGTTTTAGGTCGACTTAAGCCAGTGTGGACGGGGATTAGTGCCTAAGTCGACCTTATTAAGTCGACTTAAAGTGTTAAGGTGACTTAATAAGGTCGAAAAGGGGCTATGGCTACACTAGAAAAGTTAAGTTGACTTTTGTAAAGTTGACCTTATTAAGTCAACTTAATAAAGTCGACTTAACTTTTCTAGTGTAGACATAGCCAGAGAGATATCCATGATTGGATCACATTCTGGCAACTTACACAGGCAATGGCATCAGATGCTCTGATCTCATTGCCTTGACTTGTGGGTGGGATGTGATTATCCTCAAGGCCAGCTAGCTTTCTCTGAGGAAGAAGAAGTCTGTTCCCTCTCCCAACCCAGCTGCTGTTGTCTGCAGGAGGATGTGAGTTATGGATAGTCTTGCCTTCTTTTACAGCTGGGTTTTGAGGGTTTGGGGTGCTTTATTCTGTCCCCTACCATACCGGAATTGCTCTTCACTTTCTGGCTGCTTACAACCTGGCTGATTCCTCCTTCTGTCCCTCTTTCCATGAGGGAGGCCTGGGCTGTCCTCGAATGCCACCAGCAGATTGGAGAGTTTAGGATAGCTGTTCAGGGACTATAAAGCTCTCCTAAAAATGGTTTTGTTTATTTTAAATTAGCACCACATTGACTCTAACTATGCATGTTTCTATAAGATTCACAAAGAGTGATGCCAGCCAACTTTCAATAAACAAGAAAGTTTTTTCTAGATATCCAGTATATTACAATGTATAATTATTTTTTTCTTCTCATGGGCAATATATAGAGTGTATATCAAACATGGGATATCTGTCTCTTCAGTCTCCTCAAAACTGCTGTGCAGTTTTTTCATAGCCCTGGTCTACCCTGAGGAAAGGAGGTGTGGTTAGCAAATGTGCTAGCCAGCACATGGTAATTAACATGTTTTTCATCACCACTAGCACCTGCAGTAGACAGAACCAACGATGTTTAAAAATATGCTCACTCTTCATTGTCTATGTCTACACTGGGTGGTAAATTGTATTTAAAAATATGTTCATTAACAGTTATTTAGTTAACACATTTCCTAACCACACCTCACTTTCTCAGTGTAGACAGGTTCATATTGCTTCATTCTTGTCCTTAGGCTCCACTTTCATCAGTGACAACCATAGCTACCACAGTCACTAAGCTATTAGCACTTTTCAGATCAAAAATGTAAATATTTTTTATCCTTCGATATGGCACTTAGCCAAGTCAGTCTTCCCTCTCACTTTACCAGCAGAGTTGAATCAATTGTGCACCTGCTGTTATCTTTCAGCAATTCTATTTCAGACTTCAGAATCATATGAGATAGGATCTAAGGTCACTAAGAACAGGTCCATAGCCATTTAAATATAGTTAAACCTGTAAGACACCATCCTTAGTGGACATCGTCTGGTCTTAACATAACATTCTGCCTAGTTATATATTTGTAACATAGTATGCAGATAAATTGATTAATATTTGGTAAGCACTCAGATACCATAGTGATGAACACCATGCAAAAGCCTATGAGGAAATTAGAAATTGTTTTTATATATACTGTACACTATTCAAACTGTGCTCTAAAGGCATTTAACAATGAGGATAGAATAAAATATTGAATAGATGTTCATTAATTGAGCATCATCCATCCTGTGCACTGAATGACACAGAACTCCCATGGAAAAAGTATTATATGCATACAGCATTCTTGAATTCAACCATAGGGCTGAATTAAAGTTGTAGAGGCAACCTTATTTCTGTCATTGCTGAAATTTGAGTACTTGACATTGCAACTTTCGTGATGTTCTTTTAATGTAGTTTTTCATGTGTAAACTATATATAACTTACAAAACTACATGCTTTTTAAACATGTAATTAGTTTGTGATCATTTGCACTTAGGCACATATTAATTTTTAATTTAGCAATTAATTCATCTCTATATGTAAGAAAAGGGTCTATGTGATGGGGCAGTTGTCCTGCACTGGTGAAATAAGGGTCCTGAGAGAGCAGCCAATCAGGTTGGAGGGCTGATGTGCCAATCAGAACCGAGGACAGGGTAGAAAAGCTGGCTGCTGAGACAGAGCAAAGGCACTCTCCCTCAGGCACTGTCCTACTTGCACAGAAGCCATGGGATCAACACCTGGGGCAGTTCCCTGTGAGCAGCAGGGCTCTAAAGGAGACTGAGCCTGGAACCTAGCAGAGGTGTCCTGCAGAGAATCCTGCAAGGGAGAGAGGGACTGAGACTGCTGGGGCTCAGGAGAAGCCATAGCAAAGCCAGGGGAAGGCTGTGATGGATGAGACTTGGGAGGAGCTGGAGAGACACATGCAAGGGGCAGAAGACATCACAGAAGGCATGGGATCTATAGGAAAGTGGCCATGGGGAACTTTCATGGACTAAGGATCGAGATGACACCTATGGAAAGTCATACAATGTCCCTGGGCCAGGGCCCAGAGAAGTGGGCAGGCCCAGGTTCCCCCCCCCCCACCTCTCCCTGACCACTGGTGAGCAGTGAAGGATGAGAGGTGTCCACTGGGACCAAGTGGGCTACTGGGACTGTACTTTTCCCTGGAAGAGGGGTAAACTGAACTGGGGCTCAACTGGAGGGCTGGGTCGCTCTGCAAAGAGCTTTAGAACATGGACAGCACCGGACACTGGAACTAAATTCACCGGACAGTGGAACTAAAGTAATATTGACAGGAGTGCCTGTCAGGGGGCCGGGCTGAGGAGTGTGTTATAGTCCCATACAGATTAGCCTGAGTAGAGTGTAATACTTTGTGTTAGAAAATTATTTTCTATACCTTTTAGACATTCTAAGTGTGCTTTATTAGTGGCAGCAATGTGTCCTCCAGCATATGTCCCTCACATTGAAATGCCCTTTGATAACAAAATTCTTCTTTTCTCCATATTGTAAATAGATATTTAAGAAGACATTCATTCTAATCCCCATTCTGGTTTGTACATAAACATTTCAACTCCTACTTTTCTGAATTATCAATTACTCTATGCAGTCCTTGCTTTCCTTCCTAAATAGAATGTATCTCCTGATTTCAATATTCAAATTAAATGACTCCTTCCATCATGTTTCAATAATACCAATTTTGGCAAATGTCTTTTAATAAATGAACATTTTTAATTCCTGTGCGTTTGTCATCTTTAGACAGCCTTTGAAATTTGCTAGACATGGGAGTACACTTACAATTCCTTGAAGTTGTTTGTGTGTTTAGGAGTAAACATGATTTGCTTTTGTCCACATCACAATAAATAGCATAAAGAGAGCTTGGATATATTATATTTACCCCTTTCACTACCTTTTGGAAGCTATCTATTTTAATGTTTCTTCTTCTGGTTTTGTTTTCAAATCCACCAAGATTTTCTTTTAAGAACTGTAAATCATTTTGACATAAGCTTCATTTTCTGTTTACCGTATCTGCTAACAACAATATTCTTCCCTCATCCTGCTGTTCTTGTTGTACTCTTCTCCACTGGGATTATATATTGGTGTATCTTTTGATAATTACTCTTTGTGCAAACATGGACTATTGTATTCAGGTGTGGGCATTTAGCAGTAAAAAAAGCAAAAAACAAACTCATACTAATTGGAGAAAGCTCAGAAAAGAGCAACAAAAATGCTTAGGGATCCATTAGAATGTATTTATGTAGAAAGAGTAAAATTATTAAAAATAGATAATTTCCCAAAGTTATGACCAAATGTTGATGTGGTATATATCCCAATGACAGCGTGGAATTATTCATTAAGCAGTATACAGTAACTAGGAGGAATGGAATGAGATTTAAGAAAGGAAAGGTGGGCAGGGAGCATGAGGGAGGCTGTCTTTGTGTGAAGCATGGGGGACATATTTACACACACGTGAGAATTTTTGTAGAGGACCAAACAAATATGAAGAATTGTTAGGGTTGTGCAAAAATCCCTAATACAGAAACAACAGACATGAAAGGAACTGTTGATTTACAATATGTAAAGCAGGCACCAAATAATAGCTACCTTTTCAAGAACTTCTTTTGTTCACTTTAAATTCTGAGGTGCTAAGTTTTTATAGAAATGAATTTCACCATTTTGTCCTTAAACTGGTACCTTTATTAAAGGATCTTTTGATCACTTGGGCAAAGAAATCAAGTAAAAATGTCAAGGCAATAATAAAAGAAATATGGGAAATGGTTAGTAGATATTTCAAAGACATTACTCTCCCACAAGATCAGTACGTATCCAGTTCCAAATAATGAACTCATGCACAGGTTGTGAGTTTGTGACCAGGCTGTGCCTACCCATGCTCCAGCTGCAGTGTAGACACAGTCTTAGAGAACCACTCCAAAGATCTAAGTGAATAGTCCTACAAGGGGGGTTATTTGGTAATCATAGTTAATTTTAGAACAACAGAAGATGCTCCAAGCATACAGGGACACGCGCAGTGAGGAACAACAACAAGATCCCTGAGGCACCTTAAAGACTAACACATTTCTTTGGGCATAAGCTTTCATGGGCTCCAACCCACTTCATCAGATGATTCAAGAGTTGGAGCCCATGAAAGCTAATGCCCAAAGAAAGTTGTTAGTCTTTAAGGTGCTACAGTGCTCTTATTGTTTTTGCTGTACACAGAGTAACGCAGCTACTCCTCTAGAACTTGTCACAATGAGGGCGGTGTTGCAGTACCTCTGTGTTGTACAAGGGAGGCCTATTGCAGGCAAAAGGACTGCTTAAAAACTAAAGGCAAATGTGGTAAACGTACTGTTCACTGCTCAAGTCATCAAAGATTGTTCACTGTTTATTTATTTTTGGTACTGTAATGATCCATGCAGTTACTAATACGGGAGTTCTGGAAAATTCTTTTAGAGTTCTGGACTGCTCATTTAGAGATTTTCAGTTTGCACTGTGGCAGCAGAGATACTTTGACTGCAGAAGTGGATTATGTAAAAAGTGCACAAGCAGTCTCAATTGCTCTCCAAGTTTACCACCCCCTTTCTTGCCACTATCTCACAGCTTGCATTTGTTCTGTCATTACAAAATGCAAATATCACTTCAAACCATAGTTAACCACACATTGTATTGGCACCTCATTTACTAAAATGACATTTTAGTTCCCATTAAAACAATCTGTTTGAGTACATCATCACTAACGTCTTGTGCAGAAGTTATAGAAAATTGATTCTGTAAACATGTTTAGTAGAAAATGAGCATATGTAATAATTAACCCTATTGGAGGCAAGAAAAAAAGTGGTTTGTGTCTCAGATTAAGTTACTGAATTTTTTAGCCTTAAGTAAGTCTCCTAGGCACCAAGGACATGAATGTATGATTTACATCACACTGTTTAAGATAAATGTAATGGTCTGGCATTGGGACACCCCAACCTCATCATAGGTGTAAATCCTAAAGTGGAAATTTAAGAGGGTTTTACTGACTCACTAACACAGGTGTCTCATTACCCCATTTGGATTGGAGGGAACTGGGATTGTCTCTCTAGGTGAGAAGGTCTCTAAGCATCATAAGGAAGGAGCTCTAGCCACCGTCCCAGCATCTGAGGAGAAAGCTTCAACTCTACTTTGTTACTAGATAACTGAATATTGGTTGAGAAAGCCACACTGCAGGAAAGAGAGGACACTGACTTCAGACAGTGTGAGGACTGTGTTTTTAGAGCTGATGGAGAAAGATAGTTGCTTACAACACAGTTAATCTTACTGCAAGGGAAATTTTTTAAGCAAATGATCTTCTTTATAGATACAAGTTAACATGTTTATTTCCAGAGACCTGAGTTGACCAAAGAAGACTTAATAGTGCCTTTACCATTGAAATTACTGCCAAAATGAAGAGTACACCGAGTAAATATTGTATTTATTTAGTATATTACAGCTGTAAGAGTTAGGATTAGACATTGGAATAGGGGCTGCGGGAAGCACAAACAATCAAAGAGCTCATTTGTATGAACCCTTTGTCTTGGTACAAAAGTGTGTTTGGAGTTTGTTTTGGAGTTGAATTTTATTTTATTTTATTTTTTTGGAGGTGAGTGGAGGAAAAGTCCATGTAATGAGCTAGTCTTCTCTTGGATAGATAAATGCACTGCACATCTAGGACAGTTGAGTCCTTTAGTTGACTCAAAAAGTCTTGTCTTTGCCTGGATAAGCGTGTATATAGGAACATATGTGATGTATAATATTAATTTCTTTATGGTGGGCTGGATTGGGTCCTGACATACACAACTGTGCAGCATCATAAATCCCTCCTACAACACCAAATACTTGAACAGCTCCCTGTATCTCCAGTGCAGGTAATGGAAATAGATGAGTTCCAAAGGGGTGACTGTGTTAATCTAGTTCAGCAAAACAAACAAGGAATCCTTAGCACTTTTAAAGACTAAGAAAATTATTACATGAGTTTTCATAGGCGAAAATCACACTTCGTCTGACACTTTGAAGATGAGGAACTTAGAGAATGGGAGGAAAATAAATTCAGGGAAGTGTATGACATAGGATCAGGTCAGGCTGTAACAGCAAATCAAAGCAGATGTTACGATTCAATCACTGGGGAATAGCATATAGAGGAAGGTGAAGTCAAATCACTTGTAGTAATGAGAAAAAAATCCGTAGTCCCTGTTTAACTCTGAGGCAATGGAGTCAAATCTACATATGAATTCCAGTTCTCCAGTTTCCCTTCTAAGCTGTGATTTGTTATCCATTTGTTTGAGCACAGCTATTAACAAGTCATCAATGGAGTGAGCAGGGAGACTGAAGTGTTCCCCTATTGGTTTTTGAATGTTGTGATTTCTGATGTCAGACTTGTGTGCATTTATTCTTTTTTGCAGAGACTGCCCTGTTTGTCCAATATTTAAGGCAGGGGGGCATTTCCGGCACACAATAGCATAAATCACATTGGTGGATGAGCAGGTGAATGAGCCCTTGATGAAGTAGGTGGCTTGATTTGGTCCTGTGATGGTGTCTTTAGTGTAGATATGAGGGCAAAGTTGGCAGCATGGTCTGTTGCAGGGATATGTTTCTGTTTTAATGTTTCTGTTGTTTGATCTGCAGTTGCTGGTGAGTATCCGTTTAAGGTTGTGGAGGGGGGCTGTCTGTAAGCAAGGAAAGCTCTGTCTCCCAAGGCTTGAGAGAGTGAAGGATCATCTTGTAGAATAGACTGAAGATCCTTGATGATGTGCTGTAGAGGTCTGACTTGGGGGTTGTAGGTGATGACCAGTGGGGTCCTGTTGTTTTCTTTCGTGGGCTTCTCCTGTAGTAGTTGACTTCTGGGTACCTGTCTGGCTCTGTCAATCTGTTTCTTCATTTCCGCAGGTGGGTATTTTAGTTTTAAGAATGCTTGATAGAGATCCTGTAGCTGTCTGTCTCTGTCTGAAGGATTGGAGCAAATGTTGTTATCTTAGGGCTTGATTGTAGGCAATGGATCATGTGGTATGTCCTGGATGAAAGCTTGAGGGATGTGGGTAACTATAGCAATCAGTAAGTTTTCGGTATAGGGTGGTGTTTATGTGTCCATCACTAATTTGCACTAGATGGGGTCTTAACCGCTCCCCCAATGTCCCAGCCAGTGTAGGACATGAGGGTAGAAAGCTGCTACAGATAGGGGCAAGCTGTTGATTACCAGTCACAGGCACAGAAAAGGAATTTTACCCTTCCCTATGTTGCTCGTGGGACAGCACAGCCATATACCAACTCTTAGGCAGGTAGAATTGAATAATTTATCCTTTAGAACTATATATTGCCATTTGTCACCAAGTCACCTGGGTGTTTTATATCAATAGGCAATTGTAAATCAGAGTACAACAGCCCCCTATTTGTGAACAAGAAGTCCCCATTCCCTGCTATTTAAAAAGGTCAGTAATAAGCCTGGTGAGACAAACAGTTGTATAGTCTGCCATGAAGCTTGTTACAGTGGAAAACAGACAGCGAAAGGGAGTAGATTACAGAGCATATACAATGCAAGTTACTCTATTGGTATATTTGAAAAAGAACTGGAAGTGTTATCCAAATAAATGACCAAATTCAGGAGTCTTTATTTAGGAGAGTAACTCTGCTTTTGGAAGCAGCCTCTGAAGCTCATAAAGGTTGCAGGATCAGGCCCTATTCAAAGCAACCATGTTGTGAAAATGTCTCGTCTTCACAAATATTGATTGTTCTAATGAGCTTCTGAAAATGAGGCATGTGCTTCATTCCTTCATAAAAATAAATAAATCGAGGCTTCCAGCACAGAGCACTAGAAACTAAGCCTTTCCTGTCATTCTGGCCCTTGGAAAGGTCAGTGTAAAAAATGTTATAATACAAAGTGATTTTAACCTGACTTTGCTAATGTGACATTTGGAGCATGCTTGTAACAGTGTGATGTGACAGCAGGCTAACATTGTGAATTATTGGCAAATGGCATGGGGTCTGACTGGAAGGAGGAAGCTGTTTACTGATTTCTCATTTTATGCTTTCCCATCAAATGTCAAAGGAAATAAAAAGCCCACAAAGTATGAATTACAAACTGTTCTAAGTGTATCAAAATGCATTAAGTGCACATCATTTTTCTAAGTTTCTGGAAGGGGTCAAGAATACACTGCAGGTTCTGAAATTACATTGATACCCACATACAGAAAAATACTGAGGTCAGTTAAGGTTCCAGATACATCAAATCCCTGCTGACCTAATTGTGGAATACCATAAACCTGTGAACCACTGTTGGTTTATTGTGAAGATCCAATGAATGCAGTTGTGAGGCTTGCAGAAACCAATGCATTTAAGTAAGTGTCCACCCATGTGAGGATTATACCTTCCAGAACAAAGACTACATTCTGCATAGCTATATTGGGCTTGTGGTGCTGCAGAAGGAGCCATCTAACTCACAAGGGCTATGTCTACACTGGCAATTTAAGGCGACTTAAGAAGGCTTAAGTCGACCTAAATTAAGCCACGTCCACACTAGGCTTTCATTAAGTCGACTTAAGAAATTCCTTAAGTTGACTTAATGAAAGGTTAAGTCGACTTTGTTACTACCAGGCATTAACTCGACTTAAGGATGGTGTGGACATGGAGTAACCCTTAAGTCGACTTTATTAAGTCGACTTAAGGGCGGTTAGGTCAACTTAACAAAGTGGACTAAGTCAACTTAAAGCTAAGTCAACTTAGTCCACTTTGTTAAGTCAACTTTAATAAGGTCGACTTTAAGTCGACTTGAAGTCAACTTTATGAAAGTCGACTTAACAAAGTCAACTTAACTTTTCTAGTGTAGACGTAGCCAAGAAGCCTAGCAAGGCTCAAATTGCTTTAGGCCTGCTAGGAACTTTTGTGATGACAGTGACTGGTGTGTGTACTTCAAACTACGGGCCTGATCCAAAGTCCACTGAAGGCCTTGGAAAGATTCCCATTGAATTCAGTGGGTTTTGGATTAGGCTGTGAACCCATGTATACATAGTGCTACTGTCTCACAAAATCCAGTGCATGAGTGTAACGTACAATCTGTGCTTGTGAACATAAGTGTCTACTGGTCATGTGATGGATCACATTCCGTGGGAACCTTACTTAATCATATTTAATAGCTCCTGAAATCAAGCTTTAATCAACTAATTTTTTATTTTGGACACTAAATCTCAGATAGTAAAATAGTTTTATCACAGTCTGTTTTTCTACTTTCTGGCTACAAAGTAGTAAGAGAATAATTAGAAAACTTTTCGAACGTTAAACACCTCTATTTTTAGAATGTCATAATTCTGGAATACTTTGTCCAATTCATTTCCAATTTTGTAGAAATATTTCACTTGGCCCCCAGAACTAATCTGGCAATTTTGAGGTCAACATGATACTTCTGTAGATTATAAAGGGAAGCCAAAATTAGCTGCTCACACAAATTCATTTACAGCCTTAATTATGGAGTAACTGCTTTCACTCCACCCTACAGTTTGTAAATTATAGATATTATTTGCCAGAGCATTATCTTAGTAAGCACTGCTAGCGTTATTGTTAAAGATGTACAATTCTACAATCTCTAATTCCACTCTTCAACTATTAACTTTCATGCATGTTGAAACATAGTATATAAGGCTATGTATACACTTGCACTTTTAAGTCAACTTAGTGTGTCTACACTTAAAATTAAAGTTGACTTAAACGGGAACTTACAAAGTCGACCTAGAGCATCCACACTGCATGCTCTAGGTTGACTTTGTGGGACTAGGAGGACTTTGGGCAGGTCCACGGTGGTGGTGGGGGGCACCCCTTGTGTACACTGGGGCAAAGGGGGTCAGGGACTGTGGCAAGGCAGAGCCCTGTGTGTGATGCTGTCTGGATTTAGGGAAGCATTTATGATATTATTTTCAATGGATATCTCATAAATGCTATAGAATCATAGAATCATAGAATCATAGGGTTGGAAGGGACCTCACAAGGTCATCTAGTCCAACCCCCTGCCAAAAAGCAGGACCACTCCCCCTAAAACAACCCAGCCAGGGTTTTGTCTAACTGAGCCTTAAAAATCTCCAAAGATGGAGATTCTACCACCTCCCTAGATAGCCCATTCCAATGCTTCACCATCCTCCTAGTGAGAAAGTTTTTCCTAATATCCAACCTTGACCTCCCCAGCTGTAATTTGAAATCATTGCTCCTTGTTCTGTCCTCTGTTACCCTCGAGAACTGCCTAGCTCCCTCCTCTTTGGAGCAACCCTTCAAGTAGTTGAAGGTTGCTATCAAATCTCCCCTCAGTCTTCTCTTCTGTAGACTAAATAAGCCTAGTTCCTTCAGTCTCTCCTCATAAGTCATCTGCCCCAGACCCCTAATCATTTTTGTTGCCCTCTTCTGGACTCTATCTAATTTGTCCACATCCTTTCTGTAGTGGGGAGCCCAAAACTGGACACAGTATTCCAGATGCGGCCTGACCAGTGTCGAATAGAGGGGAATTATCACATCCCTCGATCTGCTGGCAATACTCCTACTGATGCAGCCTAATATGCCATTGGCCTTTTTCACAACAAGGGCACACTGTTGGCTCATATTCATCTTCCCGTCCACCATAACTCCCAGGTCCTTTTCTACAGCGCTGCTACTTAGCTGATCGGTCCCCAGCCTGTAGCAGTGCATGGGATTTTTCCGTCCTAAGTGCAGGACTTTGCACTTGTCTTTGTTGAACCTCATGAGGTTTCTTTCGGCCCAGTGTTCCAATTTGTCCAAGTTTCCCTGGATCCTGTCCCTGCCCTCCAGAGTATCTACCATTCCCCCCAACTTGGTGTCATCCGCAAACTTACTAAGCACGCAGTCTATTCCATCATCAAGATCATTAATGAACATGTTGAATAGAACCAGCCCCAGGACCGATCCCTGGGGCACTCCACTCGTTACCGGTTGCCAACCAGACATCGAGCCATTGATTCCTACCCGCTGATCCCGTTGGTCTAACCAGTTTTCGATCCACCTTACGGTCCATTCATCCAACCCATTCTTCCTTAACTTGCTGACGAGAATGCTGTGGGAAACCGTATCAAAAGCCTTGCTAAAGTCAAGGTATACCATGTCAACGGCTCTTCCCGCATTCACAAATCCAGTCATCTCATCATAGAAGGAAATCAGGTTGGTCAGCACAATTTGCCCTTGGTGAATCCATGTTGACTGTTCCTGATCACTCTATTTTCCTCCAAGTGTTTCAGGATGGATTCCTTGAGGACCTGCTCCATGATTTTCCCAGGGATTGAGGTGAGGCTGACCGGTCTGTAGTTCCCCAGATCCTCCTTTTCCCTTTCTTAAAGATAGGTACTATATTTGCCTTTTTCCAGTCCTCCGGGACCACCCCGGTTCGCCACAAGTTCTCAAAGATAATGGCCAGCGGCTTTGCAATCACTTCCCCCAACTCCCTCAGCACCCTCGGATGCAGTTCATCCGGCCCCATGGACTTGTGCACATCCAATTTCATTAAGTGTTCCCTAACCTGACTTTCCATCACCGAGGGCCGCTCTTCTCTCCATTCCGCGTTACCCCGTGTAGTAGCCTGGGAGCTGGCCCTACCTGTGAAGACTGAAGTAAAAAAAGCATTGAGTACTTCAGGCTTTTCCGCATCATCCTCCACGAGGATGCCTGCCCCATTCAGTAAGGGACCTACACCACCTCTGATCCTTTTCTTGTTGCTGATATACTTATAGAGCCCCTTTCTGTTATCCTTCACATCTCTTGCTAGCTGCAACTCCAATTGTCTTTTGGCCTTTCTGATTTTATCCTTGCAGTCCAGAGCAATATCTTTATATGCATCCCTTGTTATCTGTCCAAGCTTCCACTTCTTGTAACCTTTCCTTTTATGTTTCAGCTCCCCGCAGAGTTCCCTGCTAAGCCACACTGGTCGCTGTCCACATTTGCTGTTCTTTCTGTACATCGGAATGTTATCTTCCTGTGCCTTTAACAGGGTTTCTTTAAAATACAGCCAGCTGTCTTAGACACCTTTCCCCTTCAGATCACCTCCCATGGGACCCTGCCCATCAGCTCCCTAAGGGAGCCAAAATCTGCTTTTCTGAAGTCCAGGGTGTGTGTTCTGCTTCTTTCCTTCCTTCCATTGATCAGGATCCTGAACTCTACCATCTCATGGTCGCTGCTGCCCTGGTTGCCATTTACTTCTACTTCCCCAATCAATTCTTCTCTGTTTGTGAGCAATAGGTCTAGAGGTGCAAGGCCCCTAGTTGGTTCCTCCAGCATTTGTACTAGGAAGTTGTCCTCAATATTCTCCAAAAACTTCCTGGATTGCCTGTGCACTGCTGTATTATCTTCCCAGCAGACGTCAGGATAATTGAAGTCCCCCATAAGAACCAGGGCCTGTGATGATCTGGAAATTTCTGTTAGGTGTCCATAGAACACCTCATCAACCTCCTCTTTCTGGTCTGGCGGTCTGTAGCAGACACCCACCACAACATCCCCCTTGTTGTATTCTCCCCTAAACTTAACCCACAAGCTTTCAACCATCTTGTTTCCACTTTCATAGTGGAGCTCCGAGCAGTCATACAGCTCTTTTACATATAGCGCTACTCCTCCCCCCCTTCTTCCCAGCCTGTCCTTCCTGAACAATTTATATCCATCCATGGCAGTGCTCCAGTCATGCAAGTTATCCCACCACGTTTCTGTTATTCCAATTATATCATAGTTCCTTGTCTGTGCCAGTACTACCAATTCTTCCTGCTTGTTTCCCAGGCTCCTTGCATTTGTGTACAGGCACCTAAGATACCGGGCCCATAACCCTACTTTGCCCTGTCGATTCTCCCTCCTGTCGCATCTTCCTCCTTGCAATTTCTCCCGGTGTCCTCCTTCCCCACTTGCCTGAGGTATTATGACTTCATCAGGAAATAAAAAACAATTATTTGATTCCCCCTCCCCCAGTTCCAACTACCCTCTCTTTTATTCCTGCTGTTACAGCCCCAGCACCCCCCAAGTTCCATCCCTTCCCCCAGGTTTCCCTCAGTTTCACTTACCTGTGGGCCTTGGTCACCTTCCCCCTTTGAACCTAGTTTAAAGCCCTCCTCACCAGGTTAGCCAGTCTGCTTCCAAATATGCTCTTCCCCTTCCTGGATAGGTGGAGTCCATCTCTGCCTAGCAGTCCTTCTTCCTGAAACAGCACCCCATGGTCGAGGAAGCCAAAGCCCTCCTGGTAACACCATCTCCGCAGCCAGGCATTCCCCTCCAGGATGCATCTGTCTCTGCTCGGGCCCCTACCCTTGACCGGAAGGATCGAGGAGAACACCACCTGTGCACCAAACTCGTTCACCCATGCTCCCAGAGCCCTGTAGTCCCCTTTGATCTGCAGAGGGCCACCTCTCGCAGTATCATTGGTTCCCACATGGATAAGTAGCATGGGGTAGTAGTCAGAGGGACAGATGATTCTCGACAATCCCCTCTGGCAGGCAGCATACCTCCCGAGAGGCCTTATCTGGGCGACAGATGGGTGCCTCCGTCCCCCTCAGAAGAGAGTCCCCAACTACCACAACCCGACGTTTTCTCCTGGGTGTAATGGTTGTGATCCTCCCAACCTCGGGAGTGCATGGCTTCTCCTCTTCCACCTCATCTCCTGTCTGTAGTGCTGTGTAGCGGTTCTTTACCACAACGGAGGGTGGGATGGGAGCAGGGGTGGAGCACTGTCTGCTGACAGAAGTAACCAGCTGCCAGTGTCCACCCTCTGCTTGAGCCATCTCATCCTTCTCCTTAGGGTGTGGCAGCATTCCTTTGCCTCTGGATAGTTTCTTCATCCCTGCATGTTTCCTCATGGATGCTATCCAGGAACTTCTCCAGGGCATGGATACTCCTGAGCCTGGCCACCTCCTCCTGTAACTCCCCCACCTGTTTCCTGAGAGATTCCACCAGGAGACACCTGTCACATTGAATGATCTCCCCAACCTGACCGTCTGAGAGTGGGAAATGCAGGCCACAGTCCTTGCAAGTCCACGCCAGGATCTGGGTAGAGATATCCATGGTCAGTATGTCTGTCTGGATACAGGCGCAGGTGGAGGAGACAGAAGCAGTGCTGGCACAAGCGGCGCGGGTCCTCTTCACCATAGTAGCTACACAAAACACAAACTTCCCACAAACTCCCTCGCAAACTCCGCTGTTTGCAGTCCCTGGCCGCAAGCTCCCCCTGGTCGCTCAGCCACTGGCTTTTAAGGCCTTCTC
>ML685756.1:30172725-30230599 GCA_007922175.1 Pelusios castaneus | reverse complement strand
TCAGCCACTGGCTTTTAAGGCCTTCTCTGCCTAGGTCAGCCCTTGCCTATAATCCATAGGGACTATGTCGTGTTTGGTATCAATAGAAAGGTAGTAATTTGCTGGGAGTGATTATATGGTTTATGTCTAGGAATTCTATTTGGATTAGAAGTTAGGAAATGGGTATTCTATCTGTACTTTAATTTATGTTATTTTATTGAAATACCTGAGAGAGGTGGATGGGTGTGTCAAGCCATTGTGTCCTTAATGTTTAGGAATGTACCAGGGACTAAACTGATAAGCCATTAAGGACATAAGGAATACACCCATTGTGTCCTTAATGGCTCATCAGTTTAGTCCCTGGGACTATTATCCCTGGTACATTCCTAAACATTAAGGACACAATGGTTTGACACACCCACCCACCTCTTTCAGGTGTTTCAATAAAATAACATAAGTTAAAGTATTATAGAGCATTCATGAGATATCCATTGAAAATAATATCATAAATGCTTCCCTAAAACCAGACAGCATCACACACAGGGCTCTGCCCTGCCCTTTGGGGGGCATGCCAGGCTCTCCCTGTGCCCCACCCCCGGCAGGGAGTACAGTGGTGTAGTCCTGGGGTAGCCCTAAGTCGATTTAGCGCTACCCCATGTCTATACTGGCTTAATTCGACTTTAGAAAGTCGAATTAAGCCTTAGGTCGAGTAAAAAGCAGGTTTAATAAAGTTGACCTAATTTTCCTTAAGTTGACTTAAGCAAGCTGCTTAAGTCGACTTAAGCAAAGTGTAGTGTAGACGCAGCGCAAATTAAGTTGACTTAAGCCAAGCTTAAGTCGACTTAATTTGCCGGTGTAGACGCAGCCTATAATAGCGAGTTTTACTATTCTATGCTATGAGTCTGATCCAGAGAAATGCTGAGCACATCCTAAAAGGGTGATCTGTGTGGGAATTGAAGACATTCAGTACATGCAGGATCAATCCTAAAACCTGACTGCTAATATGAAAGATTTTAGTACATATTTTTCTCTTGTTATTTTAGGGACAGATCCAAAACCCATTGAAAGTAAAAAGTGTCTTCCCATTAACTTGGGAGGCTCTGGATCACACTCATATTGCACACATACACTAGACACTACAGTCAAAGATTTTATGAAAGAAAATGTATATTGCATTAGAAAATATGCTTTTGAGAAAGCACAGCCTTCAAAACTTACAAAGTAGAACTACTGATTTATATGCACAAATACATGTGTATTTGCAAATCAGGCTTGGGAATGCATGTTATAATTTGTGTGCTCACAACAAGCTACATTCAAAAGCATGTGGAATTTAATATGTATTTACAAAATGCATGTACAGTTTAGCATGTGCAATTTAAAATAAATCAGTTTAATTTTTAAGCATCATTTGACTGTGCTTGTTAGGAGCTTTATTTACCAAGTTCAAATAAAAAAAAATCTTGTTCAATCTGATTTTACCAATGTGCATCATAGGAAATATTTTTCAATTGTTTACCTTCCTCACTAGGATTACATGGAAATTTAATATGTGCTTTGACATCTTCAAATGGAGAAGACTGTAGAAGTGGAAATAGTTATTGTGCCTGTAAAACACTTAGAAAATGAACAGTACTATATAAGGCCTAAATATCAGTAGTAATTGTTACATTTGTGATTTGTGATTTTTTCTCGTCATTGTTTTTAAAAGCCTTACCTCCTGTGGCAGCATAATAAGCAGTGTCAGAATGCCAATAAAACACCCCACATCTAACAAAAGATGCATGAATTACTGGGTGAAATTCTGTGAACTGTATTGTGCAAAGGTCAAACTAGAGAATCACAGTGTTTCCTTCTGGCCTTTGAATTTATGAAATTACTGGTCTGTGAAACTATGAGCTTATGACAGACAAATGTTTCAAAGACTTGTCAAAATCCTGCATTTTTCAGTTTTGTCATGGTAAACAGCATTATTATTCCGAGCCATAACGTACTGGTATGACTTGCTCTTTAGAGGTCATTGATGTAAAAGGACAGGCTAAATCTCCCCATAAAAACAGTTAAGATATTCAGTGGTAATGGCACCCAGGCTATGTCTACACTTGTTAGTTTAAGTCGATTTAGCATGTCTAACACTTAAATTTTAAGTCGACTTTGGGGGACCCTACAAAGTCGACCTAGAGCATCCACACTGGAGGCCTAGGTCGACTTGTAGGGGCTAGGTGGACCTGGGACTGGTCGACGGTGGCGGGGGGGCACCCCTTGCCAAGTGCCAGGGGGCTCAACCTTTGCCCCATTGTACCTGGGTACAATGGGGCAAAGGGGGACAGGGACCCTGGCAGGGCATAGGGGTAGGGTGGGGAGGCATACCAGGCTCTTCCTGTGCCAACCCTCCCCCCCCCCCCGGCAGGGAGGGCAATGGGGGAGTCCTGGAGAGCCCTAAGTTGACTAGAGTCGACTTAGGGCTACTCCAGGTCTACACTGGCTTCAATTGACTTTCTAAAGTCGATGTAAGCCAAAAGTCAACTTAAAACAAGGTTTTAAAAAGTTGACTTAATTTTCCTTAAATCGACTTAAGCAGCTTGCATAAGTCGACTTAAGGAAACTGTAGTGTAGACGGAGAGTAAATTAAGTCGACTTAAGCAAGCTTAAGTCGACTTAATTTACAAGTGTAGATGCACCCCCAGAGAGTTGCTAAGGGTATGATGTGGGTTAAACCATCCTCCTGTGTCTTGAAGTTGAAGCTCTGAGGTTTCTCTGTGTTGCAGAGCACCTGCACAAACAGAGGGCAGCTGCCTAGAACCACCAGGTCAGAACAGGAAGCCTCAGTCAGCAGTCTTGACTAGGTGTTTCCCAGGAGTAAAACCAAGGGATTGGGGCAGAAAAAAAGAGATTGTGTTAAGCAGTGAGAGACTATGAATAGAGATGTAGGCAAGACAGCTGATTCTGGAGACTGCATATGATCTTTTACCAGATAAGTCTGCATGAAGGAATTGCCTGAGTGCCATTCATTACCACTTTTGTGCAAAGGAAATAAAAAATATATACTAAGAAGATATCACCATTTTTAGCTCCAAATGGGAAACTGGCCTGGAATGTCCTTGAATTCTGCTTCCATTAGGCATAATAGAAATTCCATGGTTAAATTAGTGTTGAGATTTGCATGTGCAGCAAACTCAGCTTTACAAAACAGTAAGAGTCTATCTTCCCTAAATTTACAGCACATATTTGAGTAAAGAATGAATTTTACGAAGATTTCCGATACATCTGTTAATTTGTTTTAAGTTAAAATTCATTCAAAATTAGTCCTTGTGGAAATTTTTACTGAGAAGATAGCCTTTTTGGAGCCCCTCCTGCTAAAAAATCAAACAGAAACAAAAATCCATATTATCACTGCCACTGATGAACATTTTTTAAAAATAAGATTGTGACTCAGCACAGCTAATTGCTCTTGTATCTAATTGTTCTGATTGTACTCAAGGCCAGATCAGTATGTGAAGTAATTCTTAAATAGTGTCATTGGATATCAGAGAACTCAACCAATCACCAACATTCTTCTTCTTTTCATTTGCATGCTGCAATTCTGTGGTGGATTGCAGAGCTCTGTGGAAACAAAGAGGAGTGGGAGAAGGGAGCATCAGAGGAAAATGTAGTTACACTAGTTTATACCAACCAAAGTTTGGGGCTATAGTGTAACCCACAATAATGAGAAACATTTCATAATAATTGTTTTACCACAATGATTAATCTAAAATCTCTGATATAAAATAAAAACAAATCCAGAACCTGGAAATTACAGATTGCACAGCTGTGATTATACACAATTTAGCCACAAATCATGCCTGTTATCCCAATTACTACCTTGAGAATGGTGAAATTTGATTCTTTTGCCAACAAAAAAGCCTTCCCATATTCTATGTTTACCATAAAGTTTAAATCTAGCTTTCATTCTTTTTCCCCTTCGCTATAGCTCCTATCACTTCACAAAATGGATAAATAACATATAAAGCCAGAACCACTGCAAAGAAACTGATTCAGGTTTGCATCATGAGCAGGATTAATCAGTAGTGATGGTTACAATGATAAATGACAGTGCAGGATTTAGCTTCTGAGTGATCTGGACATAAACATTGGCAGTAAAAACGGAAAGTATAACTAATGAGAGTAACTGCACAGTGCACACAAAACATGTCGGAATTAATCTTCATGCTTTGCTGGGTAAATCAGTGAAGTCCTGTTAGAAAATGAAGAGACTAATCTGCCAAAAAAATCTTACAGGATTTTTTTGAGGGCGAGTACTTTTATGAAGTGGCCTATAGAAAAACCTTCAGTTACAAATAATCGATGATGTCACGGTTGGTTGCTGGTGCATGGTATTTGTGTAGAATACATGAAGCATGAAGTCTCACTTTAAAAAAGGTGGCTACAAAAGGCACAATGGAACAGGATAAAATATATATTCAAGGGTGAAGTGGCTGAACTGCTAACAAAAATATACAGTCATTAAAACCAGAGTTTTGCCCCGAATGTGAAAACTTTGCCACTTTTGGGACAGCATCTCTAAATGTCAGTGAAGGCAGCATGGTCCAGTGAACAAGGTGCTGGATGACAGCTGGGAAATTTGGATTCTATTCCCAGTTCTGCCATTTACCTTCTGTGTGACGTTAGGTGAGTCACTTGATGTTTTGTGTCTCCATTTCTTCTCCTCCCCCCGAACCTCCCAATCTGTCTCATCTACATAGTCTATAAACTCTGGGGAAGCAACTGTTGCTTGTTATGTATTTATATAGCATCTACTACAGGGGTCAGCAACCCAAATGATAAGAAGTGCCATTTTTAAAAAATCCTTCAATAGCCAAGTGTTTTGAGAGCTGCAACATCTGTAGCCTCCTGGTGGAGGGAGCGGGGAGCTGGATCCGGGCACCTTCCACAAGGTCCCGGGGGGGGAGGGCAGAACCAGGATCAGCCCCCCAATGGTGGGGGGAACCCATAGCCTGGCACGGGCCACACACAAGGTCCCCCAGTGGCAAGGGGTGCGCAGAGCTAGGAATGGGCCATGCGTAGGGTCCCCCAGTGGCAAGGGGTGGGAGCCAGAGCCACAAGTGGGCAGTCAAAGAGCCGCATGCGGCTCTGGACCCATAGGTTGCAGACCCCTGATCTACTACAACAGGGTCTGATCATGGTTGAGGCCTCTAGTTACTATGGTGAGACAAATAAATAATATCAACAACTAGAATCAATAGGATTGCCTGAACTAGGCTTGAATTTGCAAAATGATGGACTGTACTATATGGACCAAATTCATTTGCTCTTTTTCCTTGAGATTTCATTTGATTAGTTTAAAAGTCATAGGTCCAAAGTTTCCTGTTTGTTGGGATCACTTTGTATTATTGCTGCCAGTGGTTGCTGCCCTAAAGTTGATAAAGCCAGTAAATGGAGATCCCCCACATTTAGGTGGATCCTTCAATAGCAAAAGCCAGCCTAAAAGTTAATAGGGCCACCCTTCCCTCAATTCAGCCAGCATAAAGTCAAAGCTGAATTAAAAGAGGTGAGATTGGGGCCTCCAACTGCCCCAGCATTGTCTAACTCTGCTATAACATCAACAGCTACTGACAGTCGTCACCAATCAGAATAGTTACCAGCATGTACAAATTACTCTGGGGAAACGGCTGGGCCAGCATCTGTGGTGCACAAAGATAGCTCAGAATCCAAGGTGTGTGCGCTCTTCAGCAAAGGTATACAGAGAATGGCATTTCCATTCTGCTGAAGATTTCAAGATTTGTTTTCATCCCAGTTAGGAACAGAACCTGAAAATTTCAATTTTTTCTGTGAAAGAAAATTCTGGAAAAGTTTCCATTTTAATTTGAGTGAAATGTTTTATTTGAACAAAATTCAAATGGTTTCAATTCAGTTTAAACTTTTACATTATAATATAATACACAAAAATCATATCATACAAAAAGTCATTTTGAGAAGAAAACTTGAAATATTTTGTCCTGAAAATGTGGAAATAGGAACTATAGACAGTCAGAACTGCCCTCCATTTTTCTGAAATGCAATTTTAAGTGAAATTGACATGATTACATGAAGTGTTTGAATTTTGATTGAATGGCATTCTCTGATGGAAAACTGCTTTGTCTTAAGATTTTCCAATCAGCTGTATTCTTCAGTTAAGGTTGAGGATCAGGGCCCTGAAATACTGATAGACCAAAACAAATTCCCGTCTCATTACTTTTTATAAAGCTAACAAGTCTTCCTGTAATAAAAATAATTTTGGTGTTCAAAAGGCATTGTATTCTTTTTTCTTCCCTTCTTGTTATTTTAAAATTGAAGCCCAGCCTGAACGCTGCAGTCAAGTGTTACAACATGAAGACTGCACTGAACAAGCTCAGTTTAAATCACAGATATTTGATAGGTAGGCAGTGGAGATATTGTCTTGATAATAGAAAATGTGGTCTAAATTCTGCTCCTGCTTTTACTCGTATACTTGGCTTGATTGGGATGAGTATAACTGACAACAGAAATTGGCCTGTTGTTCTGAGAACACGTGCAAGTGAGGGGTTTTGTTGTTGTTTTTGTTAACTGACTTGTTTTTGTTATTAATTCCTAACTCTGTTCAAAGCTGTATTGGAAGGAATAGTAAATTTGTAAGTAAAAGGGACTAATTGATTGTACCTGTGTTTCTGCCCATAGATCTTTGTTTCCTAAAATAAAATATATCCACCTCAGAAGATGAAAACTATTACACTAATGAGATCCATTAGAATGAACTACAGCTCACATTAAAAATATTGAAACTATATTTTAGGAACAAAAGTGAGCATCAATGGAAAGGAAATACTAAAGAACTTTTAGTTTTGTAAGTCCTCTAAAGAAACTGTCTTCACCATTTAGATAGAGGCTATCTTCTTCTGAGACATGCGAAAAAAATATCTGAAAGATTTTGGACCAAGCAGTGGTCTGATTTACAACACATGGAACGTCACTGAAGTTAATGAGATTGTACAGCATATAAATCAAACATTTTGGTCTCTTGTACTGTATGAACTCTGTCTAAAGTCACTGTAATCAGGTTTAAGCAACTCAGAGTCCATCCCCATATTTTATATTAATGTTTCAGCAATCACAAATATATCCTGTAGCTGATAGAGAGAAATCTGTAATCCAAAATAAATAAGGTACTGAAACTTTCCAAAACATACATCCTAACTTAGAAAACGACAGAATGGAAAATTGTTAGTGGGGATATGCCAATTAGTGTTCAGTCAAGATGATCTTGGAGACCTGGACAGTCACGAGTGAACCAGAATTTGAGAATTGATCTCTTAAAGCATTTCTTTCAGTAACTTTTCCCACAATTTATATCCACTTTTTAGTAAAAGATAAATCTTGATACCTGGTAGGACCGATTAGGTTGAGCATAAAGGTTCATGGGACTACCACCTGGCTCTGCAGATCTGGGATGGCTGATGTTCCCACAGTGCCGCTTGGAAGCCATGCAGCACTATAGTCAGGAAATAATGTGAACTTATTTTATTTGGGGATATTTTGATGATCCAAATTCCCCCCGGTATGCATCTTTAGAACTCTGTGTTCAGTCTTTACTGTCTTCAAATAAACTTCTCTAGATGTACTCCAATACTACAGGTCCAGATTAAGGGGCCCCAGGCTGCCCACCACTTTGGGGCCCCCATGGGCCTCCCCTAACCCCTGCCCTCGGCCTGGGGCCTCAGTGGCCAACCACCATGGAACCCCCTGCCAGGGGGCCCAGCCCTCCCACCACAGCAGCCTGCAGGTGGGCTTGGGGGGAAGCCCTGGGGCCAGAGGCCGCTCTCCGCCAGCCCTAGTGCGGCTGGTCTGCCCCAGGGGCGGAGCCAGCTGGCACACATTGCACCCTCCAGTGCAGCCCTCCAGGACCACGGGTCCTGGAAGGCTGTCCCAGAGACTGCATCACATGCCAGCCGGCCCTGCCTCCAAAGCGGAGGGCACATGTGCTGGCTTGTCTTGCCCCTAAGGGCTGAGCAGCCAGTCCAGGGGTGGGGCAAGATCGACATGGAGCCCAGTCTCTGGCCCCAGAACCCCACCCCCACCATCACCGCCAAGGCACCCCAAGCCCCTCAGGCCCTACCGGAGGGGCCTGGTGATGGGAGGAGGATCATGCAGAGGCCATAGCAGCTGGAGCCCAGGCGCCCCGTTTAGGCCAGGGCTTCAGCCCCTATAACCCCTGCGTTAATCCAGCCCTGAATGATCGAAAACAGAATTTGGCTGACACCTTTGTACAATACTCTAAGAATCCAAACTTTTGAATACCCTGGTTTTTAATTTCTCAGTCATATTGTCATTTTAGCATTTGTTTTCATTTAATGCTTTAGAAGAAAACAAGAAAAATACATTTATACTGCATGCTGAATTGCCGAAGTTGACAAGCAAGGTTTTCTGTGTCACACTCTTACATAAGTATCAGCACTGAAAAGGTAAACAGAAAAATCCATTCTTCTGTGTCTGCCAGAGACTCTACACTGGTCTTAGCATATTTTCCATAACTACGCTATCTCAGTATGGAGTAGTGAACTGACTTACATACTGTGCATTTGAAAATAAATAACTGTAAAGCTTTAATTTATATAGAATGGTATATTTTTCCCCATCTTAGTAATAATCTCATTTGTCAATGTGGAACTTTTATATTCTACTCTGTATTTTGTTTGACAGTCAGATAAAGTCACAGGATTTTTTTAATAAGTAGAGAAATATGTATTTCATTCACAATTCCTTGACACAAAATGGCTAAACTGATGTCTCTTAAGCTTTGACTGACATGAAAAATTTGAAGCTTCATTCCAAAGACAAGTATTTTGAGAAGGTTATGATTGAATGGGCTTTAAATGATAAGGCCTTCTCAACTTTAAGTAGCTTTTATTTATAAATTCTATAATAATGTAATCTAAGCATCAGGTGTTCTCAACAGCAATGAGTTGTAGTTGTGAGGTGTAACATGAACTTAAAAGGATTTCTGCACTTTCTGCTGTAGAACTAAATTAATCAAAAATGGATCCTTCTAAGAAGACCTCTCACACATCAAATGCAGAAATTCAAGATTCTTCAAATGGGATTTTCACAAAATTACTTGCATAATGCTCTGTGGATTATTAAATTACATTTGTGCTAGGTCAAGATATTGAATAAATTAGTTTGAAGTAAGTGAGAATTAGAGAATTAAGAAGCATGTTACTGGGTTTCAAATAGCAGGTAATTTTTGTGTTTTAACCAAAGAAAGGTTGGGTGGGAAGTGTAAGAAAAGTCTTCTATAAAGAAAAGAGAAGCAGGAAATCGAGCCATATCAGAATAGAGCTATTACATTTCTTTCACAGAATTGATGGATAAAGTTTATCAAAAGCAGAACTGAGTATTAAGAGTAGTAGAGAACATATAGGCTGGATCATATGGTACAATTCTGATGGATTTTCAGCTGAATGCAGCTGGTGTATATAAAAGCTATCAAAGATTCTTTGATGAAGACTCATTGTAGTCAGCAGCAATTGAGGGTGCTTAGCATCTGGGTGAATCAGATTTCAAATCTGAAGAGAAACCTTTGAAGAAACCCTGTGGCTTTCTAAATATTATGAATAAATTCAGTGTAATTTAATATAGTCTATATTTCTGTTTGCAAGTCTTCAACTGTTAATTTTCTATGCAAATTTAGAAAGTCTCTTCAATTAACATGACAAGATCATGAGGAAACCACAAATTGTGCGGGCATGTCTCTAGACTGTTTTCAGAAAGCTGGGGCACTCTAAACAGTGAGAGTAATTATTAGGAGCCTTATGATTTCCCCAGGTTTGAGCAGATTAAGAATTTGGTGATAGAAAAAGAAGCTCTGAAAAATAATATTTCATCTCACTGTGAATAGGGATTACAGGTGTATATGTCTGCTTCACAAGACCCTGAGGTCTCTACAGTTAGCTGCTATGTTCTTTGCCTCATCAGTGGTGTCTGATTTGCTCATAGAAAAATACAACATTTATTATTATTTTTCTTTTTGCTTTGCTACTATGAATTGTCATTGGGAAATGCGGGGCTGAAGTAAAATCAGCTGGTTACCTAGGTAGCATTCAGGAGGCCCCTTCACTCCTCTTTCCCATCCCCACCAGCTGTATCTTTGTCAGGCAGCCTGATACCTATATTCTCCTCCTCCTCTTTAAGCCTAGCTCCATATATTAAATCATAGAAATGTAGGACTGAAAGGGACCATGTGAAGGCATCAAATCCAGGACATTGCTCTGCGCGGGGCCAAGTAAACCTAGGTCATTCTTGACTGGTATTTGTTAAACCTGTTCATATAAACCTCCAGTGATGAGGATTGCACATTCTCCCTTGGAAGTCCATTGGTTCTGCCCCAACCTCCTCTCCCCCCTCACCCTCCGTTTTCTAGCTTATGGTGCTTCCCCAAGGGAACAGATTATTGTGTTCTGTGAGGCCCTTTTGCTGCCAGCTGCTGCTCAGCAGTTAACTGCCTCACTCCTTGACAACTTCCCTCTCTCTCATAATAATAATCCAGTGGAAATGGCTTAATGCTTTTACCACTTTTTAAAATCATGCCACTTTATTTGGGATTTAGCATCCTATATTAGGCACCCATTTTTAAAATCTTTGGTTTCGAATAAAACAAACAAGGAGTGTTTGAATCTAAACAACTGCCTTGATTTGCTCAAATAGTCTGACCTGATCCTATGATTTACACTTCCCTGCATTTATTTTCCTCTCATGCTGTAAATTCCCCATCTTCAAAGCGTCTGACAAAGTGGGATTTTCTCCCACGAAAGCTAATGCGATAAATAAATCTGTTAGTCTTTAAAAGTGCCACAGGGCTTTTTATTTGTTTTGCTGAACTAGACTGACACAGCTTCCCCTTTGGAACTTGGTTTTGAATAATAATCTTTAGCACTTGTATATTGCTTTTAATCCAGGGAGCTCAGACAGCCTAGCATTGCTGGCAGCACTAAACATTTTTAACCACCAACTTTTGAGGAATTTTGGGAAATGCTTGAGGAAAAGCCAAAGGACAGAGTCAGTCGTGGACCCCACACACTTACCTAAATACTTGAGAAGCCACATAAGAAAGGAATGATAGTTGAATACATTCAATGCTTGGAAACATTTCCATTCGTACAATTAATGTAGCACCTTGTTATCAATTTGCCATTTAAAATCTTAGAGGCCAGCCAATGGTTATGTGACTGTCAGTGACACAAATATCTCACTAACATGAACTACCCACTTACTCAAAGCTACTTCTAATTTAACTGAAAATCTGCCATTTATAAGCCATTCCCACTGAGAGGAAAAGCCACTGTGCAGAAGCACAGCCATGACATGATGCAGGGCCATGGCATTGGGAAAGGGGGAAATTCAATGGTGGCTTGTCAGAACAGGCCTAGTTCTTAGATCGCCTTAATCCAGCTCAGATCCTGATTACATTCCTTTTTAAGTAATCCTTCCTTGGCATTTACACCCTTCAGTTACTTATTGACTCTTTTCTTGTTCATCCTTATTCATGATACACATATTTAGTTCTTTTAGAATCAAATTCATTAGCCAGTGAGGTGATTTAGGGAGTGCTAAATCCTCTCTGTGACTGGTGGTGGTCCCATGATTTAGAGGATTGGGAAAGAAGTAACTGAGGAGAAGTCTGAACAGTATCAGCACAGAGCCTGGGCTGAGTCACAAACATCAGGAGAAGCTAAGAACCCACTGCAAATTTGTATGGTGTTTTTTTGACAGCTGTTGTTTGCACAGATCTGCTTTAACCAGTACTACATTTGTGCTGCTTACTTTGTAATCTCTTTAGCAAAATAAATATGCTGAACTGTAAAAGAGAGGGATGTCATTTTAAATACCTTACATTACATTACTGAGTTAATCTAAGAGTTATGGAAACCAACTTACTACAGAATAACTACAGAGGCATTTTTGTTTTGGTATCTTGCAGTAGCTTGTAGTACATCAACATAATATTCATTTACAATGCATTATTGTTCTGCTACACCAGGAAGCTTTTCAGTTATCCTCACCACAAATCAACAATTAAGTCCACATCCCAAATTTCTAGCTCAGAGAAGTCACAACAGCAAGTTTATAAATAATGAGTGAGAGACTTTCTTTATGTAAATCTAACCACTTTTAAACAGTTTGCAACAGTTTCTTTGTTTAAAGACAATAGTGCTGAGATTAAGAATTGAAGTTCAAATGAAGAGTAAAATGTCAGGTTGGATAAACAATTATTTTTCACAGTAGCTGTCAGAAAGGAAGAGGAGACAGGAGGAGAAAAAAGAGAAGGAGAAAAGTGCATGTGTGAGAGAAAACCAGAGTATAAAGGATGGATTTGAATTACTGTGGTGTGCAGTACTCATTATAATTAGAAACGACAAACTACTTCTCCTGGAATAAGAGCATTCCCAATCCTTCATGCACAAGTTAAACTGAACGTTTTTGACATTCTAAAGAGATTGGAGGCATTTCCCCCCCTCCCATAATTCTTCATTTTCATATATCTCTACAGTTCTTGATTCCTGCTCACACAAAATGCAGGAGGGACATTAAAAAAAATGCATTTTATGTTATCAGAGCACTTATAAAGATTTACTGATAATTAATCCTCTTATCACCTCCCCCATCTATTATTATTCCATTTTGAAGATGAGGAAAAAGAGGCAGAAAGATTAAATGCTGAAGGCCAAAGAACGTGCATTAATGGAAGACCAGAATAAGAATTCAGAAGTCCTTGACATTAAACCTTGTGCTCATTTCACTAGACTATTTAGCCTGACAGGAAGTAGTGAGTAAGTATGTGACATGTCACAAGAAACACCGATCTAATCAACTTTCAGGTTCAGTTTTACAGATCCAAAAGAGACATAATATGAGTAAGTGTGTTCATTGCTGGATGCTTATCAAAAATGAAATTACTAACCTCTCCATATTTTTTCTATTAGCCATTGTACAACACTTCTCTGAGTGCATGCCAAAATCTATTTAATATATAGATAAGGCACTAGACCCTTGCAATCCAACTTGAACCCAGTGAAATCCAATTACATGTACCAGGTTCTGGGCAGATCTGAAAACAACCAATTTTATTGGGCTCAGGTTGTGTTCGGTGGTATCTGATCACTTACTCCTGCGTGTAGGGTTGGTGCAGTCGTGGCTGTGAGCCCCACTCTTGCCAGCCATCACCATCTCACTGTACTGGGCGTGCTGAGGAATGAGTATTCTGATGAGTCGTAGCTCCTCTCACTTTGCAGCAGACACAGCGCAGTGCAGCAGCCAACAGGAGCAGGGCGCACAACCACTGCCATGCTGACCCCATTGGCAGGAGGCAGCCAGAAACTAATCAGAGACACAAAGCCTGGGGAGTGGTGCAGAGCCTCAAGGATAAGGCATCATCTTCACAGACACAGGTTTTGGGGTAAATGTTGTGTTCAGGTCGGGTCTGAAAATGACTTGACTCTCTCAGGCTCAGGTCAAATTTGGGTTGGCTGTGGCCTAGTTCAGTTCAGGTCAGGCTTTAAAATTAGGCCTGAGTATATAAGGAACCTGCCTAAAACCAGTGTAATGAAACAAACAGGAAACCTGATCAATTATTAGAGTTAAAACACTTAATCCCGAGACTCCTGACTTGCAATAACATCATTATTTTACATATATAATATGTATTACTATATATATATATATATATATATATATATATATATATATATAATGCTTTTCATTCTGAAGGTCAGAGATCAGACTTGGGCATTAAACTGATATATAAATCATACACAAAGATCACTTCATCCAGCTTCCAAAAGTAGTCAACTATCGGGTACTTTGTTTAGTGAAAGACGAATTAAGTATTTTAGTTTTCCATGAATACTTCAGCAACTCATTCCTAATTTCCTAGCTCATTTATTCAAGTTCTTGGTATCTTAAACTAAAGCTCTGTATAGGATTAAAATTTTTATCCCTGAGTTTATGATGAACATAGTATATCACAGAATGTTAATTGATAATCACAGTTAAAATGCTTAATTACTAAATGATCAGCCATTCATTTGAACCACATTCAAATCAATTAAAAAGTAATGGGATTAGAAAATATGTTCAAGGGTTGGCAATGGTGTAATTATATTTTGTGTGTGTGTGTGTACGTAATATGTGGCATTAGGCACCCAACCTCACAGTTTGATGAAGGAATTTCCATTCTGTTGTATTCTCTCATATATAATTGGGTAAAATCATTAACTGAAAACTGTGTTGGTTTGATTTACTCTGAAAATTTGACATATTCAGTAATTTAGTTATTTTTAGTATGCACATTATTTGAGTTCATACATTATGAAGTATATTTATCATTTCCAGTTTTAATATTGATCTAAAGACACCATGCCAATCTGGATTTGACTCCTAACTGACAAAATATTTTTCTTAATTTACTATATTGATCCAAAATCCTCTTGGTACAGTCTCAAATCAAAATGCTGTTCCTGAGTCATAAAATATACATTGCGACCAATATATTAAGCAGATATTGAGCACTGTAAAACTATAGGGATCCAGTAAACTTTCCTTCAGCACCGCATGAGAGGGGGAGATGCTGTTTAACTACAATACAGCATTAATCCCCTTCCTGCAAATTTTTGCTGTACATGCTTGAATACCTTCATTCATGTGTGTCATTCCATTTTTTGCAATGGAGCTAGTCAAGTGGACAAGCTACTCCTATACACAGGCTTGCATTGAGCTCTAGGGAAATCTCCCAGGAGGCTTACTGTTTGGAGACTCTCAAAGCCTATGCATGCACTGGCAGGTTTGAGCACGTATGCCATAGCTCTGAGGATGTAAATTCTGGTTGACAGAAAGCCTAGGGACCAGTAACTTAAATCAACAAATCCACCTGTTGGAGTTCCATTGCTAGTGAAAACTGAAGTCAAGATGCTCAAGATGTGGGGATGCTGAAGGAAGAGGGGCAGGCCCTGGATGCCTTCTGTTGCCTCTTGAATTTGATTTCAGCGTGCTGTGGGATTATACACTGAGACACGCCATAATGTTGTACTAAATTCAAACACAAGAGGCAGAAAATGACAGGAGGGCATCATGTCAACCAGTGAAACAGCTGGGCCTCCAGAGACTCTCAACATGAAACAGCAGCAGTGGTGTCTGCAACCCTCTTACATGAGGGAACAGAATACCATCACCTTCCTGGGCCTTATCAGCCATGGTGATGGGTATGCATAATGTGAACTACCACAGTCCAGACCATTCTTGGAAATTGTTTCTCTCTCTCCTGGCTGGAGGCCCTTCCTTTCCCAGTACGACACTGGTATTTAGTTTGTATGACAGCTTTCTTACAAACCAAGGGGGTAGCCAACTCCTGCTTTCTGGCAGTGCCCCTTACTCTTCAGGATGAGCCCAGCCAGTCCTGCTTCCAGTCACATGACCAGAAGCTTCCTGCTAACGATCCAGTTGCCTAGCGACTGGAGCATCAGGAGGAGGAGGGAGCAGGAGAGGCAGCCCGGCCCCTCTTTCCACAGGGCCGGAGCTGCGGGCGGAGGAGAAGCCACCCCCACCCGTCTGCCTGCGGCTGCTCCTCTGCCTGTAGCACAGCTGCTTGCGGCCCCCCACTGCCAGGGGCTGCGTTGGATGGGTCAGCTTGCTGGGCAACCAGGTGGGCACTGCCCACCCAGGCCCACCCGTAGCTACGCCCTGTTACAAACTCCAGAGGGGTGGCCATGTTAGTCTATTTCAGCAAAACACACACGGAGTCTTGTGGCACTTTTAAAGACTAACCAATTGATTTATCTCATAATTTTTCATGGATGTAATCCAACTTCATCTGATGCATGAAATGGAAGCTGACGTATGTTAGGTGTACAAATATGTGCAGAGAAGGCTGAGTCACAAAGTAGTTTTTTAGTCTGTTTTTAGCAAATCAAACAAGTTGTTTTGATTCAAACAGTGTCCATGTGGCCTTTAAAGAAAAACAGATGAGAAGGTGTTAATGTTAAAGGAAGGCAAATTACCGGTTATAATGAGTTAGCCATTCAAAGTCTCTCTTCAGACCCAAGGCGACGGTGTCAAATTTGCAGTTTCATGTTTTGAAGTCTGGTTTTCAAGTTTTTTGCTCAAGTACTGTAACTTTCATGTCTGTTAAATAGTGTCCAGGAGACTGGAATGTTCCCCCACTGGTTTTTAATGTTATCATTCTTGATGCCTGATTTGTGTCCATTTATTCTTTTGTGCAGAGACAGTCCAGTGTGTCCAATGTACAAGGCAGAGGGGCATTGTTGGCATATGGTGGCATATATCACATTGGTGGATGAGCAGGTGAATGAGGCCCTGATGGAGTGGCTGATTTGGTTAGGCCCTTTGATAGAGTCACTTGAGTAGATAGGTAGGCAGAGTTAGCAACAGGATTTGTTGCAGGGATGGCTAGGTTCCTGGGTTAGTGTTTCTGTTGTACCCTAACCACTTTATAAAGAGGGCATTGGTTAGTGTTTACAGCAGACAAGTAGAGCATTCCTAACTACAGCGAAAAATCAAAAAATCTGAGATTTTCATAGGGATAAAGCAAAATGGCATAAAATAAATACTTTTTTTTAAATAGGGAAAATTATGTATTTCCTGACCTTAAGTGATTCCACATAATAAACGTGTCTCTAGTGCTTAAGAATTGTCTTGGCAGCTCAGATAAACAAAACCCATCTTGCTCTTGTTCCTGTATGCCTTTCAATATCACTTTTGCTGTTACAGTACTGAAGGCTCGAGGCCCAGGCCAAAAGCCTGAGGATAGGTGACAATAAACTGTGATTAGGTTTTGTTCCCAGCTCTGCTGATGACATATTTTGTGACCTTCAGTAAGTCATTTTATGGTAAAACTCTCAAACATAGGTGAAAGTTTTGCTCCTGAAGGCACATTTAGCTGCCTAAACAAAGTACTCCAATTTTCATTGTGTGCATCAAGTTGTTTCATCTGTAAAACTATGATAATAATACTTACCTATTATTATGAGACTTAATGAAGTACTCTGTTTCTTTGAATAAAATATGCTACAAAAGTCCAAAATACTACTATTATTACTATTAGTAGTAGAATACAATAAGAGGTATAGGAAAGGCAGAAAAGAAACATTTTCAGTTAAGATTTGAGAAGATGACTTTTTTGAAGTGATGAGAGTCAGAGTATAACAGGGGATCTCAGCAAATAACAAGCAAGACATGAACAAAAAGGAATTTTTGCATATCAAAATCTGGGGAATGGGGAAGATCAAAGTAAAAGACACCACTTACCAGGGTATCAAAACAGCTGGGTCATATTCAGCAGATGCTAGATATGTAGAGAAATAGCAAACACATTCCCTTACTTTGCTTCTATGCCTATTTTCAACCCCACATGTGGAATTACCATAAAGTCCATGTCCCTGCACACTCATTTTTGTCCTTTTACATGTTCTCTTGTGAAGGTAAACCATAATTACATCTGTAGCATGCATAGGACTGCAGATTCTCTCTGAATGTTGTCTTCACTGTTAGGTGAAACCAAAAAGCAGAATTTTGACTACTATGGCCCTGTAATACAAACATGAGACATCTCAGAGTCAGACCTATGGGTAAGACTTTCAGAAGAATTTTCAGTCTAATTTTGAAACAAGGTGTAACAAGTAGATGTAACAAACAAACAATAGGATAGAAGTGGGAGGGGGACACAAATGTAATAATAAAAATGCATGCCTACACAGATCACTTTATATCTATATCTCTATCTTATATTTATTTTATATCAACTGTCTCTCAACTACTGGTCCATCCAAAAGAACAATGAATTTATTACATAGGAACCTGACTGGAAGAATAGACAGGAGTTCTTCAGCGTGAACACATTGCCAAAGGGATCAAGGACTATATTTAAGGGGGCATGCCCCTGGTGAAGGGAGGCTAGACTACCACAACATATAAAGAGACTAGGATAAGCAGAAAGAAGGCATGAAGATTTGTCCAGCTCGATAAAGTTAACCAAACCAGGGACTCACAGAATGAGCGAGATCAGATTAAGGGGGCTGTTGGTTATTTTTAAGATCTATAACTCCATAGTGCTTTCAAAAGTAAAAGTGACTATGCTAGTGACTTTACTAACACTGTGTTCTTTGCATGTCTGCCATTTTGTCCTTGAAGGGTCTAATCAAGAAGATTAGAGTGCCCACCACCAGGTAGAATGCTGAGGGAGCATATATAAGAAACTGGGAGCTCATGAGGGTTACGCCAGCCATTCAAACGTTTAAGGTGCTTGGACTGTAGAGTCCCACCTGAGAGTGTGCCTTAGAGACCCAAAGCTAGGAATAGTAATTTGACTCTACATTGCTTAGGAGCATGATTCAAATTCAAAATCATCTGGACAAACTGGAGAAATGGTCTGAAATAAATAGGATGAAATTCAAGAAGGACAAATGTGAAGTACTCCACTTAGGAAGGAACAATCAGTTGCATGCATACAGAATAGGAAATGACTCCCTAGGAAAGAGTACTGCAGAAAGGGAACTGGTCAGGGGGGGAGGGTCAAAGTGGATCACAATGCATCACACAAAATATGAGTCAACAGAGTAACACTGTTGCAAAAAACAGAAAACCTCATTCCAGGATGTATTAGTAGGAGTGTTACAAGTAAGATGTGAGAAGTAATTCTTCAGTCTACTCCATACTGATTAGGCCTCAGCTGGAGTATTGTGTCCAATTTTGTGCACAGCATTTCAAGATATAGATAAATTGAAAAGTCCAGAGAAGAACAACAAAAATGAACAAAGGTCTAGAAAACATGACCTATGAGGGAATATTTTAAAAATTGGATTTGTTTAGTCTGGAGAAGAAAAGATTGAGAGGGCACATGATAATAATTTCCAAGTATATAAAAGGTTGTTACATGGAGGATGGATTGTTCTCCTTAACCGCTGCAGATAGAACAAGAAGCAATGGGCTTAAATTGCAGCAAGTAGCATTTTAGGTTGGACATTAGGAAAAACTTGATAACTGTCAGGGTAGTTAAGGACTGGAATAAATTGCCTTGGGAGGTTATGGAATTTCCATCTGTGGAGATTATTAAAACTAGGCTAGACAAACATCTGTCAGGGATGGCCTAGATAACACTTAGTCCTGCCAATGGTGCAGAGGACCGAACTAGAAGACCTCTCAAGGTCCCTCTAGTCCTATGATTCTGATTCTATGTGAGATTCACTGGTTGGGTATGCTCAGAACAGACTGGTCTTCAATCAGATGGGATTGGGTAAGGTTTTGAAAATGAGCATTTGAATTTTTTTTCAGCATGTAAACCATCCCATTTATAATATTTCACCCCACAATAATTTCTACTTAAAATGCTTTTTGGAGGTAAGCCTCTGAGATTCAGTGTTAGAAGGGGGCTGGAACATTTTCATCAGTGTTGAAAGTAAAGTCAGTAGAATCGAAATTTGACATATAAAGACTTAAAAGTTTTCTGTTGTGACTGCTGTTTGGTTTCCCACACTCAATATGACTTTTAGAGTAAAAATTAGATTTATGAGATGGCAGCTTTGTTTGTTCCACAGTGCTTCTCACAACTACTAACTAAAATATGTGCATTCTAATGGCGCTAAAACTACCATAAGGAACTAGGAGCATATTTTCAAAGACAACTTCAACCAAGAAACTCTTTGCTCATAAAAGAAAGATCTAAGTTGATTTTGTATTTGTTCAGAATGAGAGCCATTCCAACTAGAACCTGCTGAAAGCCAAGGTCACAATGAAAACAGCTCCATTTCCCAGCTACTCCAGTGAATCTCTTCTAGCTTTATTTCCTGCTTCTGGCAGTTTCCTTAAATTAATAATTCACTAAACATAACTGCAAGGAGAAAGAAGAACAAACTGTAGTCTCTTTTCTGTATTAATTAGGAACAATATATGTTGTTCTATGACACAGGAAAATGTTGTGGTTTATAACTGCCTAATT
This sequence comes from Pelusios castaneus, assembly GCA_007922175.1. Taxonomy (NCBI): domain Eukaryota; kingdom Metazoa; phylum Chordata; order Testudines; family Pelomedusidae; genus Pelusios; species Pelusios castaneus. Next base: position 30,210,606 of record ML685756.1, on the reverse strand, counting down.
ATGTTTCAAAATGACCCCATCTATCCTTTATTTCCAAAGGCTTCTTCAACATTTTTCTGAGTTGTTGTAAGCTACATAGTTTTAATTTTGCATATATATTTTCATTTCCATTTTAGGAGACAGGAAAACTATAAAAAATAGATTCATTTGAAGTTAAAATATCTTACCAAAAACTAGAGCTATTAAATTATAATTACTCTAAATAATAAAGAGTTTAATAATGAATGTAGATCAATTACAGAGTAACTACTTAACTCGCATACATAAAGTTATGCAGGCATATGAGTGTTTGCAGCATCGAGGTCTATATTTTTAGTCCTGAAAAGAAACAATTTCAAAATTCTACATAATGCGTGGCATTTGGAAGGTTCTACAGTCAACAGAAAATAAAAAGTCTAAGGCAATGTAGTTTTAAATTTCAGCATCATTGTGTTAAAAGTTGACAGGATTTGTGCTTGCAAAGATGTTATACAATATAAGCGAGAGAATCCCTGAAAAACTGAAGCAAATTTGAAAAGCAGGTGTGTATTTCCTCATGCATGTCACCATCATGTAGTACATGAAAGTGAGGAACAGCAGAGATTTTATAATCAACAAGGTATAAAAAATGACAATAAGTAAAGCTGTGCAAGATGTAAAAATTAAAATTTTGGAGCTAGAAAATAAAAAAATAATCTCAATAGAATTCCACTTTAACTAGAATTGTAGAATAGCATATTACAATATTCTGAAACATTGTGGAATTTTTGTTGTCCTTTACATTCAGCAGAGTTTATATAACCAAGCTTATTGTCATCATTCTACATCCTTAGTGCTGTTGAACGTTTATTCAAATGTAAATGTCAATTAAAAAATAATTAACACCAGATTCTCACAATGTAATCTCAACAAGTATCTTAATTATATCCAGTTATGGAATAAGAAGCTATTAAAAGTGAGTAAAGGTATCAGAATCTGTCCCTTACTAAATGCCAGTAATTTGTTATAAAGGTATATTAAATTAGTTGAGAAGAGGCAATTTTTCATACACAGAGATACCGTGTGATGTCATACAACTCGAAAGCATAAATACATTCCCCACAAAAATCTTAATTAATCTGGATTTAAGGGTGCAAATCCATCACACCAGGACTACAGCTGGAAAAGGTGAAGACTTTCTGCGGAAGTCATGGCTTATGGGGCATCAAGGGGGACAGCATGAAACTGGGGTCATAGACTGTGGAGAGCGTAGACATACAGGGGAATTTCTTGCTCCTTTCACAAATTCCCAGTTGTCTTTCTCCCTGGCAAATGCCTATTTAATCCCATTGCTTTCCGTTCCCCATTAAGTTATTGGCTTTGCTTCCATTAAAGAGGCACTAAGGGAAGGAGAACATCAATGGGCACAAGGATGCCCCTACGAATGCATTTCTTATTCTTTCTTCCAGTTCACCCCACACATATCCCTGACTCTATGACCTGTCCCCTTTACATAGCCTGTCCCCCTTCCCCTTGTCTTCCCACAGCACTATGCTTTGTGCACCAGATCACTGAGACAGCAGGGCTAAAATACTGGCATTCCAGATTTCTCCATGGTACACTGGCCTTATATTCCCCAGCAGCCCTCTGAGAAGTTCATGATGCCCCAATGCCCTGGCTACTTTGGCACACCAAGCAACAGAATTTGGGGGAACAAATTCTACAAGTGCTGAGGTAAAGGTGCATACAAAGGCCTAGACTGTGCAGTTCTTACACCGGTGAGCACTTGCTTACACAAGTACTCCTACTGAAATAAGTGGGACTTCACTACTCCTATAAATTGGTGCTCATTAATGTAAGAGTTTCTTAACCTAATCCACACTGAGCTCCCCTGACATCAGGGACCCCCAGAGGATTTAGGGGGCCTGGGGCAGATTTGATGTGAGGGACCCCCCTCACGGTTCCATACATACATATCATGAGGCAGAGGCCAGGGCAAGGGGTCCTCTCCATGGTGCGGGCCTGGGGCAAGTTGCCCCTGTAGCCCCTGCCCCTCTCCCCCTCTGGGTGGCCGTGCCTGACATTAGCACCTCTTCTGTTCACTCCAACATCCATTTACCTCCATTCTCCAAATCCCTTTTCTCCCTCAACCCTGCACTCTTCCTGCTACTTGCCCATCCTCCATGCTTCCTCCGAGCCTTCCCAGACCCCTTGATGGCAAGCTTGCCTCACCAGAGCGTTGTGCTGAGGAGAGGCACTAGTAGACAACATTGGAAAACATATATTGATGACAGAATTTGACAGTTACTCCAGCTAATGTAGGCAAAACTCAGTTAAAATATTCTGAATCAGAGGAATGACTCTATGTTTAATTTTAAATGTTCATAAGTTTCGTTATGTTCAAGATAATGTTGTGATATGCATGGGTTAGAGGAAGAGAGAAGTCTGGAATTTGGGGGATTGCAAGAGCTAAAGGAACCAACAGGGAGGAAAGAGAGGTTTTTTTTTTTAAAGGAGCATTGTTAAATATTTCCTCTTGAAAAGTTAATAACATTTTACTATAAAGCTACATGGAAAATTCAATTTCATAAAAAGAATTGTGTCAAATCTAGAAAATAAATGCAGTCATTAAACTGTAAAACAGGGATTTTAGTCTTCTTTTACGTGCAAATCTCAATGCACCTTCATCTATGGAATTGGTACAGTCACTTGCATAAGTAAAATATTCAAAAGAAAGTTAAATTTAAGGAAGACTGATAGAAAAATTTAAACTGAGAAAAATTAAATCCTATGCTATTTATTTTATTAACTTGTATTTACTATCATTATGTAGAAAAATAATTATTTTAAGTGTTTGGCCATATAATCTTCAAGACCAAATACCAGAGAAAATTCTACTACAACTTTGGCCATAAAAAAGAAGCCTAAGAAGATAAGAACAGCCATACTGGATCAGACCAATGGTCCATCTTGTTCAATATCCCGTCTTTCAATAGTAGCCAATGCCATATGCTTCATAGGGATAAATAGAAGAGGGTAGTTTTGAGTGATCCATCTCCTGTTGTCCAATCCAAACCTCTGGCAGCTGGAGGTTTAGAGACACCTGGAGCAAGGGGTTGCATACCTGACCATTTTGGCAAAAAATTACTGATGGTCTCATCCTCCATAAACTTACCTAATCCTTTTTTGAACCCAGCTATATTTGTTCCACAGGATAACTGTGTTACATGAAGAACTACTTCTTGTTTCTTTTAAACTTGATGCCTATTAATTTCATAAACCCTAGTCCTTGTAGTCAAATTCCAAAGGGGTAGCCGTGTTAGTCTATTGTAGAAAGACAACAGAGTCCTGTGGCACTTTTAAAGACTAACAGATTTATTTATCGCATGAGCTTTCGTGGGAGAAAATCCCACTTCTTTCTAATTTTTTTCTGTTTGCTGTACAGGATGCTGATAAGGTGATTTCTTAATTTCTGAGAGAGTTTATGGCACAATCTCTCACTGTAGTCTGTGTAATTGTTATGTGAAGAAGTCAATAACATTTCCTTATTCACTTTTGCCATTCCATTCATGAATTTATAGATTTCTGTCATATCCCCTATTAGTTATCTCTTTTGTAAAATGAACAGTCCCAATTTTTTAATCTCACCTGATTTGGAAGCTGTTTCTTGCTGTTAACTGTTTTTATTGCTCTTCTCTGTACCTTTTCCAATTCTAATATGTGTTTTTTGAAATGGGGGAACCAGAATTGCACACTGTGTTTAAGCTATGGACATACTCTAGATTTATACAGTGGCATTACGGTTTTGTTTTTTCTTCTATGTTATCTAACCTTTTCCAAATGGTTCCTAATATTTTGTTAGTTTTCATGACTATCACTGCACATGTTTTCAGAAAACTATCTGTGATGACTCCAAGATCTCTTTTCTGAGTGGTAACAAGCTAACACAGACTCCCATTATTTTCTAAGTATAGTTGGGATTATGTTCTCCATGTACATTACGCTGCATTTATTAACAGTGAATTTCATGTACCATTTTGTTGCACAGTCACTTTGTTTTGTGAAATCCCTTTGTAATTCCACACAGTCAGGTTAGGACTAAAGTATTTTAAGTAATTTTAGTTCCAGAGTAGTAGCCATGGTAATCTAGTTCAGTAAAATAAACAATTTTTTCCTGTAGCAGTTTTAAAACCTAACAAATTTATTTACCGCAAGAGCTTTCGTGGGAGAAATCCCACTTCTTCTGATGCTTGAAGATGGAGAACTTCTCCTTCTTCAAGTATCAGACGAAGTGGGATTTCTCCCACGAAAGCTCATGTGTTAAATAAATCTGTTAGTCTTTAAAAGTGCCACAGGACTCCTTGTTTGTTTTCAGTAATTTTAGATGACCTGCACATGTTGCCATGTCATTATCTACCCCCTTTTCCAGATCATTCATTAATACGCTGAACAACACTAGTCTCAGTACAGATTCATGGGAAGGCCTGTCATTTCTCTCTCTTCATTGTGAAAAGTGACAATTTATTCTTACCTTTTGTTTCCTATCTTTTAGCCAGGTACTTATTCTTGAGAGTGACTTCTCTCTTATCACATGATTGCTTACTTTGCTTCAGAATCTTTGGTCAGGAACTTGTCAAAAGATTTCTGAAAGTCCAAGTCTACATCAATTGGATCTCCTTCATCCACATGCTTGTTGACACCCTCAAATAATTCTAATAGATTGGTGAGGCATGATCTCCGTTTACATGTTTCTTCCCCGACATATCAGGTTCATCTATGTGTTTGATAATTCTTTAGAATATTTTCAAACAATTTCCCTGATACTGAAGATAGGTCTATGAGCCTGTAATTGCCAGGATCGCCATAGAGCCTTTTTTTAAAAATCACCATTATATTGTCTACCTTCCTGTCATCTGGTACAGAGACCGATCCAAGCAATAGGTTATATACCACAGCTATTAGTTCTGCAATTTCATATCTGAGTTCCTTCAGGAGTCTTGGGAGGATATTAGCTAGTCCTGATTACTTATTACTGTTTAATTTATCAATTTGTTCTAAAATCTTCTCTTTTGACACCTCAGTGTATGACAATTTCTCAGATTTGTCAACTAAAAAGAATAGCTCAGGTGTAGGGACCTTCCCACATCTTCTGCAATGAAGACCAATACAGAGAATTCATTTTTCTCTGCAATGGCCTTGTCTTCTTTGAGTGCTCCTTTGGCACCTCAATATTCCAATGACGCAACTGCCAGTTTGGCAGGCATCCTGCTTCTGATGTATTTTTTAATTCTTTGCAGTTAGTTTTTGTGTTTTCAGTTAGTTACTTTTCAAATCCTTTTGGGGGGTCAGCTTTATTATATGTTTATACTTGCCTTGCCAGAGTTTATACTCCCTTCTGTTTTCTTCACTAGGATCTGACTTCTAATTTCTAACAGGTGTTTTACTTCTAATCACCTCTTTTACTCTTTTCTTTAACTATAGTGACTTTTTTTTGGTCCTCTTACTGTTCTTTTTTTTATTTTTGGTATACATTAAGTTTGAGCCTCTATTATGGTATTCATAAATAATTTCTCTATGGTTTGCAGACATGTAACTCTTGTGACTGTTCCTTTTAATTTCTATTTAACTAGCTTCCTCATTTTTTATATGCAGTTCTCCTTTTTTAAGTTATATGCTACGGTGGTGGGTTTCTTTGGCATATTTCCTACTACAGGGGCATTAAATTGAATTATGTTTATGGTCACTATTAACAAAGTAGTTCAGCTACATTCACCTCTCGGACCAGATCTTGTGTCTACTAAATCAATCAGGACTTGCTACTCCAAGAAGCAGTTGTTCATGGTATCTAGAAATTTTCTCTCTGCATCCCTTCATGTGACAAACACCTAGTCAACATGTGGATAGTTGAAATTCCCCCTTGTTATTGTGGTTTTTGTTTTTATAGCTCTCTTATCTCTTTGAGCATTTCATAGTCATCATCACTATGCAAGTTATCCCTTTGTAACTCCTCACAGTCAGGTTAAAACTAAAGTATCTTGAGTAATTTTAGTTCCAGAAGGGTAGCCCTATTAATCTAGTTCCTCAAAACAGTTTTTTCCTCTGGCAGTTTTAAAAACTAACAAATTTATTTAAAAGATGATCACAGTGGGAGAAGTCCCACTTCATCAGATACTTGGAGATGGAGAACACATTCCCACTGCTGTACTCTTATTGTTCAAGCATGGAATTTCTATCCATAGAGATTGCATGGTACAGTTTAATTGATTTAAAGTTTTTAGTTTATTTGATCCTATGTTTTCATATATAGCTCCACTGTTTCATCAAGGCAACCTCCTTTGTTATTCCTATACATTTTGTATCTTGGTATTACTGTGTCCCATTGATTATCCTTATTCCACCAAGTTTCTGTGAATCCTGTTATATCAATATTTTCATTTAATATTTTGGCACTCTAATTAACCCATCTTAGCATTAAGACTTTTAGCATTAGTATATAAACACGAGTAAATTTTGCCAGTGTTAAGTTACTTTGCCAATGTTAAGTTGCTTGCCTTAATGTGTTATACTTAAATGGGACTCTTTTTTACTGTTCCTTGCTATTTTCTACTTGTATTTTACCAATTTCTTCCTTATCCTTTATAGTAGGATATAGTTTCCTCCTTTACTAAATTCATCCCTAAGGGATGTCTCCGCTGGAATCATGTGTTACTCTATACCCGTTGGCTTTCCTCCAGCCCTTAGAGGGTTTTTTGTTTGTTTGTTTGTTTGTTTAAAAAAACTTCTACAACCTTTTTCATTTTACATGCTAGTAGTCTGGTTCCATTTTGATATAGGTGTAGCTCATCTTTTCTATATAAGCTCTTACTTTCGCAAATGATTACCGAGTTCCTAGTAAAGCCCAAACTTTCCAATATACACCATTATTTTATCTAAATATTGGGCCCTGCCATTTTGGCTCTGCATATGGAACTGGAAACATATCTGAGAATGCTATTCATGGAGGTACTGGACATTAATCTCTTAAGAAATGTTGAAGAAAACAACTTAACCCTTTGTTATCAGGTTTCAGCAAGGCACCAATTTATTCCAGCAAATTGCAGGGAGAGACAGTTAAACTGACAGGGTGTCCCCTGCACAGTCAAGTAAGCTCTGCTTGCAGGCAGATCTCGCAGGTATTTAGAGAGATAACGTAGCATTTCTGCTTATTAGATACAAGTGGAAGGTTACAAACTAGTCAAAACTGAATACCGAGACAACTTATCTTTCTAGGACACTTTAACCTTGAGAACGGAGTCATCTCTTTTCTTTCCCTTTTCAGACCATTCATCCTTATCTTTACACTTCCCACAATTCTTCTATAAGTCTGCTGTTGCTAAGCAAATTTGAGGCCTGCAAGGTTTGTTTCTACACAAGTAATCTAAATTTGGCCTTCAGGACCTTTCTCCTACCTTTCCCTATGTACATGTACCATGACCACCAGCCTCTCCACAGCACTGCAGATAAGCCTGTCTAGGGATGTCTCAAGAGGTCCACAACCTTTGCACCCAGTCATGCTGAACCCAACTGTGTATATTTCTAATAATTTAATACATCATTGCTATTATCTGGCTTTTCCTATTAACTACAGCTCCTTCCCCAGGGGAGGTATTCTCATGTGAGAGGACAATATGATGTCATCCAAAAGGAAGGTCCCAATTATGAAAACTATTTCCCTCTGCTCCAACTTGATGTTCTCCTTCCCCAGCAATTTAATCTTCCTTTATAGCACAGAGGCTGTCAGACTGGGAGTAGGACAGCTCTATTGGGTCCCTAAAAGTCTCCTTTATGTACCTTTATTCTCCTCCAGTTCAGGTCTGGTTTCAAGAGCTTGCACTATTTCTCAGAAGGCCATGAGCTTCTTTGCACCACATGCACACATGCTAGTTGGTCATAAGACAGGTATTGTACATGCTGTATTCAGTGCTATAACATAAGAACATAAGAACATAAGAAAGGCCGTACTGGGTCAGACCAGAGGTCCATCTAGCCCAGTATCTGTCTACCGACAGTGGCCAGTGCCCAGGTGCCCCAGAGGGAGTGAACCTAACAGGCAATGATCAAGTGATCACTCTCCTGCCATCCGTCTCCATCCTCTGATAAACAGAGGCTATAAACTAGATAGTCCCTGCTCTACTGCTGGACTTCTGCCTGCATTGTTTTTACTCTTGCAGGATTTTTTTTTCACATTCCAGAACATGAAGAACTTCAGTAGCACAAGACCTATACATACAGTGTTATCCTGCACCGTTTGTAAAAAGTAGGTGAGATGGGAATAACATACTCCTTTATTCAGTCAATGGGACAGATCTGTTGGAATTCAATTAACCACTAAATTAATGGTAAATCAATGTCATATTAGAGAAAATATACCAATTATGCCACAAACATACCAGTTATATAGCAGTATACCTCAGCTATGTGCAAAGGCAAAATTAATAATTAACATTACACAGGGATATGGCAATGTATCCTGTTTGTGCTGTAAAAAACCCCAAGAAGCGTAGTTAGCTGCAAAAGTCTGTCATGCAGTGAATTTCAGCTTCTTTAATAAAATGCTCTGTCCCACAATAATCCCAAAGATGTTTTACTCTGATTGCAGTAGACATCTCTAAAGATTCCACTAGATATAGCAAAATAGAAATATATTGCAATATAACAGCCTAGCATCATTAAATCAACATGCAGTCATGGCAAAGACCTTGATGAGTATCCTGAAAGTCCTTTGGAACTACTATAAGCCAAGCTTCTCCTTATTGGAGAATAAGACTAATTAACTTATTGGCTAATTGCTGATCAACAATTTTTTGTGAGATGCCTCTAGCCTCAAGAAGTGTGCTGCCTTTTAGACCCCATTCAGCACAGCATGCAATGGCCTACAAACAAATGATATTCTGGCAGCATCTATGTTCTGGTGAAAATCTTGCTCCAGGTTTTTCAATGTTTGTAGGTACATTGCATGTCAAATGGCGTCTCAAACCAGTCTATCTGCAAATAAACTATTTCTCTGAAATTTCCCTGCTTCACCAAAGAATTGCCTCTAGGCCAGTATGGAGCTGGGCAAAGCACCCTACAGGCAATGGTGGTGTCAAGCTGATGGAAATACCAGGGGCGTGAGTCGCAAAAGAACTTAGACAATGCAATTCTCAGTGTTGCAACACCTAACTTTTAGGCACTTAGCCACACAGTGGCATTGACGGCTGGAAGTTAGGGGCCTTGGCTCCTTATAAAATGCATAGAGGCCTAAGAAAGAGATCCCCAAAAATCAGCACACTCTGCAGGGAGCACCTTAATCTACCCAGTAAAGAGTGCTCTAGTGACTGGGGGCAGCTATTTCCCCAGTCTCTCCTGTTGAAACTGTTCCATTTTTTAATAATTAATTCAATAGTCACTGGAGCAAGGACACTGGAATATGGGTCTCGCATCTCTAAAGGGAGGCCTTTAATCACTACAGCATCATTCTCTCTCTGGAGCAATCCATATTTAACTATTTATGCACAATGGAAGGGTTTCAGTAAGAGAGACTGAGGGGGCCCCCCATCAGAATACCCCATAGCCCAGTATTTAGGTTCTTTCTTGGGAAGTCAGAGAAACAAGCTGAAATTTCTTCTCCACATCCAGCATAAAGGGTAATTGAACCTAGGGCTCCCACATCTTGGGTAAGTGTCCTAACCACTGGAGCTAAAAGTTATAATGTGGAGTAAACGACCCCTTCTTTCTCCGCCAGCCAATTTGCGGAAGCCTAGGCATGCACTGAGAACAGCTGCCAAATTGGGCCCTGTAGCTGAGACTGCCTAGTATGAAAAGGAGGAAGAAGGTCATTTATTATTAATAGCCAAGGGTCATCCAAGAATGGGACTTTGTTGTGCAATGTACTGTACAACACAGAGTAGGAGACGGTCCTTGCCTGAAGAACTTACAATATGGACAAGACAGACATAGGTAAGGAAAGGGGCTAACCAAGCAAGCAGAGTGAGCAATGTGATAACAGCAAATGGCATACTTGCTTCACGTTGGGCTGGGGGAGTTTGCTTAGCAGAGGATCAGCTAAAGAAAAGGTAAGGAAGGGTAAAGGGGACAGGGCTGGGGGAATAGGCTGAGGGGCAGGCGTGGAGTGATGTTAAGGCAAGAAGTTTGCGAGAGGATTGGAGCTAACAGCCAGATCAGCGCAGGGCAGACAAAGGCAGAGTACCTTCTACAGTTTTGACTCGAATGTCCAAAGGAGAAAAGGGGTCTGTGGCTGTGAGATTGGTGCCCAAAGGCCTATGCTGAGGCAGTTGTACCCATGCCCAGCAACACAAACTTTGGCGCCTTAGGAACTTTAATGGTGGAAATGTATGCATGTAGGGAGGGATGTTAGGTGTCCAGAGAATTAGGCAGCAGCTGAGCAGGATTTTGAGGATCTCAGTGATTGGTGGATTTAGGAGCTAAAAGGACAGCTAGGCATATAAGTCCTTTTATGGAGCTAACTGCAGATACCCTTGTACGTGACATAAAGGTGTCCAAGCATGGACAACTCTTGACTTTATGAAACTCTTCTAGAATGTGCTTATGAATATTTCAAATGGTGTGTTCTCTGTTTCCAAAGAGATCACAGACTCTTCTGGGCACCTCAAGGTTGCTTTAAGCAAAGACAGCAAACCAACTAAAAAAAATCCTGGTTTCCTAGTTGGCTTTTTGATGCAGTCTGGATTGTTTCAGACAAGTAGTGCACCTCCAGGAAGACCTGATAATTTAGAAAAAAGAGAGCTTTCTTGTCACCCCAGCCTGAAGAGCCTGATTGCAGGAGTTAGGTCATCCAGCCGCTTTCAAAAGAAAGGCAAGAGGGCTAGCCAGCTGCTCCTCAAAAACAGCACCATGAAAATGGGAAGTAGAATCTGGGGGATGTTGGGAAGAGAAAGGTGCCTGGAAAAGAGAAAAGAGTAGGGAATCTCTGAGAAGGGAGGGAGCTAAATAGGTTAATATTTAAAATCACAGACTACTCAGACTCCAGTATCTGACTATGATTTTATTGGCCTGTTTCCTGTAACATTGCAGAGATGCCAAGTGCCAGATCACAGCTATGTGGAGCAGGTGGCTGCATATCTTAAAATATTTTCAATTGTGTACATCTGTCCAGTAATATTAGCAAGTGCAACCTCTCTGTAACTGTTATCCTAACCTCTCTGCACCTCCTACATGGAAACTTGCAGCCAATGGATCTTGATCAGTTCAGATTCAGTAGCCTTTTTCTAGTCTACCCCAGTGGCTCCTACTGGACAAGGTGTTTCGAAGTCAGTACAAAATCTCCCTTCAGTGCCCAGTGGCCCTATCTTTGCAGCCACTCTGCTGCATCCACCCCCCTGCAGAGACGTGCTATGTGCTCTAACTGCCGTGGCAGGGCACAAATCCCTTGAAATTGTGGTAAAGTAAAGAATAGTGAAGAAAGAAGAGATTTCATGAAAAGTATAATGAGTAGCTGTTTTGTGGTTTTAGAATTATAAGGAATAAAGAAAATCCCATTTATTATTTAAATCTTTTTTAAATTTTAATGAACAATCCTAGTGATAATTCCATGTTTTGCTTTGGTCAGGATGCTGTTTACATTATTTTTCACCATTTTACAATGTTTTTTAAAATGTAAACATTCAGTGAATCTTGTTCTGTGACAGGGTTATTGGCCTAGTGGATGTGGGGAGGGGAAAGCATCAGACACAGTGTCTTGATTTTAGTAACTCATCTGACACAGACCCACATGACATTCTCATAAGCAAACCAAGAAATGTGATCTAGATGAAATTACCATATGGTCAGTGAGCAACTGGTTGAAAGACTGTACTCAAAGTTTAGCTATATCAAGGGTTTGCTTCTGTCAAAATGGGAGGGAGTAACTAGTGAGGTACCACAGGGGTCAATCCTAGCTCCAGTACTCTTCAATATTTTCATTAATGATTTGGATAAGGAATTGGAAGCTATGCTTATAAAATTTGCAGATGACATTAAGCTGGAGAGGTTGCAAGCACTTTGGAGGACAGAATTAGAATTCAAAATGCACTTGACAATTTGCAAAAAAGGTCTGAAATCAGCAAGATGAAATTCAATAAAGACAAACACAAAATGCTTTATTTAGGAAGGAAAAATCAAATGCGTAACTATAAAATAGGAGGAAAACTGACTAAATAGTAGTACTGAAAAGGTAGAAAATGATCTGGGAATTACAGTGAAACACAAATTTAATACGAGTTAATAATGTGATGCATTTGCAAAATAGACTATCATTCTGGGGTGTGTTAACAGGAGTGTCATATGGAAGGTAATTGTCCCGCCTCAGCTGGAGTACTGTGTCCAATTCTGAGCACCACACTTTAAAAAGATGGGACCAATTTGGAGGGAGTTCAGAGGCAAGCAACAAAAAATGATAAAAGGTATAGAAAACCTGATCAATAAGAAAAGAACTGAGCACGTTTAGTTTTGAAAACTGTGTCTGAGAGGGAATCTGTTAATGGTCCTTAAATAGGTTAAGGGGCTTGTTACAAAGAGGATGGGTGATCAGTTGTTCTCCATGTCCACTGAAAATAGGATAAGTAACAAGCTTGATCTTCAGTAAGGGGAAGTAACTTTTAACAAGTATAGGCTAGAGATTGTGTTTATGTTTTTCTTTTACCTGTAACCTTACATTGCCTAATCCCTATCCTTGCTTTTATTTGAATCTTTATCTCAAGTGCTGTTCAATAAACTTTAATTTGGTTTTACTATAAACATATCCAAGTGTCTTGTCATCAAGAGAGTGGTGAACCACTAAAGAGTGAACTAGGGTGCACTGGTTCCACAGACAGTGGTGGTTCAGTGTGTGTTGCAAGTGTCCAGAAGATAAGCCATTCAAGTTTAACCAAGCGTGTTGTGTAAATTGCTAGCCTGCACTGAGAAAGAGTGAGGTTTGTGGGGACTAAAGCAAAGTGCCTCTATTTCCAGCAGCTGTTAGTTAGAGAGGGTTTCCTCTGGTGGGCACAGATAAGGTTGTTTGCAGGTGGTAATGATTGATCCCTGGCACCTCAGTTAACCCAATAAGGGTCTCAGGACCAATACTGCATGCAGGCAGCCACAGAGTACAAAGTTGTCATGTACTGGAGTGTGGAAAGAGGACATTTTGCTAAAGAAGTTCCCAGTTTCCATTTCAAAGATTGTGTGGGTAAAGTAATTGCATTTCTGCTTTTATAAAGTGCTTTGGGATGCACTTCTGGAGTCATCTAGGTAAGGGCACAGTTATATCAACGCAACACACACTTGCGGTGTTTTCAGAGTGAACATATTATAGAACATAAAGTACATCTGGTTGAAGAATGCAACCTGTATCTTTGGTGGCCTTGATGCAATGCAGACACAGGACATACCTGTAGGTTCTGTACTGTGAAAATTGGCACTCTTGATCTTGGAATGGACCTTTTTTAAACCTACGGCTCATCAATGCAAGTGTTTCTTTACCTCTGCATGGCATGACCCTAATCTTTGTGTCCCCTGTAATAGAGTAACATTGACCTATCTAACTGCATTGTACATGAAGAAAAAATTCAGAAAGCTTGTGGTTTTGATATCACTGCGATAAGTACCATAGAAATACAACTAGCTAGCTAGGTATAAGGCTATATATATACTCAGTGTTGCCTTCCTTAAGGAGGGAAGCTGTGTCAAAGTCTATGAAAAGTTAGAAAAAAATGGCATAGAAGGAGCTTACATGCAAAACTGAGTGTCTCTTATTTCACCACAAAGAGAAAAAAAAAGTGGGCTTCAAATACATGTGTGTGCATGGAACCCAAAGAGGTGCATTTGATCTATAAAGGCCCAGGTGGCTTGTGAGCTGCCTGTTTGAGAGACTCCTCTCCCTGGGCCATTCTGACAGAGCTGCAGTCTGCGGCAGCATTGCGCTAGAGCCCCCCTGCTGTAAAAGAGCCAGAGCTGCCCGCTTGCTGTGTCCCTTGACTTTGCAATCAACAAAGCCTCTATGAATCCAGGATTTTCAGGGCAAGCTTCAAACCCTCATCTCTTTGCCCAGGTTTCTGGAGAGGAAGGGGCATAATAAGGCCTCGTGTTTGTGGTAAGCCTGGTTTTGTTAGGTGTTTTTATTTCAACTCTGGTGGTTTTCTGTTTGCATTGACAATCAGGAGATACTTTAATCTTTTATGTGATTTTTTTTTTAATTTATGGGTGATGTCCCTAGAGCCAAGGATAAACACTCTTTAAATATATTGATTCTAAAACAAAATAAATACAGCATGCTATATCTATTCACTGTACTGTATGCATGGTGTATGTTCTTTATTATTTATGTTTTAACATTAGGAATTATTTTTTTGGCTACTTAGGCCAGGCTGTTTAAAAGTATTTAGACATTGCTCTGCTCAGCGCTGCAGTGCCTGTCTCTCACTTTCAGACATGACACAGGCACACAGAAGTGTAAATCCCACTGTTTTTCAGTGAGACTGGGGCTCTTAAAGCTCAGCTCCTCAAGGACAACTAACTCTCAATCAGTTCCAAATGTCTAAGGACTGGTCTGCACTGCTGACGTTGTCAATGGGAGATACGGAAGCCTTATACTAAAAAACTTGCATGTCTCCCATCAACTTACTAACTTTCACTTACTGAAGAGACTTCCCTGCACTGTGTTGCTAGGAAATGCCTTCCAGTTGATGCAGCATTCATTGGGGTGTGGGGGGTGGATTTACTGTATCAGCTGGAGAAAACTTCCAGGGTTGTGTATGTATATGTTTCCACTGCCCATTCAATCAATCCCGCTGCGTCAATCCATGGATCCTGGAATCTGTGTAAACATACCCTAAGTCCTTTTGAGAAATCTTTCCAGAGTGGAGGATGTAAGGTGGAATTTTTATGTGGTCATATATAAGGTTATGTGACTCTTCATGATTTCAGAATATGATTGCCAAATTCAGATTTTTGTTTTCAAAATGCAAAGTCTGGCTTTTGTGGTTTTCCTCACAAACAGGAAGTCATTCTTGATGAATTTGCCACACAGAGCATAACTCTGGGTGTACAATTTTAACAAGAAAAAATTGCTGTCATACTGCTTTGGCTGGTTTACAGTAATTCCGCTAAAAAATGCTTCCACACACTCATGCAGAACTCCTGATGAAGAAAAACTTAAAGGCTATGTCTACACTGGCAAGTTAGTTTGAATTAAGGAGGCTTAATTCGAACTAACTAAAGCCATGGCTACACTAAGCTTTAATTAGTTCGAATTAAGGGCTTCCTTAATTCGAACTAATAACTTTGAATAGGCTATTCAAAGTAAGGGTTAATTCGAACTAGTTAGTTCGAATTAACCTATGTGGCCATGTTAGTTCGAACTAATTTTTTCTAGTTCGAATTAAGTTAATTCAAACTAACTAAAATTAGTTTGAATTAGTTTGTTCGAACTAACTAATTTGAACTAATTTTAGTAAGTGTAGACATAGCCAAAGAGCTTAATCTGCTAAAATTGGAGATGATAGGATGATTTCCATCCCAGAATCTGGTAGCAAGGATTTCTAATAAATCTATCTATTTGGGGGTAATAGTGTATCACTGGAGAATAGGTTAACATTGTACCTATATTTTAAAAAGGAAAAAAAGTGAACTGGGCAGTTACAGACCTGTTAGTCTGACCTCAAGAGTGCGTAAGGCTCTAGAACAAGTTGGGAAGGAGAGAATAATTAATAGGGGGAAACAGAATCCAAAGCAACATGGGTTTATCAAAGGTAGATCATCCCTGACTCATTTGATTTCCTTCTTTGGGAAAATAACTGATTATATATTTAAAGGAGGTGCAGTAGATCTAATATACTTGGACATCAGTAAAGCATTTGATGTGGTAACACAAGGGAATTTAGAAAAGATGGGGATTAGTACAAGAATTGTGAGGTGGATAAAGAACTAGTTAAAGGGAAGAAGGCAAGAAGTTGTTTTAGGAGGTGAACTATAGGATTAGAATGGGGTTACAGATGGAGTTCCTCAAGAATTGGCTTTGGGACCAAGCTGAGTCAATATTTTTATTAATGATATTGATACAAAAAGTGGAAGTATACTAATGAAATGTGCTGATACAAAGGTGGGAAGAATCAATACAGAGTAGGATCAGAATATTATACAGAAATATCTGGATTATCTTGAAGACTGGAGTAACAGAAACACAATAAAATTCAAAAGTACAAAGCGCAAGGTCATGCACTTAGGGTCTAATAATAAACATTTTTGCTATAAGGTGGGGGCTTGTCGGTTGGAAGTGACAGAGGAGGAGAGAAACCTGGATGTGTGGGTCAATCACAGGATGACCATGGACGACTAATATGATCCAGCTGTGAAAAAGGCAAAGTTTATATTAGGCAAGACATTTCCAATAGAAATAGAGAAGTATTAATGCCATTGTACAAGGCACTGGTAAGACCTTATTTGAATTACCGTGAAAAATTCTGGTTGCGCATGTTCAAGAGAGATCAATTCAAACTGGAACAGGTGCAGAAAAGAACTATGATGATCAAGAAAATGGAGGACCTACTTAGGAGGTGGGAAGAGCTTGGCTTGCTTAACCTAAAAAAAAAAAGAAGGTTGAGAGAAATATGATTGCTCTCAATAAATCCATCAAGGAGATAAACGCCCTTTATTTAAGCTAAAGGATAATGTTGGCACAAGAACAAATGGGTAGAAACTAGTCATGAAAATTATTGGGCTGGGAATTAGAAGGTTTCTAACTATCATAGTAATGAGATCCTGGGACAGCCTCCCAAAATAAGGTCTTGGGGCAAACAATGTAACTAGTGTTAAGAAAAAGCTCTCCAAATGTGTGTGAGTGATTATCTGAGAGTTGTTTCTGACATTAAGGGGTAGGGCTCAGCAGACCTAGAGTTCATTTCTTCCTTATATCTTATGTTCCCAAAAATTCATGCCTCAGGGCTTCACTGGCCACCTGCACAGATCAGGAAGGAATTCCCACCACCAGCCCCATGTTGCTTTTTTGGTCTCTTTTCTCTGAACTGTCAAGAATGGCCATGGCTGGAAATGGGAAACTAGACAGGGTGAGCCAGTGCTCTGAGGGGGCACTGAATATTCTCTTTCTCAGATGCTTGGGTGGCTGGTTCTTGCTTACAAGCGCAGCCCAGTTGATAATCATACCCTCAGTCGTGGCAACCACTGGCTGCAGGCAACGTAACTCAATTACTAACCAGACTAGCCCCACTTTATCTACGCTAATAAATATAGGTCTGCCCCTCAAGCTGGGGATATAAAATTCCAGCTTGAGGAGACATAGCTCTGATCAAGCTATAATGATAAAAGTCAAGTACAATTTCAGTAGTGCTAACAGCCTGGAATATATACTTAGTGGCTCAGATAGGCTCATCTTCAGAGCAGCTAGCTGGTCCCTGTGCTGGTGCTGCTATTTTTAGCACATTGGCTCGATCAGAGTTAGCGCGGCTATGTCTCAAGCTGGGAATCATACCTCCAGCTTGAAGGGTAGACATACCCTAAGTGTATGAGTGCAAAGAAGTCTGAGCACAAAAAGTTTTAAATAGTTTGAATACAAATACAATACTTGAATACAAATAACCAGGTTTCGCATCCTTTTATCTATGATGCCATACTTCTGTTGGTCCATTGAGTCTTGCAGGAAAACAAAATAGATTAGAGAGAGAACCTGAAATTCTAATGTCAGAACGCAGAAATCTTTTTTGTTAGAAAACAACCCAATACCACTTGCCAGACCTCCTTCATACAGGAAGCAAAAACTGGCACATCAAGAGTGCTTTAAAAAGGAGTACACTTTTGTTCAGTTTTGCCCTTCTATCATTAAATAAAAAGGAATCAGTAACCTGATTCTACAATCCAGTTCCTTCTGCCCTCACTAATACAGACAAAGTAGATTGTTGTTATCTTTACTAATCTTATCTTATTCATCAACAAAGCATACCAAGGAAAGCGAACTCCTTTTATCGTAACTTCTTCTACTAACATTTTTGGGTTGGAGTTACATGGCAATACCAAAAATACAACTCACAAGAAGGTGTCTTTTAAAAGAAGTGATCAAATCCAGTTTGCTCTTGAGAGAGCATAATTGCTCATCATTTTCTGGGCCATCCAAGCCTTTTTCTCTTCAAACCATGACTCCAGTGCCATCTTGCCCGTCTCATTATTTTAACAATGCACATCAGCTAATGTCAATGTGTACACACAGAGAAAGAGTTTCATTTGCATACCCATATTCTGAGGACAGCTTCTGATGAACTAATTTGTCTTCCCTTCTACCTGTCCCCCAAATACTTAAACATTTGCACAGGCACTGGCAAAATTTAGCCTAAATAGATAGACTAAATCTATTCTAAATAATAGAAAAAACTAGCTATGTCTCTATATGATCACAGCTCTTTCAAGCATTCCTATGCACTGCTGTAATTATAAGAAGGAATCCTTTTTTAAACTCCATTTTATATTCATGCCACTCATGCCACAAAAGGCTGAGAGTTGGATGATTTATTTTTAATGCAAATATAAGGCTAACAGACTGGCTACCAAGAAAAATGTGTATATTAAAGAACTGCAGATGAAAGAAGGCAGCTTTCCAACTCTATGCTACAGTGGCCTCGATGAATTTGAGTTAGGTCAAATAGCCTTACAATAACCACCTTGTATGGAACCCCAGGCAACACCATGCTCAGTGAGTATTCTATCATACATGGAATGATGACAACAGATCAGAAATTCCAGACAGCCATTGTATTGCCACCCTGCAGTAGTTAGAAACCTGAAATCACAGAAAAACTGTCTAGCTTCAATGGAGCCACTCAAAAAAATCACTGATAGCTACATGCGTGGAAATGTAGTGCACACAATTTGAAATACTTGATAAGCACATCAACCTTTCTGGGCACTTTCCAGCAGGCACAGAGTAGGATTGGCTGACCTGAAAATACTTAAATTGTCTCTAAATAAGAGTTGGCCATTCAAAAGTAAATATGCAGAAGTGGGGCTATTCCAATGGCCCAGACATATGTGACTGCAGTGCATCTCAAACTATACAACATATGTTGGGCTTCCAGCTCCTGGAGTAGCTGTGCATCATGGAAGATCTTGTCAGGGCTACAGACCAGGCCATATCATGAACCAAATGCTGCAAAAAAATACTAATTGTGGGGCAAGGACAAGAGAAGAGTAGTCAAGGTCAATCAAGTGTAGGATCATCCCGAGTATGTAGTCCGAGTAGCTTTGGGATCCAGTGATCAAAACAGTGTAGGGAACAATTTTTATGGTACACATGGTAATTGATTTTTCTTTGTTTCTAGTAGTTTTATTTATTTTCTTAATAGTGTTCTCAAGTTTGTTACCATGGATAATTTTTGCTCTTGTTCTTATATACTTCAATGTAGAAATAAGCCACTCAAATTCACCTAAGTTTCTGTTCCACCCTTTTGCACCTTTGATGTTAATAGATCAGTCTTGCTATTTCACGTTGTGCTGCTTTCTTTGATGTTGTTAATTTTGTCATTCATTTCCTGCTTATAAAGAGAAAACCTTTGAATCCTGTTAGCTTTTGATTGAGTCTTACGTCAGATACAGGAGTTAATAAAGAAGGTAAACCTAGAATCTCAACTGAGTGATTCTGAACATTGTACAATAAAGTCTGAGATAAAAACAAAAACGAAAAATGATTAACGGCAAGTTATAGAGAAAAGTAAAGAAATTTTAAAACCATAGACTCTGTATTTCAGATATTGATTATTTGAATACCTATGATCAAAAATTGAAACAAAGAGAGTAAAATGGTAACTTTAAATGGACAGGTCCACAAGATTATTAATATCAAGAAATCTTAAGTCAAATAATAGAAAATTCCTGTCGAACACCAATGGTAGACTGGAAAAAACACACACTGTGTAAGGTACAAATTCAAAATAGTGTGGCAGTAGGGATGATATGAAGAGCAGATAGCCAGAGATATTCAAGTTCTGTATCCAATTATTTAAATGTGTTAGAAACAATAGGGCTATGTATGTAACTGTAAACCCAGGTTACCCATCCAAAGGTGGGACCCAAGTATTCTATATTTCTGTGAATTTGGCAATAGCTACATGAGTTATTTTTTGCAGTAGGTATATTGATGTGGTGTTAATTCACACTAAGAGTCAGATGAGAGATTTCCAGTTGCTCTTTTAACTAATCTGCTTATTGAGGGTCTGATTCTGCCATCCTTACTCTCTGTGAGAAATATCTCACTCAGCCAGCAATCCTATTTGTTTAAAAGAGACTATTTTAGAAGTTGGGTTCTGTTCAGTGTGAATAAAGGTGGTAATTTGACCCCAAGACTGTATTGAATTCTACCAATTTGGGATTAAAAAAGATGTTCATTCTAACATAGAATAGTTTACTACTTAAGCAAATTGTCACTGAATAATTATTACTAATTAACAATAATGTAATATAATATTATAATATTATCAATTAATTATAATTATTACTTTATTATTATTATATTCAGGGATTAACATAAGTGGTACTCAGGTACTCATGAGCACCTAACCTTTCAAAAAGCATACTGAAAACATCCCCCAAAGGTTCTCATGCATACCAGCATACACTGCAGAGCCCCAGGATCACCCACCCTGCCCCCTGCCCGAAACCAGACCCTCCTACTGCGTTCCCAGCCCTGCTGCCAGTGGTCCAGTTCCTGGGTTGGATCCAGCCACCAGCCTCTGCTGCTGCCAACAGCCCCAGGCTGGATCCTGCCCCTGCTGCCTCTGGCCCTAGCCAGATCCAGCCCCCATTGGTGGCCCCAGCTTCCAGGCTGGATCTGGACCCTGGCCTCTGCTGCTGCCACCATCTGGCAGCCCTAGGCTGGCTCCTGCCTTTGCCCCTGCCGGTCTCTGGCCAAGGCCAGATGCCATGACCAGCCTCCTCCCTCCCGCCCACATGGGTTGGGGCCAGCCACTGTGGGCCCTGACCCAGGGCAGCTGCTGCCCCTCCTGCCTACCTGAGAGGAGGGATTTAACTTTCCCTCCTCTTCTTCTGCTTTGCACCACATGCCTCAGCTACATGCTGTAGAACAAGAGACTTAAAAGAGCCGACACACCTCGTTGCACCTGCATTGCTAGCTCGAGACTCTGGGCACTGGCTTGGATACTTTGGGCTCATGCCCCTGTGCTCAGCACCAGTGGATTCCCTGGAGTAAACCCTGAGGCCTGTCTGTGTTCGAGGCCAAGGAAGTTATTTAATACCCAACCCAGAGCCACTGTAAGAGAGACACTGAGGGTTGGTGGTGGTAATGAGGCTGCCCTATCACAGCTGGAGCCGGGCTGCAGGACTGCCACAGGGGACCAGCAGCTGCCACACACTGCATAACTGTAGGGGAGGGGAAGTTCATGGGAGGATTAGCATCCACCCCCAGTCTCACGTCACTTCCCCCCACAGGTTTAGGACCCCTCCCCCCCACAAGGCAGATGGGGGGTGGGGCCAGAACTCCTGCCCCTGGGGCGGGGTGGCATGAGGGGGCGCAAATGTGATGTCTGATAGCTGAGTACCAAACAATTTCTGCTGGTACTCATTAGAGAGCCTGATCTGAAAAGTTATGTGAACCCCTGATTATATTATAATGTTGTTATAATTCTCACTGAACAATAACTTAACAGAGACATTCTCATAGCTTTGTGTTTCTCTAAAAGTTCAAAAATCTTTCTTTTTAAAGTAGTAGATATCAAGCTGGCACTCTGCTTTAATAATTCATAGACCTGAGGTGTGTTTCTTTTCTTTGAGCCATTTGCTGTGATATCCCGAATATAAATGTATCAAGAAAAAGAAAGGGAAAGAGTTACATTGTTGAGAATACGTGAACTGACATAAACAATCCTGCTTGTTTGTTTCTCTGCAGATAGAAAGGAAGTGAAGGTGGGAGAATACAATGCTGTAGCTGATACTCTGGAAATAATCAACAACACCATCAGGTTCCAAGGTAGGGGAGGAAACTGAAAACATCCACAGGAATTGTATGGATTTCAGTGTAGTTCAGAGTTCATGCTTTGTACAGACATGTCTTATAATTCTGTCACTGAAAGAAATGAATTATATGCTGAGAGAATTAGGGCCAATGTTTTATGCTTGATAAGTTATTGTATCATGCAAAAGCTCTTAAGAGCAACAAAAGAAGAGATCTGAAAAGAAAGTAGCAACATTTTGAATGTTTATATTGTGCTAGTATTTCTCAATTCAGTATCTTGTGCTAATCAGAAGTGATCTGTGAATATTGATCTTCCTCACTATTTCAGTGGGTTTCAGAACGTGTTCTTTCACAATCACAAATCCAAAATACTTTAATTTCATTCCTCTGCCACCTTCAGTGATTCATCTCACTAGCCTGACGTGTGAGTATTTAAAAAGGAAGATACGTTTCTCTGAGTCTTTGTAACTAGATGAAGATGTCAGTTGTCATTTTATTGTCTTCAGGAGGTACAGATAAGGGCCTGATCTTGGGTCCTGCTAACATGTCTTTATGTGGCTCTGACAGCACAAAGTAGCATTAAACTTTTCTTAAAGGATCCCCTAACGATTGCCCCAGCAGGAAGGATTCCTCGGGTGTTACAGAACTGCCACACCCTTCTTCTCCTAGCATCCCAGTTCTATATGGTCAAGGTGTCCTTACACCCACAGAATCCCAGGCTGCTGGAATGGCTCTTGAGAATGTTGGAAAGCTAGAGCTACTTCTTATCTCAGCAGATCAGGAACAGAGGATTTATCCCAAAGCACTGAGTATAGAATTCATAGGTTATAACTTTCTGAGTGATTATAATGTTAACAACTATTAAACTGCTTTCCATTCTACAACTGTGAAAAAGCAATCTTAGAGAATCATTGGTTGTTTTGGTTTAATACTGATACACACAGGGCCAGATTATCAAAGAGGTTTAAGCCCTGGGCCCTGGCCTAAAGGGGACCCCAGTCTTGAGCCCCTAAAACTCCTTTAATAATCCGGTCTGGAGACCCTCAGTGTCAACAGGGCAGGAGTGCAAAAAGCGCTCCTGCCCCGCCGGCACTGGGAGGAGGAGAGGGGCAGGACCCAGGCCTCAAGCAAGGCGGGGGCTCTACACTCCTGCCCCGCCCTGCCCCGCCCCTGGGTCAGCTGATCCACCCCCAAGGTGGGGCAGGGCGGGCCAGAACAGTGCTTGCTCCGCCTAGGGGGCAGGGCCAGCTGGTGCAGCCTGTGCTCCGGTCCAGCTGCTCAGCTCTCCAGGGCCTATGGCCCTGGGGGGCTGCATCGAAGCGTGCCACCGCATCACAGTGTGGTGCGCCAGCCATCCTCCCCAAAAATTGGCTGGAGCAGGGCCTGAGTGGGGGAGTACTCTCAGGTCCCAGGGCCTGGTGGGGGGGCGTGGTGTGGGCAGAGAGGTCCCAGGCAGGAGGGCTCGTGGTGGGGGGCAGTCTGGGGCCCCCGAGTCATTTAATCCAGCCCTGGATACACGTAACCAATATGGTCTAGAAAGTAGCTGAAGTACTGTTGATTTTCAGAATCGTATGCTTTGATGTCTCATTCAGATATGTTCTTTATTGTATTTTTTTTCTTTTTTACTTATTGCCTGTTTAATTTTTGTGAAGAACATCACCCTTCAATCCAGTTTGTAATGCCTCAGTTAAAGCTCTGCAGAAGATTTGCCATCTGAGGGGGGAATTTTCAGGAGTGTTACTCCACCAGAGCTAGTGTAAAATAGCTGCATAAAGCTGCTCTGGAGAATATCCCCAGTATAGGGTCTTATAGGTGGTGTGGAGCAGGTTTAGGCCTTTGCTGGAGTCACCAGCACAGATATGTTCCAGGGGTGGATTGGCAAGAGATGGGGCATGGAAGGATTATGACAGTACCCAATGTATTCTATCATGGTGCAGCAGCCTACTGGGGCCATTTCATCTAGGACACAAGTTAGGGCAGCTCTCAAGTTGCTTTCACCTGAGTTGTGGGGGAGAAAAACAGATCTTGGAAGCCATGGGAGAAGGGAGACAGTCTGCCCCCCTTCAGTTCCTGATCTAGGCTCAGTACTGGCACAAGAATGACCCTTCTAAGGGGGTGCTCCCAGGATCCACTCTCTCACAGGTTAGCCATATTATCTCAGGATACAAGACCAACTAGCTGCTCCTTTAAAAGTTCTTGTATAATGTCTATAATAGTTGATCAAAGTCCAGTACTGATTGCCCATTGGGAAATGTATTCAAGTCATCCAGGAAAAATATACGAAGTATTTTAAAACATTTTTCTAAGTTAATATTCTTATGAAATTGTAGGATTACACCTGTACGCTTTTTCGTTGCCTTTGAATTCTCTTAGAATGGGGGTTTGGGGATAATTGTGGTTGTGCTCTAAGAAATGATGGAATTGCCAATATTGTCTTTTTCTTTTTTTTCCAAACTCCTCCCACACCACTTTATGCCCTTCCTTTTTCAGCCAGCAGTTAGAAGTATAGTATAGTATAGTATAGTATAGTATAGTATAGTATAGTATGTTAATATATCTCCGGCCCCATCTACTAAATGAAAATAATTACATTTCATAAAAGTTGTCAAACTCAGTTGCAGTTAAACAGGATTAAGAATGTGCTGCACCCTGCGTGGGCAGGTTTCCCCCAATGAGACAGTTTTAAAAGACAAAGGCCTATGGCAGAAAGGATGGCTTTGTGCTTAAGCCTCAGAAGATGTGTGTTCAGTTCTTGGTTGTGCTTTGGATTTGTGATGTGATATTGAAGAAAGAGCTCATTGTAACTCAGCCTTACTTTCCCGTCTGTAAAATAAGGGTATTAAAATAGATTTTGCCCCCCCTTCAATCTTGACTATTTAGATTGTAAGCATATAGAGCAGAGATTGTCCCTGACCTTGTGTTTATATGCAGTGGGTTTTGTTTTTTTTTTGCATTCTTAATTATTTTTTCAAATACAACAACTCTTCCACTAAACAAGATTTATCATAATACACAAAGTAAGCCACAAAGGGTTAAGATAACGGGCAGGAAGGGGAAGCAACATATGTATCTCCAGGGGCTGCATTAATCAATGAGCTCTAAAAAGTCAGCCCAAATTACTTTGATTTATTGGGCATTCTTCTTCTGTGGAATGCCTGTCATCCATTAGCTGCAAGGTCAGCTACATCACTGAGAAAAGCACCAGTTTTTGATGGGGGTCAACTTTTCCATTTTTGCTGGATGATTTTTTTTTAATGACCAAAGCTGCCTATTGGAACACCACCCTCTTGTTACCAGGTCTCTTCCAGGTATCAGGAACATATCCAAAAACAAAATTTTGTCAGGATTCCCGCAAGGGCAGTCAGGGCCAACAGTCAGAGTGAGGGCAAACCTAAGGATAGGAACAACTGAGGAATTCAGTCAGATCAAGCCAGGGTCAATACCAATTGTCAGAGTCCAAATCAGGTTCCAGAGTCCAAGTCAGGAGGAAAGACAAGTGAGGCATTTAAAAGCAAGGAGCAGGGCTGGTCATAGTAGCTACAGAAGATCCACATGGTCGCCTGGATACTTCCTGGAACACCCTTGGGTTTACATGTCAGGGAGACAATAAGGAGATATGAAACTGCTATCTGACAAACATTTGAGGAACTTCCCAGGGTCTTCGTCCACAACAAGTCATAAGAAGTGGAGCACAAGCACATTGCAGATGCTGCTGCGTGGCATTCTGACAGCTGCCTGGCGGTTCCATAGGCCTGCGTTCTAAGCCCATGGGGCCTTACATTAAGGGGGAGAGTTGCAAATTAGCATCCATGCATCAGGTTGGTCTGTTGACCCCCCTCATGCCAAGAATTCTTATGATAGAGAAACTACTAAAATATATGTGGTTATGTATCAGTGAGTGAATTTACATTTCCAACAGCAGTCAGCATTTATGAGCTCCTGTTACTATTAGCCTATGTGGGTCCAGCATATTTGAAAACATGTTTTTTGGTGAATAAACTGTCATCTCAGGTCTATAGTTGTTTTTTTAACATTGATACAATTGTATTCCATTGGGTTGGTGATAGTTTTGTGACCCAGTCTCTAACTATGCTGTATTGTTGCCATTGTGTTGGTCTCAGAATATGAGAGAGAAAATGTGGGTGAAGTAATATCTCTTATTTAATCAGCTTCTGTTGGTGAAAGAGACAAGTTCTCAAACTCCTCAGAACTCTTGTTCTGGTCAGTATTTGTATAGCACTGACACAATGGGGCACCAATATCAGTCGGGGCCTCCGAGCATTATGTAAGACAGGCAGTAACAACAGTTAGGGGGAAGAATACGTTTTGTTCCAGGCTCCATGTCCTCAACAGCCAGACCGGACAATAGTACATAACACAGTTTGGTCAATACTGAGTTTATCCACCATGCCATTAAAGCAAAACAAACTTTTTTGGTGAATAAACAGAGGCTCGGATTATAAACTTTGCTCCAATACTACTGCAACAAGATTGGTAAAGATTCAAGATCAGACTCTCATCCTTGATCCAATCCGTCAAAAGCAGCACAATGAGGCAGGAAAGACTGACTTCATTAGCCAGTTGAATATTTCAGCATCCCTGGGTGGTATAGACCTGGCATAACTGGATGCAAGGTTATCCTTGTCTCTGTCTCTACCACAGGCAGTGTTTTAGGTTAAGTCTGAGAAAAGTAAAACATCACAATACTGGCACTGGCCTCCATCCATCTCCAGCTCATATGCCTTTGGGGCCATAACAAGCTGGACTCAACTTTGTTGGCAAGGTCCTGGTATAAAACTGGCCTTACTATTGGAGCTGGAAATGGCTCCTCAGCAACTTCCTCCCCAGCAGATAACTGATCCTATTAATTCAATTATTTTATTGTAATATCTCAATGAGTTAAGCTTTCCTGCTTAGGATGAAATCTGTTCCATTTGCATAAAGCCAAAGTATCAGTCTGTCTGTGGTTGGGTGTAATGACTTTGACAGACAACTGAAGCAGATGTTCTTTTTGAAAATGGATTTAATTTTTTTTTTGTGGTAAAGTTAATAAACACAAGACCATATTCTTCCCCATATTTATGGCCGCACAAAGGAGGTGCAAAGGCTTGTTGCTTTTTGATCAATCCTTGTTTGATGACAAAATATTGGGCAAAATCCTGAAGTGCCTACTCAGTTTTTACTTGGACGGTTTGCTAATGAATTCAGTTGAATCAAGACTTGTTTGAACTCTAATAAAGATTTTTATGGTTTGACCAATTTTAAATAAAAGTAGACTAGGAAAGAATATTCTTAGTCTGTGACTACTTGTGCCCCCCCTATTCAGAAAAGCATTTAAGCAGGTGCACTGCAGTGCTTATTTGCTTTCCTGAATAAGGATGGAATTAAACACATGCTTAAGGCTTTCCTGAAGTAGGGCCTTCTCCTTCCATCAGGATATTATGCCATTTCAAAAGTCCTAAACTTTCTTGACTCCCTGGTATATCTCTATTGAAGTAAATGACTTCATCTCAGGGATGAATATGGCCCACTGTCTTTAGCTCCTCTGTGGATAATGGGAGGGATATAGTTTCTCACAAGAATTTAATACCAAACTCAAGCCTATTTTTCTTCTTGAAATTTTAGGATTGGAGCCTCCAAAGGACAAAACAATTATACAAGAACAGCTGCGCAAGATCTCCTTGCCTCTCTACAGTATTCTTTCAGCACTCACTATCCTAGGAATGATCATGGCCAGTGCTTTTTTGTTCTTTAACATCAAAAACAGAAATCAGAAGTACGAAATCTACATTCCCTTTTTCATATTTCCTTGTTATTCATATTTAAATACCACATTTGTAAAAACTAAAATTTTTCACATCATATGAAGAGACCATCAGATCACGAGGACAATATTTTAAAAATGTTATTTGCTTTAATTGAAGTTTCTATAAAACAGCTTTGTGTTGAAAGATTTTAACCATCCATTAGATCAAATCCTTTTATTCTGTTTGAAAAATTAATCTTTTCCACTGTGTGTTATTAGCATAAACCCTAGCTAATTAACCACTGTGTAAAGTAGGGGGTAACTTTAGCAGAGAAGATCAAAAACCCTTAACAATTAATATGCTTGTCCAAACTTCTTTGGAAAGCAGCAGATTAATTTGCATATTTCTTGATTTCCAGTAGAATTCCACAAGTATAGTAGGCCATCTATTTGATTAATTTTATAGGAAAGCATTCATTATGGTTCAAGTCACCTAACTGTTGTCTTTTTTTATTTAATACACTATCTGCAGGCTAATAAAGATGTCCAGTCCCTACATGAACAACCTTATTATACTTGGGGGAATGCTTTCCTATGCATCTATTTTTCTTTTTGGCCTTGATGGATCCTTTGTCTCTGAAAAGACATTTGAGACACTTTGCACAGTAAGTAACTTCAAATATTCTATTGTCAGAAGTTCTTGCCAAAAGCTTTATGTTTTGGATAAGAGGGATAATTTTTAGCATGTTATGTGCATGTTCTCTGTGAATTATTCTATACATTTTAAAATGGATGCTTTTACTTCTTTTGCCAAGATTTTCACAAATCTGGGAAATCTGTGTACAAATTCAGAGCAATCCAGAGTATCTTGCATCTGCCATTAAAACCAGTGAAAGCTGCAGGTGCTCAGAACCTCTCAGGGGTTGGTCCATGGTTCCAGGCTTAAGTGTAACTACAATTCTAAATTTTGAAGTGATATATATGACAGTTACCGGAAACTGTGTGTATAGAGTAAAAACTAATCAGAACTGTGGACTGTTACAGTTTTCTGAGCATGTTTTTTTTGTCAGTTAACATTACTTTAAAGGCTACGTCTACACTTACAAAGTTAAGTCGACTTTGTTAAGTCGACTTAAAGTCGACCTTATTAACTCGACTTAGAGAGTCTACATTAGGGCTCCCACCGGGGACAAGGGATCCATGCGTGGCTCCCTTCCCCGACGAGCGGCTGGCTCTGGCTCCCCGCAGGAACACGGAAGGCTCCGGTCACAGCTTCCCATGGGGAATTTTAAACAAAGGACTTGTTAATATGAAGAGTTTCACATGTTAACTAAGGTGTGGTTTTAAATTGATTTAGTTAAACCAGTGCAAAAAGCCATATGGACTCTCATTTTGGTTCACTTCTCATCAATTAGGAATAGGTTTTAGCTAAGCCAAAGTTAGCCTCTCTGAAACCAAAATAAAATCATTCACAAAGGGGTTAGTACCCAATTAACTAATCTAATTTAATTAACCAGATGCTAGCTCTTGTATAGAAAAGTCTTCCGTATACAATTAAACAGGTAACATTATTGGTCAGTATTGCCAAGAAAGAGGTCAACTGCACGCTGCAACTGATAATTTCCAAATAAGTTGTTTTGGCAACCCCAGGTAGAATGAGTTGCATAATGTATGCAGGGCTGTCCCTACACCAAATGGCAACCAGTGGAGGAGCATCTCTGGTGTGCCCCCACTCCACCACTTGGTAAGCTTTTGACTGCCTTATTTTTTATTGCATGTGCAGCTCATTTCATGACCTTAATGCATGATTTGAATACATGATTTATCCCTGTCATAGAAGATGATAAATTCACATAATACAGATTTATAGCTCTAGTTATTCCTGGCATATATAAGCAAATACAAACATTTTCTTCAAGCTTATAGAAAATTTTTAATTTTAAGAATAACTGAAATACATTAACACCAAGAAATTGAACTGTGTATCAACATTGGGTGGAAGAACGAATGGACATACAGAACACCTGAAACATTTTACATCAAACCTTCTATTTTCCCTTTTGTCACTCCCACCAAACCTAGCACGCCAGGTGATTGCCTGGGTCTCCTTCCCCAATATCTGGCCCTAAATGTAAGTACACATCTACATTTACTATTCTGATTTGATACTCTTTTTATTGGTCAGATATCTTTATGACATTCAATATCAGTCTTCTTTAAAACATGGCAAGGCAGACTCTCTTTCCAGTTTTCTTATGAAACTGAGGCATCCAAGCAAAATTCAGGAAATGTCCTTTCTTCAGGAATAAGCTGTACTCTTCAGAGAAGTTAAGGCAAAAAATAAGAGGAATGTACTTACAAGAAAGGATAAAGGAAATTATTTCTAAAAATAACACAAATGATGCTTAAATTACACAAAATCATTGTCACTGAACAAAACCATAAGATTGTACTCGGTCCAATGCTTGAGAATATTACACCTAATGTTTGAATTAAAATGCTGCCAGATAATTCTATAGAAGAAATACTATGTGACTTTGCTTTTCATTGTTCTTTGGCTAGAGAACATTTGCAGAGTATTAGGGATGTGTTTAGTATAAGTAATATTCACAGCTCTTAGAAGTTCCTGGGTGATAGAGTCCTGCCCTCAAGTTCACTGATCATCTCTTGAGTTTGTACTGATGACATAATTCCTGCAACTTAATATCCTTATACCAGGATCTCCGTTAAACCAGGTGGAATCAGTATCTTTAGTGTAAAATTCCAAGACAAAAAAAGCTACATTAATGTGGTGTATGTTTGAGATTAAAGATTAAGATTAAAAGTTAAAAAACAGTATAGTGGTAATTTCAGAGGGGTATCCATGTCAGTCTAGTTCAGCAAAACAAACAAGGAATCCTGTGGCACTTTTAAAGACTAACAAATTTATTTATCATATGAGCTTTTGTGGGAGTAAAAGCTCATGCCATAAATAAATGTGTTAGTCTTTAAAAGTGCCACAGGACTCCTTGTTTGTTTTACAGTGGTAGTGTAATTATCCCCAAACCAAACATTATAAACTGAGAAAATTCAGAGTTAATGTAACACTTAAAAGAAATACAAACGTGGGGTGTCAAACATGCGGCCTGCGGGCTGCAAGAATCTCTTTCATCCTGCCCATAACTGTGCTTTATGGGACCACACTCTCTCCCTCATAGAGAGAGTGCCCTAGTATTTTGATTTATGGTATGCACGGCCCACTTGAAGTAAATTTAAGTGAAATCTGGCCCACTCTAGGAAATGAGTTTGACACCCCGGTAACAGTTAAGGTAAAAAATGCACAGTTAAGGCATCCAAACGACAATTGCTGGTTGGAAAAACTTGGTGACTGAAAGAAATTGAAATATTTCACAAATCAAGTTGATTTCACTAAAATTGTGTTTCAAATGGAAAAAAGTCCCAGTAATGTCTGGACGTCCTGTTTTGACCATTTGGGAACAAAATGGTTTGATTTTTTTGTTTTGTTTTGCAACAACTTTTCATTTTCCATTACATTATGTTTTACAGTGTAAAATTAAAAAAACCAAAATCAATAATGACACATTTAAATTTTGTCAAAAAAACATGTTTCAGTATATCACAAAAAATTAAACAAAACAAAACAAAAATTCAGCATTTTCCATTGCAGAAAATTTCAAAATATTCACGTTTATTTCCAATTCAAAATGAAGCCAGATTTCAAAATCCTGCAATCTTTTGCGAAAAGAAATTTCCATCCTGTCTCCAGAACTACAGAATAACCTTTACTCTGGCCATTAGTGACAGTGATGCCATGTTATAATTATGCAATTATAATTAAGGCATTTTAATGTCTATGGTCCCAAATAAGATTAAACTGATTTTTAGACACACTGGGTTTTTTTCCCCTGTATTTTAACCTTATGGCATCATTGACCTGTAGAGTTAGGCTATGTACACACTACCATTTTTAACGCGCAATAATCCTCTTCCGCATTAATTCTCCCGTGGCTGTTGTTGCGCGAGATCGCGTACACACTATGCTTGCTCTAACGGAACAAAGCCCCCCCCCTTCTGAGCGCAGTCCTCCAGGAAAGCGAAGGGGATTGTGGGTACGTATCCCAGAGTCCCCAGTATCATCTCCCGTGGTGCATTCCGCTACTGACGCTACCCAGCGGTTGCCAATAGCAACGAGCGCGAATTTCAAATTGAAGCAACCTTCTTCTCGGCACTGCCTTTTCAGAATCGACATGGATTCAGCTGTGATCTTGAATGCTGCCTTCAGCATTGTGAACACAGCCCAGATTCTGTTGCGGTTTGCCTTTGGCTATGATTCGGAGCATGACACGGATGACTCGGTCTCGGATGATGACAGCATTGAAAACCAAACGGACATTCTGATCAGTTTCGCGGACCAGCAACACAGCCTGAACCGCCGTGTTTGGTCCCGGCAGACGAGCACAGACTGGTGGGAACGAATCGTCCTTCAGCTGTGGGATGATGATCAGTGGCAACAGAACTTTAGAATGCGGAAAGCCACATTTATGGAGCTATGCCAGGAGCTTGCCCCTGCCCTTCGATGCAAGGACACGAGGATGAGACCCGCCATGACCGTGGAGAAGCGTGTGGCTATCGCACTTTGGAAACTGGCGACTCCAGACTGCTACCGCTCGGTCGCAAACCAGTTTGGGGTTGGACGCTCGACCGTTGGAGTGGCACTGTCACAAGTATGCAGAGCCATCAACCGTATTCTGCTCAGGAGGATGGTGACCCCGGGAAACGTGAGGGAGATCATCGCAGGATTTAATGAGTTGGGCTTCCCGAACTGTGGGGGTGCAATAGATGGGACTCACATCCCTATTCTCGCTCCCGACCACCTTGCCTCTGAATACATCAACAGGAAAGGATACTTTTCGATGGTTCTACAGGCACTGGTGGACCACCGTGGTCGCTTTATGGACATTAATGCTGGCTGGTCTGGAAAGGTGCACGATGCACGCATCTTTAGAAACTCTGGACTATTCAGAAGGCTACATGCTGGCACATTTTTTCCAGACGAGAAAATAATTGTGGGCGGTGTAGAGATGCCAGTGGTGATACTTGGGGACCCCGCCTACCCACTGATGCCATGGCTCATGAAGCCGTACACCGGGAAGTTGGATCCTGACAAGGAGCGTTTCAATTACCGGTTAAGTAGATGCAGAATGGTTGTGGAGTGTGCCTTTGGCCGTTTAAAAGCGCGCTGGAGAGCGCTGTATGGCAGGCTAGATCTCCACGAGGACAGGATCCCATTAGTTATTTCGGCTTGCTGTGTTCTTCACAATATATGTGAAAGCCGGGGGGAGAGATTCAGGAACTCTTGGACCACTGAGGCACAACGTCTGGAAAATGCCTACCAGCAACCAGACACGAGGGGTATCCGGGGGGCGCAGCTAAGGGCAGTTCGCATAAGGGATGCGTTAAAAACCCATTTTAGTACTGTTGGTTAAAATTGTACCTTTGAATATAGTTACTAACCATTTCCTATATGTTTAAACTGTTAAAAATTAAGCTTTAGAAATTTTGTGTTTTTCCCCTGTAAACATTCATTGAATCAAAAACCGTTAATGTTAAATTAATGAAACAAATAAAGAAAGTCTGATTAAGTTTAACAAGGATTCAACTTTATTTAATTAACATTGATCAAAACTCGGGTTTGAGGGGAGTAGGGACTAAAGGTGGGTGTAGGTGCGGGACTCAACTACATATGTTGGGGGAGGGGTTCTGTTAGGGTTACACCATGGATGTCCATGGTGGTCTAAAAACTGTCTGGGGGGGGAATGTGGCGTGGATGCACTGAAAGGCATATGAGGCTGATGATGGGGGGTGCGAGCCTGTAGCAGACCGACCATGGTCTTGAGGAGGTTGGTCTGCTCCTGCATGATGCCTATCAGGGCATCCTTCTGCTGCTCTCTCCTCGCACTGCTCTGTCTCCTGTCCTGCCTGCACTGCCTCCTCCATTGCCTTGTCTCCCTCGCAGAAGCCTCATGGAACTGCATGAGCTCCTGGAAGACGTCTTCCTTGCTCCTGCGAGGCCTCCGCCTTATCCTCCTCAGACGCTCAGCTGCAGCTGTAGACTGTCCACCGAAGGTCATTCCTGTTCAGATATGAAAAATGTAGAATGCCGCTATTGTTCTCGCCACGGTCAGGAGCAAATGATGTTGTTCTCCCCACACATTCCTTCAATACACAAGAGGGGACCTATGGGGGGGCGGTAACAGATTTCCCAAAGCTTGGTACGGGTTGCAGAGCTAGTACAACGGAGAGTTGACTATTGCCACACCAAGTTCTGATCCCGTGCCCGAGATGGCTGAAATAGAGGCAGATCTCACACTGCTTAGAGTGCCTCTGCAAGCGAGAATGCATCTCCTTCATGTTGCCGACTTCAAGCCGGGACCTTACGCTGCAGGACTGTGCGCAGCAATGTTGCCCGCAGGAGTGCTTGCGAGTCTGAAAGGAAGAGTGTCCCTGAATGGTGGAGTGCAAAGGAATGCTCTACCATGTAATCTCAAGAGAAGACTCTGGAAATATTTGGATGACGCGTTCAGTGAGTTGAAAGGGAACGACTACTTGGAAATCGAGGCATACATCGATGACCTTTTTAAGTAATGCTAGTAACACCTTTACAGTTCTGTAAGGAACAGAACTGAGGACACCGAAAACAAAAACCCCTTGCAAAAAAACCATGTCTACGCTGAGCTGTAGCACCTAGAATAGAGGACATTGCGAACGGGACTTACCAGAGCTGCCTTCTGATGATTCCTGGGTAGGCGTGGAGAAGGAATCAGTGGAGCTTGTTTCTGGCTGGGTGGAAAATAACTCCTGGCTCCCCGGGTCAGTGGCTCCGTTCTCTCCGTCCTCGTAGTCTTCTTCTTCTGATTCCTCGTCCACAATTGCCTCGTCGCCTTCTGCTTCCTTCTCTGTTTGGGGTGCAGTCTCCGAGGTGTCTACCGTGCAGTTCGGGGTGGTTGTGGGATCGCCGCCCAGGATCGCCTCCAGCTCCTTATAGTACTTGCACGTTGCTGGCGCGGAGCCAGAGCGCCGGTTAGCCTCTCTGGCTCTGTGAAATGTTATCCGCAGCTCCTTCACCTTTGCCCGGCACTGCAGGGTGTCTCGCTCGTACCCCTTTTCGGTCATGGCTTTGGATATTTGACCGAAAATGTCAAAATTCCTCCGGCTGCCACGTAACTGTGACTGCACGGCGGACTCTCCCCAGATGCCGATCAAGTCCATCACCTCTGCTGCTGTCCAGGCTGGAGCTCGTTTGCTGCGGCGCGACGACATTGCGAGCGAAGCACACAGAGGCAGCAGCACCGAACAGCGAGGCAGAAGGGAGAGTGGTGAATTCAAAAATTCGCGGGACAGAAGAGGAGGTCGGGAAAAATGACGTCACGACGATAGAGTACAGGCGGAAGTGCAGAAGGGATGGAATTTGAATTGTGGGCCATTTCCGTTATATTCACATTGCGCGATAAGCGTACACACACTGGCAATCGCGCAACAACTATTCCGCGTTAGCAGCAACCACGCTCGTTTAGGTGGTTTACATTTTGCGCAAAAAGAAGGGACTTAACGCGGAATAACTGTAAGTTGTGTGTGTACGCTCTGTTTGTTATTGCGCATTAAAGGGCTTTATCGCGCAATAACTTTGTAGTGTGTACAAGGCCTTAGTTAAGATTATGGTCTTAATTTATAGACTTGCTGCAGGAAACACTGAATAAAATTCTATTTCTTATGCAGAGGTTAGACTAGGTGATCATAATCTAGCCTTAAAATCAATGACTGTGAATCAATGAATACGACATTTGTTAAAAAGCATAGTTTTTAATTAACTAAGTTAATAAATGGATCTATTTGTAAAATCTCAGATGATTGATTCTGTACTCACAAAGTGCTATGCATTTGGAGAAACTATTCTATATTTTTCATCTAAAACAAAGAAGAAGTCAAATCCCTGTGCTTTTAGCAAAACAGAACTGAGTTTTAAGTATGAAATCACAACTACCATGTCCATAATGGAATTGCCACCAGTTCCTCAATAATAAAGCATTTCAGTTGTCTAATCTCCTTGTGTAGCTGCTCTAATTTCTGTTTTTCAAATTCACTGCTAGGCTTTATACTATTATTCTAAACACAGCTAGAGATTAGTTGCAATTTACTGCATTAGTGACTCATGAACAGCTTTAATTTTTTTAATTTGCAAAGATATTGCTCTATCTGTTACATACAATCTTAACAAAAGACATTTTTTATTTATAAGACAAAATGACAAGCAAAAACTCATGCATAGTATATGGAAAAGAGCTGCACAGACTACTGAAGAAAATATTTAAGTAGTTTACATATCTAATATCACTGAATAATAAAAGGAAAAGAAAAAAAATCTTAAAGCCATAGCATAAAAAGGAGGCATTCCCACCTTCCCCTGAACTAAGGTTATATAAACTGGATATAGTCTAGATTTATCCCCTTCCTGGGATTTGCCTTTATCATTTACTTACATATCAACAATATATAAAGATCAATTTACCATTTCTTCTAAACCATGGCTGTTTCTAGGGTTTCCAAAACCACACAGAAATACTGGAATTCCCCTACTGGATCAGACCAATGGTTCGTTGTCACTGCCTGGCCCACTAAGGGGAGCCAGGCTCAGCCTTGTCTGTGACGTAACAGTTAACAGTTAACCCGCAGGTGATTCTCATTTGATGACTCAGTTACAATTCTTCAAAGCATCTGACAAAGTGGGATTTTCTCCCACGAAAGCTCATGCGATAAAAAAAATATGGTAGTCTTTAAAAGTGCCACAGGACCCCTTGTTTGTTTTGCTGAACTAGCCTAACATGGTTACCCCTTTGGAACTCAGTTACAATTAGTGATCCCAGCTGGGAATGGTCAAGGAAACTAGTACTGAGAGGGAAGAGAATTCAGTGAGAGAGGACACCCACGACAGTGGAGCAATACAACTTACCACTCTCTGAAAAAGGGCAAGTGAAGGCAGACTGGAGAAAATCACAAGGAACAGGGTTAGGCATCTGTGGGAGTCTCTGAGACCCACCCTTCTTCCTGGATTCAGACCCTGAGCTCCAGCATAAATAGGAATGTCTACGCATCTATTTTTAGTGCTATAGCAGGTGGCAAACCACATTGCATAGTATCAACAGCAGCATGATTTAATGGCCTGTCTCGGATAGGATAGGCTGAATGTCTTGCAATAAAACTAATATGCATGGACTGAAAATTGGCTGAAGGCCAGTAAACAAAGGGAAATCATAAATAACACACAGTATTGAATTATGAGGGGCTGTTCAGGGTAGGACTGCATAGGTTAATGTTAAAGCTTTGTTTTATTCAGACATCTTTACTAATGAAGATCTGGAAGAAAGCAAAATGATACTGCAAACAAATGTGCAGGTACAATCAACTAGGAAATGTTCCAGCGGGTAAGAAGAAATACTGCAAAGAGGCTAGCTGCCTTTTTATTTTTAATCTTACAGTTATCATGGTATCTGAGCACAAGAGAAGTTGGAAATACGAGCATGAGCTAAAATGTGATGCAAACTGGAAAAATGTAAGCCAGTGGAAAAATAATTGAGAAAATAGCTATTAAAGGGTGGAGAGAGACTTGGAAAGAAACACTACAAAAGTGTGTGGTCCCTAGATGCTATGCAAATGTTCACATTAGAAATAATTAAGATAGCACACTAAATCTAAAGAATGATATTTGGATATCTGAAACACCTTCCATTGGAGAAAATGCATTATAAACAACTAATGTTAGCAATCCCCCTTTTGCATAGACACTGGGCGCATTGTGGGTTAAGAAAGCTAATGTGTCACCCAAGGTTTGATTCCAGCTTACCTCAAAATGAGCAGCTGTTTGTCCCTTAACCTGTGCAGTAGCTACACAACCACAATTAATATCATCTGGGAACAGACAAATGAGGAGTGGGTGTAAAGGAGTCAGCAGTGTGATAGAGAGAGAGAAACCAATGAAAAATCCACTTAAGAACAACTGTGCATTAACAAGATGTGGAGGGTGTGGCTCTATAGACCGACTTTGTGTTTTATAATTATATATTCTAAGCCTCAATAGTAAGTGACAGTATAAGGATAGATAGATAGATAGATAGATAGATAGATAGATAGATAGATAGAT
>ML685756.1:30129924-30172715 GCA_007922175.1 Pelusios castaneus | reverse complement strand
GATAGATAGATAGATAGATAGATAGATAGATAGATAGATAGATAGATCTTAAAATGTGCCAGATTTCAAAAAATACTTGGCATAGAGCAGTTACCATTGTTATCATTTATTGGTGTTGTGTCACACTGTCTGGTGTGTCACACAACCGTGAATCCCAGACTCAGGATAGGCTGTCAAAAATCAGCGCAGACATTCCAAACTGGTGATATGTTCTGTAATTAGATTTCACCAATCCAGTAATAAATGTGAACTCCTGAATCACAGTAAGTCTTACCATAGAGTCACAAACAGTCTCCTTGGGTACTCCAATCTATCTTGCCACCTACGCAAGCTGAATTTAGTAATAAATGGTCACTTACACCAAAGACCACAAAATATTCAGGTTGCTC
This sequence comes from Pelusios castaneus, assembly GCA_007922175.1. Classification (NCBI taxonomy): domain Eukaryota; kingdom Metazoa; phylum Chordata; order Testudines; family Pelomedusidae; genus Pelusios; species Pelusios castaneus. Next base: position 30,172,326 of record ML685756.1, on the reverse strand, counting down.
CCAGTGCCAAGAGACCAGTCACTTCTCCAGTTCAGTATGTACTGTAGATTACAGACCAAAGACAAGCTCCAAAGGGGTAGCCATGTTAGTCTATTGCAGAAAAACAAATAGTCCTGTGGCACTTTTAAAGATTAACAGATTTAGTTATCACGTGAGCTTTCATGGGAGAAAATCCCACTTCATCAGATTCTTTGAAGATGGGAAATTTACAGAATGGGAGGAAATTAAATGCTGGGAAGTGTATGACATAGGATCAGGTCAGGCTGTAACAGCAAATCAAAATAGATGTTAGGATTCAAACACTGGGGAACAGCACATAGAGGAAGGAGGGAGGGGGGTCAAATCACCTGTTGTAATGAGAGAAAAATCCGTAGTCCTTGTTTAACCCCAAGACAACTGAGTCAAATTTGCATATAAATTCCAGTTCTGCAGTTTCTCTTTGAAGCTGTGATTTCTTATTCATCTGTTTCAGCACAGCTATTAGCAAGTCATCAATGGAGTAAGAAGAGAGATTGAACTGTTCCCCTATTGTTTTTTTTAGTGCTGCAATTTCTGATGTCAGATTTGTGTCCATTTATTGTTTTTCGTAGAGACCGTCCTGTTTGTCCAATATATAAGGCAGAAGGGCATTTCCGGCACATGATAACATTAATCACATTGGTGGATGAGCAGGTGGATGAGCCCTTGATGAAGTAGGTGGCTTGATTTGGTCCTGTGATGGTGTCTTTAGTATAGATAAGAGGGCATGGTCTGTTGCAGGGATATGTTCCTTTTTTAATGTTTCTGTTGTTTGGTCTGTAGTTGCTGGTGAGTATCCGTTTAAGGTTGGAGGGCTGTCTGTAAGCAAGGAGAGATCTGTCTCCTAAGGCTTGAGAGAGTGAGGGATCGTCTTGAAGAATAGGCTGTAGAACTTTGATGGTGTGGTGAATAGGTCTGACTTCGGGGTTGTAGGTGGTGAACAATGGCGTTCTGTTGTTTTTTTTCCTTGGTTTTCTCCTGTAGCAGTTGATTTCTGGGTACCCATCTGGCTTTGTCAATCTGTTTCTTCACTTCTGCAGGTGGGTACTGTAGTTTTAAGAATGCTTGATAGAGATCCTGAAGGTGTCTGTCTCTGTCTAAAGGATCAGAGCAAATGCGGTTATATCTTAGGGCTTGACTGTAGACAATGGATCGTGTGGTGTGTCATCGATGAAAGCTCGAGGGATGTAGGTAAGTATAGTGATCAGTAGGTTTGCGGTATAGGGTGGTCTTTATGTACCCATCACTAATTTGCACTGTAGTGTTCAGAAAGTGGATCTCCTGTGTGGAGTGTTCCAGGCTAAGTTTGATTGTGGAGTGAAAATTATTGAAATCTCTATGGAAATCTTCAAGGGCAGCCTTACCGTGGATCCAGATGATAAAGATGTCATCAGTATAGCATAAGTAAAGTAGAGGTGCTTTGGGATGAGACGTGAGGAAGCTTTGTTCTAAGGTGGCCATAAAGATATTGGCATATTGTGGGGCCATGTGGGTACCCACAGCAGTGCCACTAACTTGAAGGTATAAATTATCTTCAAATCTGAAATGATTGTGGGTGAGTACAAAGTCACAAAGTTCAGCCACAAGTTTTGCTGTGACATCATCTTGGATAGTTCTTCTAATGGTTTGTAATGTTGGTGTAAAGAGCCTCTACATCCATAGTGGCCAGGATATTCTAGAAGTTCACCAATGGATTGGATTTTTCTCAGGAAATCTGTATTGTCTCTCAGATAGCTAGGTGTGTTGATAGCATAGGCTGCGTCTACACTGGTAAATTAAGTCGACTTAAGCTTGGTTTAAGTCGACTTAATGTGCCCTGCGTCTACACTACACTTTGCTTAAGTGGACTTAAGCAGCTTGCTTAAGTCGACTTAAGGAAAATAAAGTCAACTTAATGAAAATTAAGTCGACTTTATTAACCCACCTTTCTACTCGACCTAAGGCTTAATTCGACTTTCTAAAGTCGAATTAAGCCAGTGTAGCCCTGGGGTAGCTCTAACTCGACTTAGGGCTACCCCAGGACTACACCAATGCCCTCCCTGCTGGGGGGAGCACAGAGGGAGCCTGGCATGCCCCCCCCCAAAGGGCAGGGCATGTGGGCACAGTGTGACACTGTCTGGATTTAGGGAAGTATTTATGATATTATTTTCTATGGATATCTCATAAATGCTATAATCCATAGGAACTATAACAGAGTCTTGTGGCACTTTTAAAGACTAACAGATTTATTAATCGCATGAGCTTTCGTGGGAGAAAATCCCACTTCGTCAGACGCTTTGAAGATAGGAAAGAGAAATGTCTTAGACAGGAGGGTGTGAACAACCATTGTCTTCTTAATGTTTAGGAATTTGCCAGGTGATATGGTTCCAGGGAGTAAACTGATGACCATTAAGGATACAATGGTTGTATTCTTTATGTCCTCAATGGCTCATCAGGATACTCCCTGGGACCATTCTACCTGGAAAATTCCTAAACATTAAGGAGACCATGGTTGTTCACACCCTCCCGTCTAAGACATTTCTCCAGAATGACACAAGTTAAAGTATGGATATAACATCAAATTCTTAACTTCTAATCAAAACAGAATTCCTAGACATAAACTATATAATCATTCCCAGCAAATTACTACCTTTCTCTTGATATCAAACATGACATAGTTCCTATGGATTATAGCATTTATGAGATATCCATAGAAAATAATATCATAAATGCTTCCCTAAATCCAGACAGTGTCACACACAGGGCTCTGCCCTGCCAGGGTCCCTGTCCCCCTTTGCCCCATTGTACACAGATGGTGCTCCCCCTCCCCCGCCACCGTGGACCTGCCCAAGGTCCCCCTAGCCCCACAAAGTCGACCTAGAGCATCCAGTGTGGACACTCTAGGTCGACTTTGTAAGTTCCCCTTTAAGTCGACTTTAATTTTAAGTGTAGACACACTAAGTCGACTTAAAAGAGCAAGTGTAGACATAGCCATAGAGTCTGAGGAGAGAGTCCACATAGCCAGATAATCCTGCTGTAAGCATGCCAATGCCTGAGATGATGGGGCATCCAGGATTTCCTTTTTAATGTATTTTAGGTAGTAGATAGAATATCCCTGGTCGGGGTTCTGGTGGTGTGTCTGTCTTGATTTGTTCCTGTGCTGTATTGGGGAGTTTCTTGAGTAGAAGGTGCAGTTCCTTTTGGTATTCCTCAGTGGGGTCAGAAAGGAGTGGCTTGTAAAACGCTGTGTTGGACAATTGTTTATAAGCCTTTTGATCATAATCCAATTTATTCATGATGACGACAGCACCTCCCTTTTCAGCTTCCTTAATAATAATGTCAGAGTTGTTTCTTAGGCTCTGGATGGCATTGCGCTCTACATGGCTGAGGTTATGGTATAAGGGATATTGTTTGTCCACGATCCCTCACTCCCTCAAGCCTTGGGAGACAGAGCTCTCCTTGCTTACAGACAGCTCCCCAACCTTAAACAGATACTCACCAGCAACTACAGATCAAACAACAGAAACATTAAAGCAGGAACATATCCCTGCAACAGACCATGCTGCCAACTTTGCCCTCATATCTATACTAAAGACACCATCACAGGACCAAATCAAGCCACCTACTTCATCAAGGGCTCATTCACTTGCTCATCCACCAATGTGATTAATGTCATCATGTGCCAGAAATGCCCTTCTGCCTTATATATTGGACAAACAGGACGGTCTCTACGAAAAACAATAAATGGACACAAATCTGACATCAGAAATTGCAGCACTAAAAAAAACAATAGGGGAACAGTTCAATCTCTCTTCTCACTCCATTGATGACTTGCTAATAGCTGTGCTGAAACAGATGAATAAGAAATCACAGCTTCAAAGAGAAACTGCAGAACTGGAATTTATATGCAAATTTGACTCAGTTGTCTTGGGGTTAAACAAGGACTACGGATTTTTCTCTCATTACAACAGGTGATTTGACCCCCCTCCCTCCTTCCTCTATGTGCTGTTCCCCAGTGTTTGAATCCTAACATCTATTTTGATTTGCTGTTACAGCCTGACCTGATCCTATGTCATACACTTCCCAGCATTTAATTTCCTCCCATTCTGTAAATTTCCCATCTTCAAAGCATCTGACGAACTGGGATTTTCTCCCACGAAAGCTCATGCGATAAATAAATCTGTTAATGTTTAAAAGTGCCACAGGACTCTGTTTGTTTTTTTACACCAAAGACAGTGCTTGTAGCCAATCCTATAGTAAACTAAGGATTCATTAACAAGGAAAAAGAAATGAGAGAAATTTTTATCGGTTAAAGGAGTCAACATATACACACATATGAACTGCAGTCCATGGTTTCAAAAGGTGCCAGGGTTGTAGTCATCTGTTAGCACTGAATATCTTTTAGCGCTAACCCTGGTTATCCTTGGGGATCTCTGCTTTTGTTTCCTAACTCCAGTCCTCTGGGAGTTCAAACAGCAAGGAGATGAAAAATTTTCATCTGCTATCTTTATTTCCCTCTTCCAGAATTCAAAGTGATGCAACAAGACATTCTGCACGTAGCCTGTGTCAGGCAGTTAGCAAAGTCTTTATCTTGGTGCTTCCCAATCACATAGTTAGTCTTGACAGGCCTTGGCATGCAAGGGAGCCACAAGTTCAGTGCATGCTTTTTGTAAAGTTATAAAGCAAAATTTATATATTACTTTGTAGTATGGGGTGCAGCCATTACAAGTAAGATTAATGCATGCAGCACCTCATCAGTATTTTATAGAGACTAAACACATCCTTATCAGTCTAACCCCTGTCTTTAATACTAACATATCGTTGAACTAGTCTGGTTTCCTGCTATGAATTTGTCAGTATTTAGCTGATGCCTACAGCACTTGAAAGAGCTGGCACCTGGTCTAGGAGTAGCACACTGAGTCCTTCTGAAAACCAGGCCCCACACTCCTTGGATTCAGCACAATTATTACAGCCGCCAAAAAGCACAGCAAGCCTCCATATTAGCAATTTTTTTAAAAACCACTGTGCAATACCCCAGTCAGAGAGAAACGGATGTACTGTACTGTACATGATAGCCATGTCTAAGATACATACAAAATGCATTTTTCTTTACAAAATCTAATGTGTCATCATGTACTCTGGCTCAAAGAAGCCTAGAAATGCTATTCAAATGTGGAAAATGTGGCTGGTAAAAAATAAAATATCAGGCCTGCAGCATGTGAACCAATGTTATTCTTTTGACTGTTGACATTACCTGCTGAACAATCTGTCCCACAGTCAAAATCCTTGGGACACAGGAGCACATATGCCTTTGTCTTGTTCCAGTATTTGATGTTTCCCCCTTTTGTTCTTTCCTCTTCATCTTTCCAGATATTTCTTAATTCTTACCAGTTTCTTCAGATTTTTATATATGCTTCATTTTCTTTCCCTCAAGTTCAGTTATTTTGATGGGCATTTTCAGTGGGGCTAAAGACAATATGGCACTGTCCGAGGAAGCCTGACCCCTGTAAATGAAATAAGGCCAGCATCCCTGAACCAGGACTATTTGGCCAATTAAGAGGGTGGGACAGCAGAGCAACTGTGGGCTATGAAGGAGCAGGGAACTATTTAGTATGTTAGAAGAGACTTGGTGAATCAGAGCTGGTTAAGTGAGAGTAATGGGTAGGTCAGAGCTGCTGGAAACTATTTGCTTGGGACTTTGGAGAGGGCTGAAGAGCAGCAAGAGGGATTTGCTGGCTTGTGTTTCCAAAGTGTCAGGGTTAAAGGCAGGAAGAGAAATAGAGGAGGTTGTTTTTTGGCTCTAAGCTACAGATTTGAAGGCAGAGGGCCAGTGGAGTAGCTTACCTGCTGATATCTGCAGGGCTGAAGTGCTGTGCCCAGAAGAACTGTGAGATGGAGAGGGAGTAAGGGATTCTCCTCTGGTAAAAGAGGATCTACCAGCAGAGAGTCTGTAAGGGTTCCTGCGGTCAAGAATCACGTTACACTCCAGTAGGATAAGCTGGCATGTTTGTGCTGCTTCAAGGATGTGGGAGGCTTGCCAGAGACTCTGGGTGTGATCAACGAGACTGGTGTGTGATGGGTGGGGTGTTGTGGGCCAAGATATTGAGTGATCTTAATGACTGTTTCCAGTGTGGTGAGAAATAAATGACATGTGTTTGGGGCTTAGTTTTGGAGCACATGCACAATGTTTTATAGTAAACAAGCCCCCAGGAGGGTACTATTGTATTAAGAGAGCTTGTGTGGAGTTACTGGGGACTCTGAAAGGGTAAACTGAGGCAAGTGTGCCTGTCATGCTATGGGAGGGTGCTCCAGTTGGGCTGACCCTATGCCAGCTACCAAATTTCAATATGATTTGGTCATCTAATTTCCTTAGGCTCCTTTTTAAAAATAAAATGAAGGTTGGAGTTTTCAGGCAGCCTTCTTTTGTTTTTGCTTGTTTTTCTTTCCTACATCTTAAAATTTGTCTTTCATTTTTAAGCTGTGTGTTCTATGTACTTTCCACTGCTATCACCATCTGGGTTACTCACTCAGGGGCTGATCTCCTCCTATTAAAGTCAGAGAAAGTTCTCCAATTGACTGACTGGAATGGGAGAAGGTTCAACTTCTATCTTGAGAAGTCTCATTTCCTTCAACAAATTATAAGGACAAATGTTTAAAGCTAAATGGACATGCTACATGCTTAAGCAAGTACACAGTGGCCTCACCAGTGTATATAAGCCAGGGGTGAGTGATTCAAATTTATTAATGAAATATTTAGCACATTTTGCCTCTTCTTCACTAGGACAATCTCCAGATGTTAAAGCCATCTAGCAAAACTAGCAACATTTAGTACATACACTTCTCTTCATTCTAATTTTCCTCATTTTGACTCCAGTCCCACAAAATTCTTAAACAGGTGTTTAAGCACATGAGTAACCCCACTGAAATCAATGTGATTAATCAACTGTTTAAACACCTGCTTTGCTGGATCCAGCCTTAGAGAGGGTTTGCAACAGAAATAATGCTTATTTCTCTTAAGAATAGCTCATATGTAGGGAAATGGTATAGTCAGCTAGGAAAAATCTTTATTTTCAAAAATCACAATATAGAATTCTTTCTCCAGGTCTGGAGAAACAAAAATATTGACTTTGATGGGAACCCTCTGTGCTTGCAGGGGGCAAAATTTAGCACACTGTCTCTGGGGAATCAGTGAATTTCACTGTTTATGGTGTGCTGCTCTCTTCCCCCCCACCCCACCTCTGTACATCAAAGCAATATCTTAACAATATTAAGCAAAAATTATTGAGAAACAGAATCATGAGCAAGTTCTGTCAGATATTTTTTGACTTTGGGTATGTCTATACTGGCAATTTAGGTCGACTTAAGTCGACCTAAATTACTCTCCGTCCACACTGGACTTTCATTAAGTCAACTTAAGAAATTCCTTAAGTTGACTTAGTAAGAACCGCCGGTTAGGTCAACCTAACCCTTAGGTCAACTCCAGCACAGTATGGACATGGATTAACCCTTAAGTTGACTTTATTAAGTTGACTTAAGGCCAGTTAGGTCGATTTACTAAATCCATGTTCAGGGTAACCACTTTAAGTCGACTTAATAAGGTCAACTTTAAGTCGACTTAAAAGTCGACCTTATTAAGTCGACTTAACAAAGTCAACCTAACTTTTTCTAGTGTAGATATTGCCTCTGCGTTTAGCTCTGATATCAACTATGAGCATCATTTCTCTAAAAGTCAGATGATAGTTAAGGTATTTCCTGGACATCAAATCAATTATTTTCTTATCTGCTTTATTAATGATGGCAAAAAAATGCAAAGTTCTTTTTTTAAATTAAAACTTATTTTCATTTTAAAATCATCCGTGCATCATTGGCTGTAGAGATCTTTCTGAGTGAGTTTCCTAAAATTTTTAATTAGTAGCTTCCACTATAGTCAATAGGCTATATTATAAAATAAATGACTCCAAATCACAACCTTTTTGAACTGAGGATAGTAAAAATAACATTTTTTCTGAATACTAAAGATAATTGAATTTATTTGAATCCCCCAGAACAATTGCTGTTTCAATAAGGCAAAAACAAAACTTTACCAGAGATACTAAAATATCACTTAGCTGGCTGCCAAAAATCACTAATGTACATGAAAGGACTGAATATTTATTAATAACACATTCGAACATTAAATACAGTTCACACATTTTGGGAAAAGAATTCATTAGATGCTGACTAAAAAAAATTACAAAACAGTAGCCTGAAAATTAAGCGATAAGGTGGATTTTCAAAACCAGTTGAAGTTGGCTTAACTCTGCTATATCAAAGTTAATGGCAAAGCTGCCATCCATAATATACGCTAACTTGCAGGGGACAACTAAAGATTTCATGTTTTTTTGTACATTTTACATGATTATTTTTGCTATTCTGGATATGTTTCTCCAATGCTTTCTATTTTCAATGTCACATTCACTTTGTGCATTTGCCTGTTCATACATGTATAGCAATTCTTTCTGCATGACTGATCTGTAGGAAGCATCATCTACAATAACATTAAGTACATTTATTTGTTAGCTGCTTTTAGCTGCATAAGTGTCTCTTCACACTAATTAAACTTCCTTCCAAATTTTAGAAGGGGTATCCAAAGTGTGGATATAGGCATACAAAAGAAAAATTTCTAAAAGCCCATCAGTATGTTAAGCATTAACATTAAAATAGAAGCAGAGAGGACTTTTCTGGTTTTAGCTTGAAAGGTGGACTCAGGTTTATCTGTGTTTACCAGTTGACACTTGGATGGAAATGCAATTAAATAACTGTAAGAGAGATGGCACTAGGTTGAAGGTGTGAACCTTCTTTACTGCCCCCATTACTCTCGTCTTCAGCCTCTGTGTTTTCAGGCTCTTTCCCCTCATGAAAGATGTACGTTCTATTCTCACCTGTCATCAAAAAAGTATTCTTGACCTCACCTGCCTTTTCAGCTACCATCCCATTTCCCCTCCTCCCTCTTTCTCCAAGCTTATCGAATATGGAGGGTGCAACTGCTGCCTTTACCATCCTCCCGTGTAGTCTCCACCATACCTGCTCCAATAAAATTAGTCTCACTTAAAGTCTCAAATGACCACTTTCTGACCAAATCTCAGGGTCTGTATTCTCTTCAGTTCCTCCTTGACCTCTCAGTGACCTTTGTCATCAATGACTTTCCACTTAAAACCGTGTCTTCTATTGCTTTTGAGGCATTGTTCTCCTCCTAACCTTACTTGTTCCATCACTTTCTGTATGATCACCATCTTCCCACTCACTCAAGGCCATCTAGGTGTTGTCTTTGATTCAATCCTCTCTCTAAGACCTATACATTCAGGCCATGGACATGTCTCCCAACTTCTATCTACATGATACTTTCAGATTTATCCTTTTATGTTTTTTCTAAACTTTCCAGGCTCTGTTCAAGTCATATCTTGATTGCTGTAATCTCCTCCTAGCTAATCTTGATGCTATACACATTGGTACCCTTAAGATCTTTAAAAATGTAGCTGTTAGGATCATCTTTCTGGTTGTTGCTCCAAACAAATCTCCTCCTCCTTTGTGTCCCTTCTTCACAGCATCAAACACCCCTTCCTTGCCATTAAGGTCCTTCACCATTTAGTTCCATACTACATACCAAGTCTACCAGCTTGACTGCTATTATAGCTCTACCGAAGATTCAAGCCTAGTTAGCCCTTTTCTTTTTCTTCTGCAAGCAGAGTTACACCTTCAGTTTTCCTTTAGCCACTCTGTAATTTTTCCAATGTTGGAGAAGTTTTGAAAAGTTAGGTGGAAAAGGGGGAGAATTGCAAAGGAAAATGTGGCGGGGCAAAGGAAATAATTCAGTATTCATTTTACTGCATTCAATGCAGGGAAGATAAAATAAGTATGAAAAAGTGGGAAACAAATTTAAAATATTGTTTTTTTTTAATTTTCAGAATTTCATAAATTGAAAAAACTATTCCATTATCTTGTGAAACAGAGAACTTCAAGATTGCCAAAAAAAAAAAAGGCAAAATTGTTTTACTGTCTATAGATACAATAGGTATTTAGCCCGTTTTGAAAAATTTAAGACATTAACTCTACCTAAAAAACTAAAAAGCTGTGTCTTTGATTGTATTTTAGGTCCGGACCTGGATTCTTACAGTTGGCTACACAACTGCATTTGGAGCAATGTTTGCAAAAACCTGGAGAGTTCATGCAATTTTCAAAAATGTAAAAATGAAGAAAAAGGTGAGGAAATAATTGTTCCTATCACAGATATGACAAAGCTGCCATCTGCAATATTCCAAAGGGGTAGCCGTGTTAGTCTATTGTAGAAAGACAACAGAGTCCTGTGGCACTTTGATCTGCAATATTGTTATACATCCTGGAAACCTACATTTCCACTGGTTTTGTGGAACCCTTTTAGAAATATGTCATATTGAAATATACTGAATAGGTCAAAATGTGGGTCTCTTTATTCTGTATAACTCTTTCATAGTCTCTGTATCAGAGGTTCTGAAACAGTGATCTGCAGAATCCTGTGTTAATCAATGGAATGAGCTCCTTTGACAATCAGACAGTGAGCTTTGAAAGGGTAGGTAAGTCCAAGAGAGGAACATATATTTACAAAGTGGTTCACAAAATGCAAAGGCCCAAGAAACCCTGCTTCTCACTGGTGTATATCCTATGTATATGAAGTTCCCCCAGTGGCCATTAATCTCCAGAGGCTGCGGGGAGATCCTCAGCTGGTGTAAAATGTCTTGGTTCCATTGAAACCCATGCTTTGGGTGTCCCTAAGTCTCTGACTGCCAGATGCTGGGACTGGATGACAAGGGATGGATCACTTGCGGATGGCCCTGTTCTATTTATATCCTTGGAAGCATCTGGCATTGGCCGCTGTTGGAGAATGGGATACTAGGTTAGATAGACCTTTAGTCTGACCCAATATGGCCATTCTTATGAAGTCAGTTTGCACCATCTGGAATACGTGTGTTGCAAAAAACATTTCTCAGAACTTAGTAGGAGGGGTCAGGATTTGTGGGGGGGGGGTACTTGTAGGATTTTGTTCTTCTAATTTTGACTGGAAAGGCATGAGCGCTGACCAAGGTCAATCAGAATTGGACAACAGCTTGGGCTCCCAGGGCAGCTCTTACAATGGCCCAGTTCTGGCTTCTGACCTGGCCAGGGTGCAGGGCCTTAGGGGAAAGAAGGAGAACAGGAGATGAGGCCCTAGCAGAAAGAGGAGGAGCAGGGAGGAGGGCCACGATTTTGGTACTAGTGGCCTACCAACTTCTATGAAGGTTCTCGTGCTCCTTCAGGGGCCCAAATTGGCTGGGGCATCTGGATAGAGGCCCCATGGACCTGTATGTTAACCCACTACTTCTCCTGAGATCCAGTCCAATGCTTTGACCGCAAAACCACTTTGTCCCTTTGTATATTTTGATTCTTACCCAGAACTGTTTATATGTATTGCTATTCAAGGCTGAATATTTTGAATGACTAAAACAATTAAGAGCCAAATTATGGGTGTACTAGGTGGGATGAGAGCACACCGAGACCCCTTCCCTTCTTAATGCTTCCATACAGATGGCCACAGTAATACGTATGCTAGCTGAGTCCAAGGATCCTATCTCAAAATCTAACTCTTGCTGCACAAAACCCTGTTACTCCAACATCTGAACAACTGTTCTGTCCATTGAAGTCAATAGATTAACTCAAGGTGCTGCTGGTGTAACTGAGAACAGAATTTGACTTGTAATCTTTGTTTCCAGTATTGTGCTTTATATTGTGGATTTTATCCTTTGCACCAAAATACGCCATTTCAAAAGGTCTTAACAGGAATGAATAATTCGATCCACTGGGCTCTCATTAAAGGTCACTTCACACTCTGAGAAGCCAATTTGACTTTAGACAGTCCAAATAACCTCTCATTCTGACATTCAGTGACTCTAGTCTGTTCATTATGAAATGCTGCATTCTTCAGCCCTTATGCATATACTGACTAGTACTTTATTTCTCAGCTAGTCCAACTGACTTCAGTGGGAATATTTTCAGAGGGAGCAATATTGGCAGAATCTGACCTGTATTGAATATCTCGGTTAGCCTGCAGTCATTAATTGACAATTGTGCATTAAACATTTTAAGTTTTAGTATAAAAGCACAACAATGTGGGTTTATCTTTATCTTGAGATTTGCTGGAAATACTAAGGGCATCTAGTCAAAACATTGGACTGTACCATAATTTATGTGCCTTATGAATCGGAAATAATGACTGTTTCACAATGTTAATCACTTCAATTCCCTTCCCTTGTCCTTTCTTACTTTGGTTTTCCATTTCAAAGCTTGAGAAGTGTCAAACTTCAAAAGAGGAGTATTTATGGACAAGAAAGTACAAATCAGCTAATTAATGTCCACATTAAATATATTTTCCATCTTTGGTTTACCAAGATAGATACGCTCTATTTTAAAACAGGAGAGATGACTCAGAAACATGAAGTTCTTTTCTTGTACCATATATTTTCCAGCAAGGACAGTACAATGACCTCCATTGTAGTTCTTCAGATCTCAGTGGGAGTTTATTCCTGTCCCCAAAATAGGCTAACAGTACCAGTAACCACTGAACCAACAGAAAATACATTATATTGCCATTTTTGGTGAGGTTTAGCTTATAGACAGTAGATATTCTTCTCCCCTCCCCTCCAGAAAAACCACCCCATACACAACCTTCTATCCAACCCTAGATTATATGTATTATAGCAAACCAAAGAAATCAAAACTCTAATATTTTTATGAAAAGCAGCTTAACATTTTTTGTTATGCCATTTCAGAATAGATCATTCAAGGAGCACAAACTCTAAAATATATTAAATACCCTGTTGTTCAATCCTTTATAGAGAGTTCTCAGTCCAGATAACCTTCTTACAGCAGGATTGGTATGGTTCTGCTTCTTGAAAGCATTCACCCTATGTGGGCTCCATAGATGACTGCGAGAAGATGGGACAGGGAGGGAGTGAGGTGCAGGGCCAAAGGATCTGTCCCTGAGGACCTTCTGGCTTTTCCCCACCACGTTCATGTGGTGTGAGAGCAATACAGTAGCCTCCACTTTGTGGCTGCATGCTTTGAAGCTGAGTTTGGAGTCCCTGTCTGTTGTAGGCAGGAACAAATTAAACTAGCCCCACCAATCAAAATAATCATGATAATCCAGAGTTTATATGTTTTAGTTTTTTATTAAAAGGAACATTTTGTAGGAAAATATTTGTTTTTGATAGTTGGGTGGGTGAAGTTTAAGAACCTGGAGTGAAGATGCTATTCAAACAGAAACTGTTCACTGAAAATTGAAATTTATAACTCAAGTCCAGTCCAGTGGAGATGGAAATAAATAACTGAAGACACTGTGAATTTGGACAAGAATATAATTTGTAATATTATAATTGGTTTAAGCAATTTTCCATATTCAATTTCTTTTTTACTTTAAATCCACTAATTTGTTGCTGAGATCATTTGTTTTTAAAATAACCAACAAAAGCCAAAATACGCTTCTCCAGCTGCCAACCCATTAACTGTCAAATGATACGGTATTCCCAGAGCACTGCTAACATCTTTGATCATTCTAGTGCTAAAAAGAAATAATTTAAAAGAATCCTATTCTTTTCAGCTACATTAGAAACAGAAGGATGCAAGGGAATCAATTTTTGTCAATTGGAAAAGGACAAAGTCAATAAGGAAAAGTTCTAAAGAGATTATTAAAGATAATAGAAAGTTGACTAGAATTAATATTTACTAAAAAACCTACTTTTAATTGGGGCTCAATCCTGCTTTTATAAATCGCTTCTGTGCTGCCTCAGGCAACTCAGGCTTCTACCCAGTGGGAGGAAGGGGACGTTGACCATTTCCTGAACTAACAGAGGATGTGTTGGCAGAGAAAAGTGGGAGGAGGAGGAAAGCCAACATCTGGAAGCTAACAGAGTCTTGTGGCACTTTTAAAGACTAACAGATTTATTAATCGCATGAGCTTTCGTGGGAGAAAATCCCACTTCGTCAGACGCTTTGAAGATAGGAAAGTTACAGAGTGGGAGGAAATTAAATGCAGGGGAGTGTATGACATAGCATCAGGTCAGGCTGTAACAGCAAATCAAAGTAGGTGTTAGGATTCAAAACACTGGGGAACAGCACATAGAGGAGGGGGGAGGTCAATTCACTTGATGTAATGCGAGAAAAATCCATAGTCCCTGTTTAACCCCAAGGCACATGAGTCAAATTTGCATATAAGTTTGAGTTCTGCAGACTCTCTTTGAAGCTGTGATTTGTTATTCATCTGTTTCAACACAGCTATTAACAAGTCGTTAAGGGAGTGAGCAGGGAGGTTGAAGTGTTCCCCTACAGGTTTTTCAGTGAATAATTATGAATAACAAATCACAGCTTCAAAGAGAGTCTGCAGAACTCGAACAATGAATAACAAATCACAGCTTCAAAGAGAGTCTGCAGAACTAGAATTTATATGCAAATTTGACTCAGTTGCCTTGGGGTTAAACAGGGACTATGGATTTTTCTCGCATTACATCAAGTGAATTGACCTCCCCCCTCCTCTATGTGCTGTTCCCCAGTGTTTTGAATCCTAACACCTACTTTGATTTGCTGTTACAGCCTGACCTGATGCTATGTCATACACTCCCCTGCATTTAATTTCCTCCCACTCTGTAACTTTCCTATCTTCAAAGCGTCTGACGAAGTGGGATTTTCTCCCACGAAAGCTCATGCGATTAATAAATCTGTTAGTCTTTAAAAGTGCCACAAGACTCTTTTGTCTTTCTACAATAGACTAACACGGCTACCCCTTTGGAATCTGGAAGCTGTGTGTGTCTGTTCTGCTGTATCCTTACTCAGCAGAGCTGCTAAAGGAAGATGATCCTGCTGGCATAAATTAGGACAGTTGTGAGGCTGATCTGTTGTACACTAAGTCCTGAACAACACAGCTCAAGCATCCTGAGGTTTGAGTTTGGAAGATTAACACATTTTAAACAACAATTGCTAAGTTTCCATAATCATCATTTACTTCTTCCAGAAAGTAAAATGTTGGGCATTGGCAGGCAAATAAAATGAAGCACTGGAAATCACTGGCTCCAGACCAGAATACTTGTAGCAATCCACACCTGAAGCAGAATGTTGCTGTGCTGATGGTCCTAAAATAATCTTGACTCACACTTAACGCAAAACTTCCTATCTTAGTCCATGTGTCTCTGTACTTCTAAATGACATAAGGGTAGGGATTTTTTGTATGTAATGATAGGACACCTCCAGCGCCAACCCTTCCCCCCCACCCCATGCACCAACAGGGCAGGAGTGCACGGTCCACCAAGCCCCACCAGCACTGTGGGTGGGTGGGGGGACTAGATTATCATAGGGATTTTAGAGGCTGGAGCCCAGGGCCCCCCTTTCAGCCAGAGCCTGGGGCTTCAGCCCTTTTAGCCCCTGTGATAATCCATGATAAGCCCCTTTATTCACCCTGAAGCCCCCTTAGTCACCTTGAAGCCCCCTTCACCCTTTTCCTGACTCCAAACAAGCTCTTTCTTTCCTGGATCAGAAATGTTCCTGGAGTTTGGACTGGTTCCTGATAGCTACTGCCAAATTGGATCTCTCTCTGCTAGATGTTGATCACTGCAGTGTTACAATTGCCTTATCCATGCAACTGGATCTCAAAGCAGTGCAAAAACTTCCTTTATGGGGATAGGGAATGTATCAATGACTCCTTGAACTGTGCTGTCACTTTGTCAGCCTCCAAATTCAAAACAGAAATTGAACTCTCTCTCCTTTGTACAGATCCTGGTAGTAAGGGTTGTCAGCCCTCCAGGATTGCCCTGCAATCTCCAGAAATTAAAGATTAATGATAAAATTTCCAGGAATACATCCAACCAAAAATTGGAAATCCTAGGTAGTTCTTTGGGAGCGGTGCAGCCTTGACTTGCCATTGGTCCAGGACACTGCTTGTCCAAATCATCCCTTGTTGAAGCCTCCCTGTTGGTCTCAGCAGGGATTTCTGGTTCCTTGTGTCACCACCCTCACTCCATCCTGACTCCAAGCATGCTGAAACCAGAGGGCTCTGATTAGGCGGGCCCCTTTATGCTTTAGCCAGGCAGTTGTGTGTTTTCAGAGTTTGTCCACTGGTTGATACTAAGACAAAAGTGGGCATGGTTTTTGTCCATTCATGGATATTCCAGGATGCCACAATCACGAGAATGGATGAGCAGCTGCCAGGTGTTAGTAAACTTTTGATACAGTCTCCCAGAATATCCTTAGCAGCAAGTTAAAGAAAAATGGCTTGGATGAATGGACTATAATTTGGATAGAAAGCTGGCTAAATCACTTGGTTCAACGGGGAGAGATCAACGGCTCGATATCTAGTTGGCAGATGGTGACAAGCAGAGTGCCCCTGAGGTCGGTGCTGGGACCAGTTTTGTTCAACATTTTCATTAATGGTCTGGAGGATGGAGTGGATTGCACTTTCTATAAGTTTGCAGGTGATGCTAAGCTGTGGGGAGCAATAGATATGTGGGAGGGTAGGGATAGAATACAGAGTGACCTAGATAAATTGAAGGATTGGACCAAAAAATTCTGATGTGGTACAAAAAGGACAAGTGCACAGTCCTGCACATAGGTCGGATAAATCCCAAGCACTGCTAGAGACTGGGGACCGACTGGCTGGGCAGCAGTCCTGCAGAAAAGGACCTGAGGGTTACAGTGGACAAGAAGCCAGATATGAGTCAAGAGTGTGCCCTTATTGCCAAGAATGCTAATGGCATATTGAACTACATTAGTAGGAGCATTGTCAGAAGATCAAGGGAGGTAATTATTTCTCTGGTTGAGGCCATATTTCGGATATTGTGTCCAGTTTTGGGGCCCCCACTACAGAAAGGATGTAGACAAATTGGCACCAGAGGGCAACATACATGATTAGGGGGCTGGGGCACATGAATTATGAGAAGAGGCTGAGAGAACTAGTGTGCAGAAGAGAAGAATGAGGGAGGGATTTGATAGCAGCCTTTAACTACCTGAATGGGGGCTCCAGGGAAGGTGGAGCTAAGGTGTTCTCAGTGGTAGCAGATGACAGAACTAGGAGCAATGGGCAGTGGGGGAGGTCAAGGTTGGATATTAGGGGAAAAAATCATTAGAAGGGTGGTGAAGCACTGGCAGGAGTTATCTAGGGAGGTGGAGGAATCTTGATCCTTAGATCATTTTTAAGTGCAGTTTGATAAAGGCATCGCTGGGATAATTTTGTTGGTGTTGTTTCTGCTTTGAGCAGTGGGTTGGACTAGGTGACCTTCTGGGGTCCTAATCTTCTATGATTCTATAAGAAAAATAAATGAATATTTGTGAAGCACTGTAATACTGTAGTGATAAGTGTCATAGAATGGCACACAAAGAAATTAGTCATTCTGATTTTGTAACAGGATTTGAATAGTATGTAATGAATAAGGTCTAGGACCACACGTTGAACAATGAAGATGAAACAAAATCTTGAATGCTTTTCATTAATTGAGCACTGTCCAGCCTGTGTACTGAATGAAGCAGTGGTCTCATGGAAAAAGTATAATTAAAAATTGTATTATAATACATATGCACAAGGGAGCAAAATTATGGTTACACGGGAAATCTTAATTCTGGCATTCATTGATGTTTGAGAGCGTGACATTGCACACTGATTCTTTTTTAAATGTAGGGTTTTTTCGGAGTAATTTGCTAGGTTCTTTAAAGTGCAAACTGAGAAGAGAGAAATTGCATCTTGTGGTACCATATCAAGTTTTCACCCTAATTACTGGTAGACCTGGAATATAGGAGCTCTTGAACCACACCACACCTTTTACCACTAAAGCTAAAAGAGCAACTGATAGCAGTAGTAGATTTTTAACATGTACGTTGGCCAGCCCCGAGAAGAGGTGTGATATACCCACTTTGCCAGTAGTGAAAGCCATTCTATTTGTGTATAAAACTTAGTTCTCCCATAGGATTTTTGTGAAGACAGAAAAAGCAAATCTCTGACCCTTGTTATATTCAGTTTCCTGCTACAAAACCTGGAGCTGTTAGAGCTCTTCAAATAGCTGTTTGGGATAGTGTTTAAAAAAAATTTTTTTTAAATACCTGTTTCTCTTTGATCTTTTTTTTTTTACTAAGAACTGAGCCATGTTTTCTGTTCCTGCCCCACTTTTACAATAGCAGTGGAGTGGGGGGCACTCTTCCCCCCAAGAGGCCAGGGGAGCAAATGGCAGAAAGTCCATTCCCTTCAACCTCCTATGTAGCAGAAGTAGGGACTCCCCACTCTTCCCCTCAGGAAGAGAAGGGGATCTTGCTCCCTCGAGGGAGGCAAAGGCAGGGCAGCAGCACAGATCCTTGCAGTACTTACCCTTCAATCTGGGTTAGGGTTAGCTAGGCGGGGCTCATCCACTGCATTCCTCTCTTACCATACACCACAACAGAGGACTCTGTGATGTTGGTGGGAACCCCCAGAATAATGGGGTTTGGAATTGATACCATTCAGTGCTGTTGTATGTGCAGGCATGTACTATTTTGGGTACTCTCTGGTTATATTTTCAAGCTTCTTTTCACAAACATAAGGGCCAGAAATTTACTATTTTGTTCAGTGAAAGCACAGAATCTAATGTAAACAGGTGCCTCCAGTAGGCAAAGCTCTACGCATGGGCTTATCATAACTATGCCATAACTTGGTCCTGCCATCTTGTAACAATCACCAGTGCAAGAAGCATCTCAGGACAGCATAGGGGAGCAAAGAGGCACAGGTAGAACATGCAGCATCCTCAGATGGCAACTTGTCCTTTGGGGACCATTGTTGACTGACTCACAAGCTTCTCTCATCTGCCCCTATGACTAGACAAAGAACCAGGAAGCCAGACCCAGCTCCTTGGTGAGCCCCTCCTGCTATATCAGCACAAAGAATATAGCCCTTAATAGTATCACAGAGAAATCTGTCTATACAGTGATAGAATTTATTAGAGAATTAGGTCTTTTCTGTCCATTTTTTCACCATCTAATAGAGTTTATAGGTGGGATATAATTACTATTAAATACTATGGTTGGTTCAAGAAATCCATAGAAAGATGATGATTTTCTGTTAAATTCCATACCTTTCCCACATATGGATGTCTCATTATTTGAGTGATTTAAAACTAGACTGAACAATGCAAAAGCATCAGTAAATTCCATTAAGCACATACCTGCATCTTGGGTGCCTAAAATATCTTTGTAAATCTGTCTCTTTCTGCATTATCATTGTTTTAGACCAGATGACCTAATTAGTTCTTTCTATTGCTAATTTCAATTATTAAGATAATTGTTCAGATAATTTTAAAATATTTTCACCTTTTCAAAACACGTTTTAATACAAGTTTAGAGAGAGCTTTTTTTATACTTACAAAAAAAACTGCAATGGATTTCCCAGGGGGGGTGTCTATGTTTGACTAAGTAAATCTAAACATTTATAAGTTGAGGGGAGAGAGGAACCATAAGACTCAAATTACTGTTTTAGATAATCATATTAGTACCACCAAAATGCATTATTAGAGACCATCTGCTGTAAATGAACCAACATATGGAGACTTGGTTTTGATTTTTTTCAGCCTTATTGTTCACTTGTTTAAAAGAAGAAATAAGACAAACCTTCTGTTTTGAAATGTTTTTGACTAAGAATGTTTAGCATCTTAACTAAATGGGCCATTTCAATACAGAGTGAATTTTTCAGGTGGAATTTCACATCATGTTTTTATAAATGGTTATTATTCAAATGTGAATAGAGTATGTATTAAGATGTGAGCAGAGATGGAGCTTTCTTTTTTTTCCTTCCATGAAACTACATGAAGATTATGTCCAAGGCATCCAAAATAGTAGCCTAAGTGGGATTTTCTCCCACAAAAGCTCATGCAATAAAGAAATTTGTTAGTCTTTAAAAGTGCCAAAGGACTCCTTGTTTTACTAAATCCACGTTTAGGATCTTAAGTAAATGGTTTGATTTTTTTTCAGAAGTGCTGAGCTCCCAGGAGCTCAAATTATGGTCACTGGGAGCTGCTGGGAATTCAGCACTTCTGAAAAATTAGGCCATTTGTTTAGTTGTCTAAATATGGATTTAGGAGCCAAACTTCAGGATCCTGATCATAGAAAAACTTCACATAAATGTTGCAGCTATCAATAAGCAAAACTCTTACTGTCATCTCTTTGGTGACATTTGGAATTTAGTAATAACTATAATTGTTAAATGGATCCTCTTGTATTTCTAGTAACCCACACTGCATTTTAAGAATCTCCTATCTTGCATTTTTTCCAACTATTGAGGGCCTTGCCTGATTTCAAGTGGAATATCTCACTCCCTAGACATACCCAATTTTAGGAGAAAAATCAGCTGTTGAACTGATAATCAGTGTAAGCAAATTTCAGTCTGATGTGATTTGATAAGACTAAATCTCCATAGCTGTGGAAAAGAATGAAAACTCTAAAAGAAATGTAGCTATCTGCAAATGGTGCCAAAACCATAATCTCTATACATTATGAGAATAATGGACAATAGAACAAAGAACACGTTTCTATACAGTCTGAGACAATTCATTCCTAAATAGCTTGGAACAGGATCATAAATGTAATCAAGTGCATTGATGTCCCCAGCTATTTAGTAATGATGCATCATACTTCACAACAGAATTGTTCATTTAAAGAAAAGTTAGACTAGATACTTGAATGTTATCTCAAACAAAATCAGAACATTTTTTTTCCAACCCATTCAGGTCTCTTTGGTGTTTTTCCAAAGATTGGAATCCCTTTTAGCACAGGCAATAACAATTGCATGTTTCTTGTAGAAAATCCTCCGTATATATAGGGCCCAGTTCAGTCCTAAGCTAAGCAGGTGCACTTATCTGAAGGATGAATTTGGCCTACCGTATTCGTGCATTGGTGAACTTTCCAAAGAAGGAAATGTATATCATAGCTATGCCATAATTTGGTCTTGCCACTCTTGCAACAATCACCAGCTCAAGGAGCACTTTGGGACAGTGCAGGGGAGCGAAGAGACACAGGAAGAACATGCAAATGTTCTCATGCACATGTGGAAGTGTTGAGCTGTAACACTCTGCTTAGAATAGTTGTTAAGCAACAATGTTTTGCCCAGGGTCATTGATCAACCAGTGAGTGGCTTTTTTTGATGATACAACTCTAATATACTTGCAAGAGAATTTTATGTGAGTGCAGTTATATTATAGTTGAACTAGCCTTTTCTCTGGTCATGAAGTTGATTAATAAATGTTAAAGCAGTCATCTTTCTATTTTTCCTCTAAACTTTTAAGTATTACTGAGGTCCAGACCTAGATATACAGGTGCCCTACATGAAGAAGTTTTATTGCACTGTATCCAAAACAAATCAGTGGAATGAGTCTCTGTGTATTTCCTTTCCCAGCTGCCACCAACTTTCTTTTCTCCTTCAGCCTCCCTGAGCCATTCTACTGAGAGAAACCTATCTTTATGACTGAATATAGTCAGCATTTGGTTCTTAGACTAGTGTTAAGGGACCAGAACTGAGGTCACTGGTAACTAAATTTCTCTGCCTACATCCCCGGTACCAGTAAGGCCACGTGGTGGACCATAAGTCCCTAGGCTTTAAGGATTACTGCTCATATAAGGCTATCATGCCTTTCAGCAAGAGCCACACAAGCTGCTTCTTCTGCCTCTATAAGGGGCGTGTTCTGGAGTGGTGTGAAAACTACAGATCATTCTCCAGGTGGACCAGCACTCCAGAGAGTCCTGCCTTAGGGCTTTCCTACTAGAGCACTCCATTGTCTAGACTCGGATCCAGATTTCCAAATCCTCGAGGAACCAAAGGTTATTGAAGTCTATGCTAATGGCATTTTCAAAACTGTCTGAAGTGCACTTTAGCAGTAGAATCAGCAGGACTGCTGGTACCAACCTTTGTGGCTACTGACACCATAGGATTTAAGCCATGGGACACTGCAAAAGGTGGCTCTGACCTCCCCGTACACTCCAGGGTCAAGTCAGCTTCCCAGTACCTGGGGGAGCACTAGTCCTCAGAACAGCGAACTGCAGCAGCAGCATGCAGAGTTGGACCAACAAATACTGGAACTGGAAAACATCTTCTCACAAAATACATTACACTTATTGGTTCCAGTCCATGTAGCCATTCCTATACTAATGCGAGAAGTATGGGGAATAAGCAGGAAGAACTTTAAATGGTAGTAGCTAAACACAACTATGATATAGTTGGCATCACAGAGCCTTGGTGGGATAATACACGTAACTGGAATATTAATATAGCAGAGTACAGTTTGCTTAGGAAGAATAGGCAAGGAAAAAAGGCAGGTGGTGTTGCCTTGTATGTTAAAAATGTGTGTACTTGGACTGAGATGGAGATGGAAAAAGAAGACAAACACGTTTAAAGTCTTTAGGTAAAAATAAAAGGAGTAAAAAACAAGGGTGATGTCATGGTAGGGGTCTACTACCGGCTACCTAACCAGGAAGAAGAGGTTGATGAGGCTTTTTTTCAACAACTAACATCTTTTGAAGGATGCTACTTGTTCCATATTGAAACCTAAGCAGTCATGAGGTGACTTTAGAACCAAGTCCTTGGGGACCCTGCACTGCAAACCTCAAGAGACAGCACTTTAGGCCTCAGACATACCAAAGTTAGCTCCCTTACAATCATTATAGAGCACCTATACCTGCCTAGAAGGGGCAGCAGGTTTCCAGGAGGAAGCCTTCAGGAAGGATCACCAATTCCTCATAGTACACTTCCTCCCCTGAGACAAGGCAACAGATTTGACTGCATGCCCAAGGAGTCATTGTTCCACACCACTCATTTTTCAGCTCTAGATATCTCCCCACTTTTGGCAATCACCTGGCTTGTTTACACCCCATGGTTCAAGATCACATCAGACCCACTGAGTGTTTTATGTAGTGAAGATGGGCTATACAGTTCTCCTCCTGTCTTCTAACCACCCATCTTTCCCATGTCTATTCACGGACCTAAGAGAGTGCATTAAACCAAGATGCAGTCTTTCCCAGCTTTCGTTACCATAAAAAAAGTCCTCCACCGCAGAAGGGGGAAAAGGTTCCTACCTCAGATATTTTCTCATCCCCAAGAAAAAGATGGTGGGGCAGTTTCAGGAAATATTTTATCTGTAGAGTTTAAATATGTATATCCTTTAAATTCTGTTTCAGGGCAGTGTCTCTTGCCTCAAAAATCCCATTCCTAAATAAGAAAGACTTGAATGCTGCCATCATTGACCAGGACATATATTTTGCATTGCAGTAAACCTAGCCCACAAATGTTTGCATAGGCTCACAACAGGTTACAGTCACTGTCAACACTGTGTCTTCTTGTTTGGAGTCTGTATGGCAAAAGGGGTGTTTACAAAGTGCCTAGCAGTGGTGGTGACCCATTCCAGTATTCCCATACCTCAACAACTAGCTAGTCAGAAGCTCATTGGAGACGCAAGTGCAGACCAATAGTAGAACAACCATGGGACTGTTGCATTTAAGGCTGCTAATGAACAAAAATGAGTCAAAACTGATGCCACAGCAGTTTCTATATTGGATAGCCCCACAGTCATGGCCTTCTGGCACTTCACAGGTTCCAGACCTTCAGTCCCATTCTTGAATGCAGATAAGTTCCTGCTTCAAGTTAATGGGATTCAGGGTGGCCTGCATGTTTGTTATACCTCACATGAGCCTTTATTTCTGACAGCTGCAGGCATGGAATTTGTTAGCCTGCCACCCTGACAGGCAGCACTCACACTCAGTGATGTCTCCCATTGTTAGTCCTCCAATCCCTGGGCTCATGAAGGATCCTCACAACTCCTGCGGGAGAGTCCATCCAGTATGGCCCCCTGCATTCTAGGACAGTGCTAACAAATGAGTCATTGATAGGTTGCGGGGGAGGGGGACACACTTGGCTGGTAACACAGAGCAAGATCTGTGGTTAATACAGGAGAGGTCTTTGCACATAGATTTCCTGGACCTGAGAGCCATGAATAATGCTTCTTTGGAGTTCATGACACTTTTTGTACCAGATAACCTTGTCTGGTCTTACCCATTTTACATTAATCAGTGATAGAGGCAGTCAGAGTTCTAAAGTGAGGGACAAACCTCTAGTTATGTTCTGCCATTCCAATAAAGGATTGCACCTATTTCCTTGTCTGGGAAGTGGGCTATTTGTAACTTGACAGCCATTCTCTCTTACACACTCAGTAACTTATTACTGTTACTACATAGGAAATGAAGGAAGTATCCTGGGGTGGGAAGAAGCCTAAATATAAATGTGTAGCTTACTTTGCTGTTCTTTAACCTTTAAATTGATCTTACATTTCTATCGAACTAATTTTCATTCAGTATTGAAAACATTAACATTTTCAGGGGCCAAGTCAAATATAATATGGGCCTATATTCTTCATACAAACCATGCACCAGTACAAATAAAAAAGGTAGGAAAAAGAAAGCATTGCATGTTAATGAACTCTTTATTATAGAATGTACAGATAGTCACAAACACTTCAAATATTCTCAAGTGTATAAAATTGGATGATTTGGGGGACACTAGTAAGACTACCTTTATGGGAAGAATCCAAATTAATAATTTGATGGTGATGTTTTGGTATGATGAGTAATTTACAGGGAAAAAAAGCTGGAAAGAATTGCTTTCCATTGGAAGCTCTTCCTAAGAGTTCAGGAAGCAAAAGAAATACATGGAATGTAAAGGTGTAATTGAGAAATTTAATATGCTATTGAATTAAAAAGAGATGGCAAATAAAACAAAGTACAGGCTTGTCCACATTAAGAGTTAGCCTGCTGCAAGCAGGAGTATAAATCTACCCCACCCTCTCTTGCCACACATTGTCCATTTGGATACCACTGCCACTCACTAAAAGTTTCCTAGAGTGCTTTTGACCTACTGTACTTTGAAATGAGACTAGATCAAAGTGCACTGGTGAACTTCTAGGGTAGCAGCGAAATCCACATAGACCTTTTCTGTACAGCAAGTTATTGCAGGGTAAATTCACACTCCAACTTGCTGGGACTTAACTATTTATGTAGACAAACCCTCAAAGAACCATTTGTGAAAATGGCAAGAAGCTGGTTCATTTCCAGAGATAGAGAGATCAGGAGAAAGCAGTTTCTCAAATCAAAACAGGAACAAAATAAAGCCTAGGTATCTTAAGTCTGCCTTTCTGGATTTCTACATATCACAATATAAAAATCCGTCAGAGTAAATACAACAGTATTTTTTAAAAAATGAAACTTACAATTCTATCAAGAAATTCAATTATATTAGATGAACCAGTACCTCAAATGAAGATTGAAAAGGCTATTAACAGTTTAAAGCTGGGAAAAAGCCCAGAAACATATGGCTATAGTCAAATTCTTTAAAACTTGTAGTCAAAATGCATTCCTTTCTTAGGGAGCACCTTTACTGTGTTTCCAGAATAGGGTAGCTTTCTAATATGGTAGCTTGCTGCATTATTTCCAGTGATATAAAAGGACTAATCCACAGATGACCGACTGAACCTGTTGACCAATTTCTTTCTTCAAAGTAGACATTAAAATTATGCTAAATGTTGGCAATGAGAATACAAACTAATCAAAGAATGATATAAAAATCATACAAACTTTATTACTGGAAGGCAATCTTCAAATAATCTGTGAAGAAAATTGAATTTATCACCTTTGTCCCTATGAAGAAAAAAGAATTTTGCTATAAACTTGATGCTTAGTCTTTCAACTGGGTCTAGTATCTGTGGATTTGACCTTGTATTTAGAAAATAAGTGAATGCTTTCTACTTTATCTCAAAAGCTAAAATTCTGATAAATGGTTCTCTAGCTTAGAGTTAGGTTGTGTTATTTGTTCACAGTCAGAGGCAGAATGGGGTCACCCTGCCCAGATGACAAGTTCCAGCAAAAACAATAAGAGTCCTTTGGCACCTTAAAGACTAAAAAATTTCTTTGGGCACAAGCTTTTGTAGGCTGCAACTCACTTGTCAGGTGCATGAAGCTGATAAAGTGGGATGAAGCCTATGAAAGCTTATGCCCAAAGCAATTTGTTGGTCTTTAAGGTGCCACAGGACTTCCGTTGTTTTTACTGTCTAGATGGGAGCATTAGGAAAGACTTTTCTCAGAAGTACAATTTCTCCTAATTTTTCCTGGGCTGTTTTATTTACACAGAGGGAATGTGCCCTATTCCTTCCACTAGAGTAGCACAGATTACTTCTTCCAGTGCTACGTGATCCTTCTTCCTCCTTGTCTCTTTCCTGGTAATCTGCTTTCTGAAAGGAGCAAGGGACAACTAGTACTGGCCCATAGTGACAGCTCTAATGATGCATCTATCCTCCTTTGCCCACACAATCTGAGTTGGCACAGTCTGGTCCTTTAAAAGGAGGAAGTCTTTTGTTAGCATTTTAACTTGCTTTAGCAACAGCGCTGCTAGCCAGAAAGGCAAGAACTGAAACAAAAGTTATCAGACCCAAAACTAAGCTAAAATGTAAAGTACTGAAACCACAGAGCAAATCTGAATCTATTTAGAATAGATAACACATTATAGCTATTGCAACCTGAACTACTTCTTTGAATAGTGGCCCAATGGGTGCTCTACTCTAGCTGTGCTGGCACCCCCTGTGCCTTTGATCAGAGATTTTCATAGCAGAGTCGATCTGGCGCACGTATGCATGATTCTCCACCTCATTCCTCATGCTGTGGCTCTATAGTACTGTGCAGACTAACTATCCTCAGTTCCTTTTCAACCACTCTGGCTTGAGACTGAGCCTTAGCTTGTTGTCCATGTTGAATTTTTTTGCCTCAGCTGTGCTCTCTGAGCTTTTGTCGTTAGTGTATTATAGGAGTTAGTGCTTAGTAACAGTAGTTATACTCATTTCTTTACCAAAAATAGGTTTATATATTTACATAGATATAGCTAAAAGCTATATTTTTTAAATAGTTCCCTCCATGCCAGGGAGGTTTTTTGCCCATTCTGAGGATATGACCAGTTCCTGCAGATTCAAGGATTGCCTGTCATGCCAGCAGGCAATCCGGGTGAGTGATGGACATTGCAGTTGCATCTGTTGCCTTGGGGAATCTCCCAAAAGTACAACTTCTGTCTAGTATTAAAATCTAGAGCCAGAAAGAACAGGGAAATAAAACTTCAACCTTTATGATGGAGAACTTTGCTGCATCTGGTCTCTGGCCCAGTCCAGGAGCACCCCCATATGATAGGTTCTGAATAAGCTGGCTTCCTCTTCTATCTCTGAGCTGCTCAAGGGCATTGGAGAGGAAGAACCAACATTCCTCTCAAAAGTCTTCCAAAGAGTGTGTCCCAAGTTTTCCAGGTGGAGAATCTACCTCGAAGAAGTTGAAGTCTTCAGCTACCTTGGATCCCATCAGTCTCTGACATAGTACTCACAGGGCTGCTGGTTCCTCAGGCACCGAATGCTCCACCAAGCATAAAGACTGTAAGGCATCAGGCTCCAGGAGTCCATCAGTACCAGTAAGAAGAATTCTACCACAGTACTGAAAAAGACCACTTGAGTGTTGTCTGAATTCCCATCTGTAGCATTCAAAATGTGCAGTACAGTTCAGTCGTTCAGCTACCATTACTTCAGCTAAAGCCATGGCTATTGTAGTAACAACACTCTCAGTACTTCAAAAATTCTGGTTTCCCTGAGACCTTCTGGTGTCAGAGACTCCTGATTCACCATTACTCACCTCCAGTCTCTTCTAAGTACCAATAATTTCCAGACCTCTGGATGCCCAGCACCAAGGGTGATACCCCACACTTCATTGGTGCTGAGATCCTTCATGTCACCTTGCATGTTGACAAGTTCCAAAGGGGTAGCCATGTTAACTAGTTCAGCAAAACCAACAAGGAGTCCTGTGGCACTTTTAAAGACTAACTAACGTGATAAATAAAATGTATTTATCACATGTTAGTCTTTAAAAGTGCCACATGACTCATAGACTTTAAGGTCAGAAGGGACCAGTACGATCATCTAGTCTGACCTCCTGCAAAATGCAGGCCTCAAGACCTCACCCACCTACTCCAGCAATAGGCCACCAACCTTTGACTGAGTTATTTACCTCCTTAAATCATGATTTAAAGACTTTAAGATACAGAGAATTCACCAATAGATGAGCCATGCCCTGTGCTACAGAGGAAGGCGAAAAACCCCAGAGCCCAGGCCAATCAGCCCTGGGGGAAGATTCCTTCCCGACCCCAAATATGGTGATCAGTTAAACCCTGAGCACGTGGGCAAGTCTCAACAGCCAGTTACCCAAGAAACAATTCTCTGTAATAACTCAGAACCTACCCCATGTACTCTCCCCTCTTAGGCCACTTGTATATCCACCACCTGTAGCCAAATATCAGTCAAATTCCAAAATAGGGTAATCATACCATCCCCTCCATAAATTTATCAAGCTCAGTTTTGAAAACACTTATGATTTTTGCCCCAACAACTCCCCTTGGAAGGCTATTCCAGAACTTTACTCCTTTAATGGTTAGAAACCTGTGTCTAATTTTAAGCCTAAATTTCTTGATGGACAGTTTATAACCATTTGTTCTGGTGTCCACATTGGTGCTGTACTCAAATAATTCCTCTCCCTCCCTGATATTAATCTCTCTGATGTATTTATATGTATTTATGTATCATATCCCCTCTCAACCTTCATTTGGTTACAGTAAACAAGCCAAGCTTCTTGAGTCCTCCACTCATAGGGCAGGTTTTCCACTCCACAGACCATCCTTGTAGCCCTTCTCTGCACCTGTTCCAATTTGAATTCATCCTTTCTAAACATGGGGGACCAGAAGTGCACATAATATTCCAGATGGGGTCTCATCAGTGCCTTGTATAGCGGCACTAACACCTCCCTGTCTCTACTTGAAATACCTCTCCTGATACATCCTAAAATCACATTAGCTTTTTTCATGGCGACATCACATTGGTGGCTCATAGTCATCCTATGATCAACCAGTACTCCCAGATCCTTCTCCTCCTCAGTCTGGTCCAACTGATGCATCCCCAGCTTATAGGAAAAATGCTTGTTATTTGTCCCTAAACGCATGGCCTTGCACTTTCCATTATTAAATTTCATCCTGTTCCTGGCACCTATCTGCTACCAATGGTGATATCTCAAGCTCCTACTGCTTCCTCACTATTACTGAATGACTTAGAGGAGAAGGATTGTGATGAAATCTCAGCCTTCCAAATATCTGTGTAAAGCTCTCAACTCTGCTCCATCAAGGCTCTTTTCCTGCAGTCCCTGAGCAGCCTGAACTCACTCATGACAGAAGTCAGCATGTGGTGCAGTGAGCACCCATGGGTTCTGTCACCTATGCCATATGTGCTAGCCCTTTAACCATACTGGAGCCCCATGGCAACTTATCGCTGTCAGCTCTCTAAGCCCTCGTGCTCTGCTATTCATAGAGACAGGCAATTCTTATTCCCTTTCCAGGAGTCTGCAGCCTCAGGAAGAGACTTTTGAGGAAGGCCAGGGCTGACAAGGTTTGTCCAACTGCAAATGTCTCCTCTTCATCCCTGGCAGACAATTTTAAGCCATTTCAGGATCTCATCAGAAGCCTCATGGATTCTTTACAGATCCCACTCGAGGAGATTGAGGAACTACATCATAAGTTGCTTGACCGCGTACATACTGCCTCCTCTGCCTGCATTGCCCTGCCAGTCAGTGATGCACTCCTGTACCCTGAAAATGTCATCTGGCATACTCCAACCTCAATTCTTCCCATATGCAAGAGACTGGACCAAAAAAAATTATGTTCCCCTTAAGGAATCTGAATTTTTATATTCTCACCCATCTCATTGATGGTTAAAGCAGTTAATGAATGTGAAAGATGGCACCAGACTAAATCTATGCTCTATGGTAAAAATCTTAAATCTCCATCTCCTTGGTAAAAAATCTTAGTCTTCAGCAACTTTACAATTTAGACTTTCCAGTTATCAGTATAACCACACAAATTATTCTAAACTGAACTCCTTTATTGAACATCTGCTGGCAAAGCACAGAGATCAATTCCAGGCAATTGTTGCAGAAGGCCAACTCCTTGCCAGGATACTACTTCAGGTTTGTCTCAGTACTGCTTATACTGCTGCTCATTCAGTTTCCATGTCAGTGGTCATGAGGAGAGCTTCCTGGCTTCTGTTCTCTGAATACCCAAAGAAGATCCAGAATATGGTAGAAAACCTTATTTTTCATGGCACTAAGTCACTCATTGACAACATGAAAAAATTTCTACATGCATTAAGAGATTCCAGGGTCACTTTATGGTATCTGGAAATCAACATGCCTACCCAGAAGAGAAAATTGAGTAGGTCCTAGACAGTGCATAAATGCCATCTCACCCAGATCATGAGTTTGCAGAGGGCATGTAAACCTCACGGCAAGAAGTAGAATTCCCAAAGAGGAAACCATCCACTTCCTCTCCCCCCCCCTTCTACTTCATAACTTACCACCTTAAAACATCAATTTTGACAGGATGTCGAAGTCCTGAGCTGCACCATTTTACTTACCTTCCTCCCTTTCCACTTCTGGTGGAGTTGGGAGTCCATCACTACAGACAAGTGGGCTTTGGAGAGTATTTCCAGAGGGTACTTCATATACTTCAGTTCTCTCCCACCCATTAACTTCCCTTCCCTGTCCCTCTTCAGGGTCTCCTCCTATGAGAACTTGCTACCACAGGAAATACTCTCTTCTCTGGGTGCTATCTAACCAGTTCCAATGTAGCGCAGAGAGAAGGGACTTTACTCCAAGTATTTTTTAGTCCCAAAAAAGAGCAGCATTTGAAGACCCATCCTTGATTCAAGATAGCTCAACACCTTTGTGAAGGCACAAAAATTCAGAATTGTAACATTTGCAGTTATAATCATGTCGCTGAATCAAGGGAATAGGTTATTGGCCCTCAAACTTCAGGATGCCTATTTCCACATCCCATCCAAGAAATGATTCTTACATTTCACAGTAAGCTAGGACCATTTTCATTACAAGATGCACCCCTTCGGCATATGATTCACTCTAAGGGTCTTCTCAAAAGTCATGTCAGGAGTAGTGGTATGGCTTCCAGGAATGCAATTTTGGTGTCCCCTTACCTAGATGCTTTGTTTCTGAAAGGACACTTCTTGCAAGTGACTTCACGGGCAACATACAAGTCCACAGACCTCTTCTTCAAGCTGCTCCTGCAATTGAAGAGTCAGAAGTCCACCTTCAACACTCTGCAAAAGCTGGCATTCATAGGGGTACATCTTGCCTCAATAGTAGTGAAAGCCTTCCTCCTCGTGCACAGATTCATGTCCCTACCAGCTTAGTCAATACAATTCAGACCAGCCCTCAAGCCATGGTCAGGAACTGTCTCCAGCTACTGCAGTATATGGCAACTGCCACTTGCATTATAGATCATGCACAACTGCACATGCATAGCTTTCAAGGGTGGCTCAGGGCTATTTATTCACCGAGCAAACATGATCTAAACATGCTGCTATCCATATCCACTTCTGTAAAGGAATCTCTTAATTGGAGAAAAGACCCTCACAATGTGTTTGTGGGAGTCCCCATGACCTGCCCGCCCCCATCAACTGTCATAATGACAGATGTTTCTCTTTTGGGCTGTGGAGTGCATCTAGATATCCATACAGCTCAGGCCAGCTGGACACCCCAAAAACCACTCTGAACATCAACATCCTGGAACTCAGAGTAGTCAGATACACCTGTCTCCAGTTTCTGCCAGTAATCAGAGGCAAACATATAGAGGTCATATGGACAACCTGTCATGCATGTTTTATATAAACTAGCAAGGGGGAGCAAGAGCCCCTCTCTCCCCCTCTCCTCCCTCCCCCATGCTGAGGCTATAAAGCTTTGGAACTGGAGTATGGGCACTCAAATTGCCATCACAGTAGCTTACCTTCCATGATTTCAAAATGTGACCATGGACAGACTCAGCAGGCACTTCTCTGAACAGCATGAGTGGAAGATAGATTACACCCTTCTTCACAACATAGTCCAACAATGAGGCACTCTTCAGATGAATCTTTTTGTCACAGTGATAAACAGGAAATGCACCCAGTTGTGCTCCAGAGCCAGTCTGGGTCACTGATCCTTGGGGAATGCCTTTCACCTCCAATGGTTGCTAAGTCTTCTGCATGCATTCCCGCTGATTCTCCCGATTTCCAAATTTCTACTCAAAATAAAAAAAGCAAAAGGCCAGAGTTATTCTGATTGTTCCACCATGTGCCAGACAA
Organism: Pelusios castaneus; assembly: GCA_007922175.1. NCBI lineage: Eukaryota > Metazoa > Chordata > Testudines > Pelomedusidae > Pelusios > Pelusios castaneus. The sequence continues at coordinate 30,140,047 of ML685756.1, read as the reverse complement.
ACATGTTTTCCTTACCTGAGAGAGCTGGCCATGGTCTCCCTGATCACTGTTCCTCATCTCCTCTCTCTCCGGAGAATGGAATATCTTTTACCCCAACCACAGAATCTTTCATTTCTAAGCATGGCTGATTGATGGTTCATGGGCATAGAAACAGCCTGTTCCCAGCAAGTAATAAGGTTATTACTACACAGAAGGAAACAGTCTACAAACTGCACTTATCTACAAAAATGAATATGATTTGTCCACTGGCGTGATCTCAAACACATTACACCAACAACCTTGTCACTGTGAACTACAGTGGTTTTCAACTTTTTTTCATTTGTAAACCACTAAAAATTCTGAACAGAGGTGCAGTAATTAACAACCACCATTATATGGAAATGACAACCTTTCCCAGGCCCGTTAGACATAGTCTGCAGTCCCCCAGGAGTGTGTGGACTACAAGTTGAAAACTAGTGTTCTAAAACTACAAACCTTGGGTTTATCACTGAGTTCCATTAGACTTCATCTGGAAATCATCATGGCCTTCCATTCTCCAACAGAGCCTTGCTCTATATTAGCCTTCTTTAAAGGTCTGAGCAATCTTTTTCCTCCAGTTAAACACTCTGTTCAGGTTAGGACCTCAATCTGGTTCTTAAATGCCTTACAAAACCATGATTTGAACCTATGACTACCTGCGTACTCCTCCTTTTATCAATGAAAATGGCAAATTTGGTTGACATCATGTTGGCTTGACAAGTATGGGAAATAGGGTCTCCTGTGCCATGCCCCCTGTTCATGATATTTTTCAGAGATAAAGTAACCAAATCCCACATTTTTGCCAAAGGTACCTTCCCATTTTCATATTAATCATCCCAGTTGCCTCTCTGTCTTTCACCAGGATAAGGGGGAGGTATTGCTCCACACAGTTGGTTGGTCCACACAGGAGAGCCCAATCCTTCTACCTTGAAAGAGCTAAATCTTTTGGAGTATTTGTCTCAATGCAGACAGAACAAAAGGAATTGCATTTTCTAAACAGCTGCTCCCTAGGTGGATAACTGACTATATTAGCAACTGCTGCCCATCTCATAATCTCAAAGTACCTGCTGGCATACAACCTCACTCTACGAGATGTATTTTACAGTTCCACAGCCTTACTTAAGAATGTTCCTATCACTGAAATATGTCAAACCTCAGTTTGTGCTTCCGTGCATACATTCACTAAAAGTTACAGCTCTGTTTCTGATACTGTGTTTGGCTCAGCTGTACTTTTTTCCACACTGGACTAGATGCCTGGGTGTCTGAAATGAGGTAGCTGGGTGCATGCTCACTGGCAGAAATTTGTTTGGTGCTTAGAGGATTTGAACAATGGAAGTATAGGTGTTTACTGAAGTAGGAAGCACCTAAGTGGGGATTTTGAGGATCTTGATGGTGCCTAACTGTTGGACTTAGGTGCTTAAGTCAATTTATAGGTCTAGCTCATACTGACTCTTTATACATCCCTATTATGTCAATGTGAAACTCACTCTTATGCTGATGGGCAGCACAAAAATTGTACATTACTTACCTAAGCCTTACTCTGAGGGTTTAGGAAGGGCTTATGTGATGCATAGGCTTCGGGATGTCCCTCTACACAGAGTAAATTTCCTCCTTATACAACGTCTCTTGGTAGTAGAGTGTAATATTACAGTTGGTCATGAGTAAAGGGTGAGATGCAGTTGTGCTATGCCAAGAACAGAGCAGGAATAAAACTGGATTTAAGAGTCACAGTTCAGTGCCTGTTTTTCTCTTTAATTTTCAGGGGAAGTAAGCAGCGTTAACCCTCTCCCCAGTGCCGCTTCCCTTCCCTTCCACCCAGTCCTTGCCCAGCTGTTCAGAATAGAGAGTAGCAACATGGCAGAAGCAGCTGCTCTCACCCCTACCTTCACCCTGCCCTACAAGCCAGCATGCCCACTTACCCTCAGAGTGAGCATATAGTAAGGGTCATGATCTAGTCCTTAAGTATGACAATATTAGATTCATAGAATCATGGAAACTGGAAGGGACTATGAGAGGTCATCGAGACCAGTCCCCTGCACTCATGGCAGGACCAAGTACCATCTAAACCATCCCTGACAGATGTTTGTCTAACCTGTTCTTAAAAATTTCCAATGATGGAAATTCCACAGTTTATTACAGTGGTTAATCACTCTGATAGTGAGGAATTTTTTCCAAATGTCCAACCTAAACCTCTCTTTCTGTAATTTAAGCCCATTGCTTCTTGTCTGATCATCAGTGGTTAAGGAGAATTATTTTTCTCCCTCCTCCTTATAACAACCTTTTAGGTACTTGAAAACTGTTATCATGTCCCCTCTCAGTCTCCTCTTTTCCAGACTAAACAAACCCAGTTCTTTCAGTCTTCCCTCAGAAGTCAAGTATTTTATACCTTTAGTCATTTGTGTTGCTCTTCTCTGGACTTTCTCCAGTTTATCTTTATCTGGGCTATGTCTACACTAGAAAGTTGTCGACTTTAAGTTGACTTAAAGTCGACCTTATTAAAGTCGACTTAACAAAGTGGACTAAGTTGACTCAGCTTTAAGTCAACTTTAGTCCGCTTTGTTAAGTCGACCTAACCACCCTTATGTCGACTTAATAAAGTCAACTTAAGGGTTAAGTCGACTTAATGAGTGGTAGTAATAAAGTCGACTTAAGCTTTTATTAAGTTGACTTAAAGAATTTCTTAAGTCGACTTAATGAAAGCCTAGTATGGACATGGCTTAATTTAAGTCGACTTAAGCCTCCTTAAGTCGACTTAAATTGCCAGTGTAGACATGGCCATGGACATTAGTAAGAAATGTTCCAGAGGGGTAGCCGTGTTGGTCTGGTTCAGCAGAACAAACAAGGAGTCCTGTGCCTTTTTTAAAGACTAACATATTTATTTATCATGTGAGTTTTTGTGGGAGAAAATCTCACTTCATCAGAGGCTTGAAAATGGAAAACTTGCAGTATGGGAGAGAAAAATAAATCCAGTGAAGTGTGAGTGACAGTTACAGGTCAGACTATTTCAGCAAATTGCTTTTAGTAAGAAAGAAAGTGGAAAGAAAGTTACATAAGGTAACTTCAGTTACTCTGCTTGCTGAACTTAGTATTTTCACGCCAAATAACTTAGATAATTGGTGAAGCAATTTAATAAAAAGTAGCATGCTACACTGCAGTAGCTGCTCTGAGAATGGAGAATTCATTGCACTGAATAAACAGGAAGGGCTTTGTATATTTCTAGTTATATCCGTCACATTTTTTAAAATAGTAATTTGTGGAATAATTGATTGAGAGAAAGATTTATTCCTGATCTTTTCAGTGGAAAGGGATTACAGACATTATATCTGAAAGCTTACATCATTTGAATAAAATTAAAAATATATACTATAAGTATAAGTATGGGAAAGATTTTAATGTCCAAATGGAAGAACAAAAGGAAATAAAATAATATATATCCCTTCCTTCAACTTGAAGGAAACGCAATGTATAATACAATTTATTATTGATACGCTGGTAGGTTGCCTGACACTTCCTAATATAAAGCCCTGGTGTCAATTTCTTATAAATTCAACAAACTTTAATTAATTTGAGCTGAAATTTTCCATACCTGGTGTCCACCTCGGGTTGAATATGTTTAGAAAAGTTTCACTAAAACAGTTCAGCCATTCCTGTGAATGAGATTAGAGAAAATGCGTTGTTTTGCCCATGTTAAAACATTCTGGTGCCTTTTTCACTGAACACTGAAAATGGAAAAATGCAGAAAAAATGCTTTTTGATCTTGTAATGAAAGACTGTATCAGAATGTGTATGCACAAGCAGGCTGAATTAAGATTGCACAGTCAGTCTTAATTGTGGCATTTCCTAACTTTGAAGTGTTTGTATTTTACATTAAAAGAACATTAAAGGTGAACATTAAATTATATATAAATGCTACTGTTCCTTATAAGGCTGTACATGTAGGTTTTATTTATTTATTTTAACTAGCAAAGCAACTCTTCCCTACTGAAGTCAGGACATATGCAAAATGGAAAGTATTAAAGTTGACTGTTTTGAGTTATCTGTGGGAAAACCTTCTTCATTTTGTATCACAGAAAAATATATATCCCCATTTACTAGACAGCAGTATTTTATACTGGAATTTCAATTGCTAATTTAACTATAACTTCTGCTATGGTGAGAGCTGTAATAATTAATTGACTTCTGTATGTGCACACATACATAGAGTTGTTGATCTTTGGAGTAGAATCTTCTAAGTTTTCCAGGTTTCTGAATTTGTTAATAAATATTTACAAGTCCTTACTCTCTCCTTTTTAGATGTGTATATAATCCTTAGACGTTGCCATTAAATGGGAGACAAAACAACGGTGTCCTCCTTTTTTCACCTGCTATCTCTGAAATTATTCTTTATACATTATTAAAAAGCCTATTTAGCAACAGTGTATGTTTATTCACTGCATGTCAGGAAGGCTCCATAGGAATCTCGAACTCATGGGAATGCCCTCCTCTGCTCTATTTTTGTGTTTCCAGATCATTAAAGACCAGAAACTGCTGGTGATAGTAGGCGGGATGCTGCTGATCGATCTTTGCATCTTGATTTGCTGGCAGGTTGTGGACCCCTTGAGAAGGACTGTGGAAAAGTACAACATGGAGGTATGTCACTAATACTAATTATCAATACCTATAGTCCCATGTCTGCTTCTGTAGCTTTCATTAGGACCTAGGTTAGTGTATGTGATAATACATTAAAACAGGCCAAGAAGAGGGTTTGTTGGCATTGTCGTTGTTTTTTCTAATAAAGTAAAAATGAAACTATAGAAGGAAATCCTAGCTGCATTCTAAATAAGGCACTGCATCACTGTCACTTTTAGAGACTTTAGATGCAAAAATGCTGTAAACACAGGAGAATTCTCTGATAAGAATCTATGATACATAGTCTTTCAATAAATAATAAATTACAAAATCCATTAGCTGATTTCAGTAAGAACACATTCAAGACAGCTGCGGAGAGGTCATTGCTTAGACTGCACTATTATTGTAGATGTTCAGGAATTATATTACCTATATCTACATTTACTCTTCCTTCTAAGTCCCCTCCTCCACATTCACACACTAATTACTCCTATTTTAATGTCATTCCTGTAAAGGTCGTGCTGAAGATTGTAATTGTCTGTAGATAACAGCATAGTACCACTTGGTGATATTGTTCCTACAATTAGAACCTTTTGGAAGTAAAAGGAATGAATAAAGTTAATGAATTACCTTCCCTATATGCACATCAGTGTGTACCTTCTCATACTTGGTACTTCCAACATCGAGGTTGGAGATGTATCAACTAACCAAATACTGAAGACCTTAAAATCAATTCTTGATTATCAGTGAGAAAAATAATAATTTTATAACCAGCACTGTTTAGTATCTGCGAAAATAAGTGCATTCATTTCTGTGTCTAACATTTCATTCCATTATTTCTATATTTCACCAGCACTGCTGGAAAGAGGTTTGGGTTTATTTTGGGGATGACTTATTTGGGTTGGGCTCTCCTAAAGTGTGAGATGTACCTCCCAAAGGCTTCCAGGGAGTACAGAATTGTTCTCCAGAGTTTGTTTTCATTTTTAAAAGTTAGTCTTTAGCTGTTATAGCTATGGAGAAGAATTTGAAAGTGTGGTTGAAATTAACTGATGTGGAGACATCCGCCTGAATTTGCAGAAAGCCTGAAATAATAGCCTTGTGCCACTGTTGAGTAATAATATTGAAAACTTGAAAAATAGTGTTAACTTGTATATGAGCAATTCTTAAATCCAGTAATGAGTATATATCACTTCATAAAATACAAGTTTAAAGATGTGTTTTAAAATATTTCTTTTCATTAAAATCCTAACATCTGACTAGGCCTTTAACAATACAAGATGGAACTGAAAGGGGTCATAATTGGTTCAGTATTTTCAGGAGAAGGTCTTCTCAGCTTTCAAATGTTCAGGAAACGCTGTGTTAGAGGAAATATAAATAACACTTTATATTGCTTTCTGCATTGCTGACTGCCATAGATTGCGAGCTTTTGAGGCGTACTTAGGAAAAGTGCCACCTTTTCTTAATGGTTTGGAACATGCCCATAATGTAGTGGGTACATCTGCAATTAAGCTATTGCCGAATGGAAATATGTCATATTGTGGTATAACATAGCTTCACTGAAAAGTGGACACAAACAATTAACATGTTCTCTAAGCTTTTCATTGAGTTTCTTATTTCACAAATTATAGTTTTTTGTAGGATTTTCTCTCCCAGAAATAGGGTCAGAATAATTAAATGATCACTCTTTAATCTATCAAAAGATGTGGATACAAGCAAATGATCTTAGTCCAGTTTTTCTCAATCAGGGTACGCATACCCTGCGGGGACATAAAGGGGAAAAGGGACACATCAACTCATCTAGATATTTGCCTTGTTTTACAAAAGACCATGTAAAAAGCACTAGTGAAGTAGCATAAACTAAAATTTCTTACAGACAATGACTTGTTTATACTGCTCTATATAGTGAAATGCAAGTACAATATTTATATTCCAATTGATTTATTTTATAATTATATGGTAAAAATGAGAAAGTAAGAATTTTTTTAGTAATAGTGTGCTGTGACACTTTTTTATTTTTGTCTAATTTTGTAAGCAAGTTGTTTTTAAGTGAGATGAAATTGGGGATACGCAAGACAAATCACATTCCTGAAAGTGGTTCAGTAATCTGAAAAGATTGAAAGAGCCACTACTTTAACCAAAAAAAAGGGTACTGTTGGGTATCACTCAGACCCCCTCTAAGTGCTAATATAACTTCCAAGACTTCATGCATCATTCAGTTTCAGGTGTGCAAAGGCTTTATATCACATAAATACATATTTTATTATGAAATGAGAATGATTACTGGTGTCATTCATTTCAGTGAGTATTTCTGCTTTTAATCCTTTTGACCTCTGTCCTGAGTTCACGTCCGAGCACAGCAGGCAGTAACAGAGATTAGGTGTACAGACTAATAGCTCACAGACATTAGTGATGTTAGAGATAGGATTTTTCTCCCTCACGGGAAAAATTACTAAAACATCTACAATCCAGTCATTGCAATTCAGTCACATTTAACATAAGCAGGTGGTGGCTCTTGGGCACAACAGCTGTAGCTTCTTTTAGTCTGTTTCAGTTGCCTTAAGCAGAGTACAGGAAAAGATCAGAAAAAGGAAAAGTGACTTTGAAAAATTAAGTATGGGTCAAGTGCAAAGTCTTGACAATAAGTCAGGCAAGCACTCGATAAGTGTGTGTTGTATCACCTTCAATTAGTCAAACTCTTTGTTTGTTCACTTGCTTTGATGATTTGTTCACCTTTTGGAAAATACATATAAAAATAAGGAGGTAGATGTGTGTGTGCACATGAAAAACTAATGTTCGGGTCATGCATGTGTATTTACATGCACTCTCCATTTGTTTACAGATAGGTTGAAATTGATTAACTGCTTTGTTACCTTATTGTTTTTCTGTAGCATATTCTCTTTGTTTGTTACATATTTTAAGTTTTAAGATATGAAAATGTAATTGGCAATTTAAGTGGATTATACAGAAAATAATTAAATGAACACCTGATTTTTGGATAGGTATACAGAAATTCATTTTTCCAGTGCATCTGCTATCAGTCATTCTGCTCAGTATTTTTGATGCCCCACGGTGCTTTCATACTAAATATAAGCAGCTAGGATTAGTGTAATTTTAGGTCTGTGAAATCAAGCACTCAAAGGTCAGGAAATGTTACCATTCTTTTCTAGATTAACTCAGACACACTGCTGCATATTCTATATATTTTATTATATGAATTAATAATATAAGAAATAATGCTTTAATATAAATTTGTAGGCTCCTTATCCTAGAGCTAAAGAGCTTGTGTCTGTACAAAGGTGATGCAAACTCCTGGGGGAAATTGAGGCTCTTCTAAACGATACCAAAACCAACCAAACAAACCAAAAAAACCACCAAAACCCTGTTCCACCTGTTCTTTTGGAGGCAAAGCGAGCAAACTCAGTTCATGGTGATCACGTATTGTGTAGCTCAAATGAAGCCCCTCAGGCGCTTCCAGAACACTGTCATCAAATGAATATGCAAGGCCATGACAGTTATTTTCCTAACTATAATCCAGTTTTTAACACATGGATGAGAATCTTCTATTCTTTCTCTGGGAAAGACACTAACAGTTTTTTTTAGAAATTCCTTGGTAGACATAGCTGGACATCCAGAGCAGCTCAGAGTACCATGATCACTACTGTGTATGCAGCATGATCTTCCGAGGCAGTACTATTGAAAGAGCACAAAAGTGAGTGAGTGAACTCCAAGGGTAAATATCTCCTATTAGAGCTGTGAGAATTTACCATTCCTGTTTCAACTAGAGGAGAAGATACAGGGTCTTAGGACCCAGATCCATTGTCTTTTTCCTTCTCCTGGTCTATAAAGAGTCAAATGACATAGTGTAATCCCTGCAGAAGGTGACCTTTTTTAGAGACCTTTCAGAGAGTTGAATAGAGGTCACTCTTGGAAGGGGACTGAAAATTTGTTAGCAGGACTCACAGTTTTTCTGGTAGTAACAGTTTTCACCAGGGACACAATATCCAGGTGCAATGATTTAGCCTTGATCTTCAGAATCATAATTAATTTAAGTTGGTTCTAAAGAAAATATCTGTTTACTGTTTTCATAGCAGGGGGATAAGTGGATTTCCTGAGATTGGCCATGAGGCTCATGGGAGCAAACTGTATGGCTTAAAGTTAGGATTGGGAATAGATACTCCAAATAAATTCTCTTGCCTCAAAATTCTCAAGTGAAAGCCTGTTTGGGGAATAGCTTGATAGAGGCAGCTATCAATTCAGAGAAATAAAAAAGGATTTGCTACCCTCTCCCATGAAGCCCAAGAAGGACTATCACTTATTTTGAAAGGACAAAGCTTCTCTCATTCCTACCAACAACACAGGTATAAAAGAAAGGATTATTCTTAATCCAGCTGTAAAATCTGGTCACAAAACAACAGAAAGAAACCCAGATCAGGAAATAGACATAATTACTCTTTCCAGCACAAGCCACTGTCTTTAGAGCAATCATGTCTGACTCCACCTGAAAATAGGCCTGAGGGCAGAATATCCCAGTTCTCAGGTACATGGTTCCTGTTAACTTCAGGCAAGTAGCCACTGGAGATTGTGAGATGATACTTTCTGGAGCTTAATGATTTACCACATCCCTTCTTCTCTCTCTGACTTCGATGAATGATAGAAATATCAAACTCACCTGAAGGAGATCTTGCATCTACTGGAACTAGGGATAATAGAAGCTTTTTCCCCAGAAGAAAAGTGATCAGTGCTCTACTTCTTCTCCACAGTAAGAAAAATATCAGGAGTCAAGTTCATATCTACTTCAAAAGGCTGAACAGTATAATGAAGATGATAAACTGATTTATGGAGATTTTAGCTTCTGCTGTCACTACACATCTCTGGAGGTTCTGTGGGCTTAGCAGAATAATAGATGCACATAGCTATCAGGCTCTGTCATTGACAAATTCTCTGATTTACTTGTGAAAAATTACCACTTTCAGTATGATGGGTTACCTTCCAAGATGATTCCCCATCAGCAGTGTCTTCACAAAGGTGCTGATGGTAATAAAAGCCAGGCTGAAGAATCTAGGAATTCATCTGGATAACATTCTTATCAAATCATCAGCCCAAGGACTCTTGCAGGAGGCAATCCAAAGGAGTCTTTCCTTGCTTCAGGTACATAGGCTCATAACAAAATTAAAGAAATGTCCTTTGATCCTCTCCCAAATGATCATTTACCAAGAAGTCAAAACAGACAAAAAGAGGGCCAGAATTTTCACTATGTAGGTAGGAGAAGTTTGACCAATCTGATACTGATACTGAGTTTGACCAAGACCAAGTGTTTCTGATCCACCATTGCCTGTGGCTTCTGAGTCTTCAGGTTTCATGAGCAAGGCAGCATATAAGAGTGACCCAAGGTTATCTCCTAAAGGACTAGAAAAGGTAAACAACAGAGTCCTGTGGCACTTTTAAAGACTAACAGATTTATTTATCGCATGAGCTTTCGTGGGAGAAAATCCCACTT
>ML685756.1:30108884-30129524 GCA_007922175.1 Pelusios castaneus | reverse complement strand
AAGTGGGATTTTCTCCCACGAAAGCTCATGCGATAAATAAATCTGTTAGTCTTTAAAAGTGCCACAGGACTGTTGTTTTTCTGCAATAGACTAACACAGCTACCCCTTTGGAATTAGAAAAGGTAAGCCATCCCAACAGATGAAAAGGAAAGAGGATGTCATCGAGAGTGACTGAGTCCCTCTGCTGGTGGAACAAAAGAAGTCCATCATATGGTAAGTGCATCCCTTTACAGTTTGGACCCCAAAATCTTGACCACAGATGCTAGCCTTTCTGTATGGGTAACACACACAGGACCTACTTTGCACATGCAACATTTTGTGGTGCAGAGACTGAATCCTGAACATCAGTCTCTTCTAGAAGTAACAGGTGTCATGTTGGTTCTTTTGGACTTCTACAGTCACCTATAAAAGTACATTCAATTATGTAACACAATGACTGCGGTATACGTAAGTGGACAGATTCTTGTTTGCATAAGAAATACAAATCCTAGTTTTAAATGATAAAAATATGATTGGGGGAAGTTCATCTAATCTCCATCAACATAATTCACAGTGAACACAAAGGCTAACTGACTGAGCCATCAGCAGATAGACAATTTAATCAGGATGATTTCCGGGTACTATCAGGAGGCTAGCCCACCTCCAAATGAACCTGTTTGTATCCACTCTAAATACAAAGGAAAGGCCTTTCTTCATCAGAGAAGCAGGCCAAGGGTTATTACAAACTGACATTAGCTCATAGGTGGCCTGTAAGAATGCTCTCTGCTTTATCTCCCAGTTTCTTTCTCAGAAAGATCCAAAAAATAAATGAGGTGGAAACAATGATCATTCTCACTATTCTCAAGTATGAACAAAGACGAAAAAGTTCAGCCTAAAAAATCTAGTTGTTCAGCTCTTTCTGATTTCTTACAGGATTGCCTAAAGTTAGGGCTAAGTTCTTTTCCGCAATTGCATCGTATGTCTCTTTGTAAATTGTTGTCACAAGGAGGCACATTCAAGTTTCTAGATCATTCAAGATTCAAGTGGATCTTCTGTATGTGCTTTCACAGAGAATTTCTATTTTGTTTTGTTTTCATTCCAATCAGAACAAATCCACACTTGAAGCAACTAAATCTTCTGCAAAAAGAATGACTTTTTCTCCACCCACCTCTAGTTTTTATTCAACAGATTCTTCATAGACTCATAGACTTTAAGGTCAGAAGGGACCAATATGATCATCTCGTCTGACCTCTGTACAAAGCGGACAACAGGACCTCATCCACCCCCTCCTGTAATAGACCCTTAACCTATGACTTGGTTACCGAAATCTTTAAATCGTGGTTTAAAGACTTTTAAAGGAAGACAATGGACAACATAGGACCGTTACTCAATGAAGAGAGGAAAACAATAACATAAAATTTGGAAATGGCAGAGGACTTTGTTTCGATTTTCACCAATAAGCTAGTGGTGATTAAATGCCTAATGTAGTGAATAGCAGTAAAAATGGGAAAGGACCAGAAGCTAAAATAGGGAAAGAACAAGTTAGAAATTACTTAGACAAGTTAGATGCCTTCAAGTCACCAGGGCCTGATGATATGTACCCTAGAATATGCAAGAAGCTGACTCAGGAGATATCTCAGCCATTGGCTACTCTATTTGAAAAGTCATGGAAGATGGGAGAGATCCCAGAGGCCTACAAAAGGGCAAATATAGTGCCCATCTACAAAAAGGGAAATAAGGACAACCCAGGGTATTACAGACCAGTCCTCTTAATGTCTGTACCAGGAAAGATAAGAGAGCAAATAATTAAGGAATCAGTTTGCAAAAATCTAGAAGAGAATGGTAAGTGATAGTCAGCATGGATTTGTCAAGGACAAATCATGTCAAACCAACCTGATAGCTTTCTATGACAAGATAACAAGCCTTGTGGATAGAGGGAAAGCAATAGATGTGGTACATCTAGAATTTAGTAAGGTTTTTTGGTACAGTCTCGCATGACCTTTTCATTAACAAACCAGGGAAATACAACCTAGATGGAGTTGTTATAAGATGGGTGCATAGCTGGTTGGAAAACCGCTCCCAGAGACTAGTTATCAACAACTCACAGTCATGCTGGAAGGACCATAACAAGGGATCAGTTCTGGGACTGGTTCTATTCATTATCTTCATCAATGATTTAGATAATGGCATAGAGAATACACTTATAAAGTTTTCAGATGATACCAAGATGGGAGGGGTTTCAAGTGCTTTGGAGGATAGGATCACAATTCAAAATGTTTTGGAGAAACTAGTGAAATGGTCTGAGCTAAATAGGATGAAATTCAATAAGGACAAATGCAAAGTACTCCACTTAGGAAAGAACAATCAGTTGCACACATAGACAGTGAGCAACGACTGCCTAGGAAGGAGTACTGTTGAAAGGGTTTTGAGTGTCATAGTGGTCCACAAGCTACATATGAGTCAACAATGTAACACTGTTGCAAAAAAAGGAAAAAACATCATTCTGGGGTATATTACCAGGAGTTTTGTAAGTAAGACACGAGAAGTAATTCTTCTGCTCTACTCTGCACTGATTAGGCCTCCACTAGAGTATTGTGTCCAGTTCTGGATGCCTTGTTTCAGGAAAGATGTGGACAAATTGGAGAAAGTCTAGTGAAGAGTAACAAAAATTATTAAAGGCCTGGAATACTTACAAGGGAATATTGAAAAAGCTGGGCTTGTATAGTCTGGAAAAGAGGAGACTGAGAGGGGACATAACCGTTTTTAAGTACCTGAAAGGTTGTTACAAGGAGGATGGAGAAAAAATATTTTCCTTTACTGCTGATGATAAGACAAGAAGCAATGGGTTTAAATTAAAGCAAGGGAGATTTAGGAAGGGTATTAGGAAAAAAATTCCTAACTGTTAGGATGATTAACATCTGGAATAAATTGCCTAGGGAGGTTGTGTTATCTCCATCATCAGAAATGTTTAAGAACAGATTAGACAACACCTGTCAGGGATGGTTTAGATGGTACTTGGTCCTGCGATGAATGCAGGAGACTGGATTTGATGACCTCTCATGGTTCCGTCCAGTTGAATGATACTAAGGTATGGAGAATCCAACAGGAAGTGACCCATGCCCCATTGTATAGAAGAAGGCAAAAAACTTGCAAGGCCTCTGCCAGTCTGCTTTGTGGGGAAATTCCTTAGAAGCATAGAATATTATGCCTGGAAGGGACCTCATGAGGTCATCTTCTCCAACCCCCTGGTAACAGCAAGACTACTCCCACTAAATCATTCCAGCTAGGTTTTGTCTAACTGGGCCTTAAAAGTCTCCAAAGATGGAGATTCCACCATCTACCTAGGTAAGCCATTCCAGTGCTTCATCACCCTCCTAGTGAGAAAGTTCTTCCTAATATCCAATCTAGACCTCCCCAGCTGCAAATTGAAACCATTGTCCCTTGTTCTGTCCTCTGTCACCACTGAGAATAGTCTAGCTCCCTCCCCTTTGGAGCACCCCTTCAAGTAATTGAAGGTTGCTATCAAATCCCCCCTTACTCTTCTCTTCTGCAGACTAAATAAGCCTGGTTCCTTCAGGCTCTCCTTGCAAGTCATCTGCCCCAGCCCACTAATCACTAAATATGGTGATCAGCTAAATCCCAAGCATGCGGAGAAGACTCACCAGCCAAAGTTCAAGTATATAGTTAATTTAGTTCAGAAAGTCATTACAGACATATATACGCACACTCACATGTGCAATGTATATTTTAAAACTTAGGGTTTCAAGGCAGCTTTAGAACCCTAATGTGGAATTAGAGGACCAAGCCTTGCAGTTTTATAGATAATATCTGAGGAGGCTTCAGTAACTGCAGGATAAAGAGAGCAATTTAAGTAGTTACAATTAGAACTGAAATTAGCCATGGAAAGAGCCCACAGTACGTATTTCTTTCCTTTTCAAACATCTTGTTCTTCAGGATCCAAAGCATCTTTACAGACAGAAGAGACATGAGAGTGTTGAAATTTATTTCTATCCACAACTTGTTCCTCCAGTAAGCTCAAACTAGTCATGTCCCTGACTAATCATGTCCATAGGATGTGCCACCATCTGGTTTGTGGTTGGTATCTAGGTCCAGCTGGCCTTGGTTGCCTTTGCATTATTTTCTTTGGCATCCTGTCATCAGTATGTCTTCTACTGTGTCCCTATTATGGTGATCTTTTTTATTGCAGCCAATCCCATACCCTGATTTCACATCCTACTCTCCTTCTAACTTTTCTTCATTTCTCTTGAAACCATTCTACTTTACACCTGTGGCCTGGAAGAAGCTGCATTAAATGAAAGAGACATCAAAAAGCTGGAGGCTGTAGATATGAGGGCCACAGAAAAATACCAGTAGTACATTGGCTTTGCACATTTTCACTTTGATAAGAAATGAAACATTTTTATCAGTCCATAATTTCATCAATTTCTCTGCAGCAGTTATATGTAAAGTGTGAATTTTCTTTTAAAATGTATTTCTTTTCTCATCCTTGATGGAACCTTTGGATCTGATCAAGCTTCCTAGTTACACATAAGGTTTTACTTGTTCTATGACTTCACTGCTGCTGTATCTATTGCTTTATCTATTGTCCCTTTTCCAAAATGCAGCTACTTTGTCTTCATGGCATTTGTTGTAAGTCCATGTTGACTATACCAATTTTTCAGGGTAGTGAGCTGCATCATCATTAATTGTCAGAGTGGTAGCTGTGTTAGTGTGTGTATATAGCAAAAACAACGAAAGTCCTGTGGCTCCTTAGAGACTAGCAAATTACTTCGGGCATAAGCTTTCGTGGGCTGTATCTGATGAAGAAGGTTACAGCCCACGAAAGCTTATGCCCGAAGTAATTTGTTAGTCTCTAAGGTTATGTCTACACTTGGAAAGTTAAGTCGACTTAACAAGGTCAACTTTAAGTCAACTTAAAGTCGACCTTGTTAAGTCAACTTAACAAATTGGCTACACTTTAAGTCAACTTTAAGTCGACTTAACAGCAGAGATTGCAGCTAGATTGGCTTTAAGTCGACTTAATAAAGTCGACTTAGCCTTAATCCGCTTCTACACTGGCATTAAGTCAACTTAAGGAGGTGACTTAAGTTGACTTAAGGAAATGCTTAAGTCGACTTAATAAAAGCCCAGCGTGGATGCAGCTTTGTTTAGGTCGACTTAAGTGTCCTAAAGTCGACCTAACTTGCCAGTGTAGACGTACCCTAAGGTGCCACAGGACTTTCATTTTTTTTTTATCATTAATTGAAATGTTTGCCACTTGTACTGTGTCATGTCATAAGCTAAACAGCTTAACTCTAGATCACCAAATGTCATGTCCTCCAACTCATCTACCATTCAAGTTAAGAACATGATGAAAAGCAATGGTGATACCATGTCCTCTTGCCTTACGCCATATGTTAGCTTGAACCAGTTTCCTAATTTTCCACCAATTCTTATGGCAGTACACGTGCTAGATAAGTGATGTAGGCTATAGGTTTTTGGCTTTGTGGAATACTGGTCCACCGTCAATGGGGATAAAGGGCTGTATAGTCTGGATGGCCTACACCTTAGGAGAAAAGGAGCCAATTGCCTCAGGGACAGGCTAAGTAGAGTAGTCGGGCATTAAACTACTAGCAAAAGAGGAGGGTAAAAGGAGCATTTGGCACAAAATTGAGAACAAAGTTAAATAAGGAATCAAAGGATATGAAGAGAAGAAATTCTACAGTTTTGTATACATCAGATCTAGGAGCCTGGGTAACAAAGAGGAGGAATTGTAAGTGCTCATCTTAAGAGCATTAATTTGATCTAGTTGGTGTTATTGAAACCAGGTGGGATGATTTGCACTACTGGAATGTTAAAATCAATGGTTATAACCTATTTAGGGAAGATCAACTGGGTAAAAGGTTGGGGGAGTGGCATTCTATGTCATTGGGGCAGGGAAAGACTCCATTAGTTCCCTGTTGCTGAGCCTTTCCTTGCTGCGTCCGCACTGTCAGATCCCTTCACTGACACGTGTAGCTATACACTGCAGAGTGGATGTAACCTGTTTCTTTCTGCTGCATATAACTATGTGTAGCCTACGTACATCTGCAAGAGGTGTGCAGTGTACACATAGCCTTATTTTGGTTTGATAGTCTCTAACTTCACTTTAGTTTAAAACTGTTCCTCTGAATTACCTTATACTAAATCAAAATAAGCCTGGTTTAAACTAAAAGTATCCAGGGTTTTGCACCGGCCTGACTAAATCAGCTGAAAATAATACCCTTAGGTAAAGCAGTGCAATTCTGTGAGTAGAAAATTCCTTAGAGTATGCCCTCAGTAAGTCAGTGGTAGCAAATCAAATGTTAATGTGGCTCACTTCCACAGAATGTGTTCATTATTCCTGTTACCTCAGTGAACCAGGTGCAAAGAATTTGTATAAACACCTGACTATATCGTCAGGTAAGGCTGTCCCTGAGGTAGAGGCTGACAAAATGAATACAAGAAAGAGACTCTCTGGATGCCTCTCCTCAATAGTGGATAAACTGGTCTAAGGGCATGTCTACACTACAAATTTAACTCAGTCTGTGTTAGGTTGACTCATAGCCACTGCTGCAGAGGTTCATGACCATATCTCCTTCATCAGTCATCCACATCCTCTCTAGGAGCACTTTCCACCGACTTAAGAAGGGAGTGTGCAGGATTGACAGCCTGGATTCTCAGCCCTGTCCACAGTTCTCCACAGGAGCTCAGCTGTCCCCAGCCTCCTGACTCCCTACTGGCTGCTCACTCTTTGGCTCCCTGCCAGGAGCATGGCTACCTCCCTGGCTATCAGCTTTTCACTCCCCTCCAGGAGCACAGCTCCCCACTGGAAGCACAGCTGCTTCCTCAGGCTCTTCGCTTCCCAGGGCTTGCTTTATATTATTATTCCAATTTCAAATATTTGTACTGTAAAAAATTAATATTTTTCACTTAATCTCATATAAGTACTTATATTCTGTTGTAATCAGAATCACTATTTTTGAATATGTAGAAAATTCAAAAATAAATGATATTCTGTTTTTGTTTAAGAGCATAATTATCCATGCAATTAATTGTGATTATTTTTGTAATCACTTGACAGCCCTACTAGGTGTTGTTATCTGGTGTTATCATAAAGCAGTATCTAAAATACAATATATGTTGCTTTCTGCTTGGAATATGTAATAAATGTATACCTCAGAAACTATTACATAGTGCCTGTGATAAACTGACTTTTTAAATGGTAGTTGCTGTAGTCTTAGGACTAACTTTTCCCTTGTAGTTATATATGTGTAATCTCTTTGCACCAAATTTTGCAATGATTTACACATGCAGTGCCACTGAAATCATATTGGTCAGTAATTGAGGTCAGAATTTAGCCCTACGTGTGTGCTAGTAGCAATGTATTCTGGATCAAAAAAGCAAGATTCTGTTGAGTGTCAAAAATCTTGGATCAAATTCTACACTGAGTTTACCTGTAGTTTCACTGATGGCATTTAGGTTGCATGGAGCTATATGTGTCAGCAGAAAATTAGACCCTGTACTTCAGTGACTATTGCCTACATGTGAAGGTACTTTTACATCACAGTCTTTGAAGTGGCATTATTGGAGCTTTTTACAATTTGCATGGGTCAAGTTTCAGGGACTCCTGGAAGCTCTGGGGAGCAGTGGAGGATACTTAGAGGAGGACCATTATGATCATTGGCTACTTTGACCTCATTAAATGGGGAAGACATGTACGGAGAGCTACCGCCCTGTTTAAAATCTCTGGAGAATTCATTAAAACCCTTCTTGTACCTGGGTTTCCCCACACCACTACCATAAAACTGGTAAATAATCTGATACAAATGAATGCAGAATAAACAAAATAAATTGAAAAATATGGGAGTACCATAGGACTGTGATTGGTGAAGCAGCTTGGTAATTCTGATGTGTGTGTTCAGGTGGAGATAATTATTTGGATTCAAAACCTTCTTCAGACTATCAGATGACATTCATCTCTCTCTCTCTCTCTCTCTCTCTCTCTCTTTGTATTGTTTAAATTATGCTTGTTGGGCTGTTAATCAGCTAACAGCTGGATTAGCGAGAACTATTTCAAAGATACAATATGAAATGAAGCATATAATTGGTTGAAGAAGATTCTGGGGGTGTTCAGCCTGACACAGGTCAGGACTTGTTTGTCAATTTGTTCTCTAAATATCACTATGCCCATCTGTTTCCTCTACTATTTTTTAAATACATTTTAATTTCTTTCATTCCAATGTGAAATATTACAGACTGTGGAAGCCAAATGTCTCCTAAAATCTGTAGCTTGCTTTCAAAACCAGCCATTGTAGATCTCAGCAGGCAACCAGCCAGCCAGCAGGTGAAACTGAGAACTCTCACTCTCAGCTGCTTCTGCCTGCTGGCTACCGGCAGCCCTTCCCAATAGGGTGAAAAAAAAAGACCCAATCTTTCTTCCTTTAAAGTCAGCTGCAAACCTCTCATTAGCTTCAGAAGGCACTGGATTAGGCCCAAGATAAAAGTAAATATTAAAGAAGAGAATACATCTTAAAAAGAAACCTTTACCTAATTTTTTGCTGATTTGACATCAGTTTCCAGGGAAACAGAAGACATGAGATCTGGAAGCCAGCAGCTGAAATTGACTCAGCTGGTGGCTAGTTCTGTTTCTGTTTCCATGGAAACAGATATGAAATTGGCAAAAATAAAAAAATAGGGCAGGGTCAGTTCCAAGATGGCAGCATGAACAGTTCCTTTTTCAGCCACTTAGTTAAAATGAGGTTTTCATTGCTATTGCTTTGATGAATATTTCCTTTTTGGTTCTGGTTCATTGTTCATTTCAGCTGCTTGACTGTACTTTATAAATCATAGGAACTACCACACTGGATCAGATCCATAGTGTCCAATAGTCATCAGCACCAGATGCCTTCAGAGGAAGTTGCAAATTATCCTGCCATGGACAGCTAGTAGATAATCTGCCCCCTGTGAAAATTTAATCCTAATCCCTAATAATTAGAGATTGGTTTAAATCCTGAAACATGAGGTTTTATATCCTTTCAAAGCTCTTTTTTTTAAAGCATTAACTTTTATAACTCTGAATAGTCTTGTTATACTTGTACATATTCAGTGTATCTTTGAATCTTACTATCTTCTTGGTTTCAGTGACATCCTGTGGCAATGAATTCTGCAGGTGAATTAGGCATTATGTGAAAAGGTATTTCTTTTTTATCAATTATGAATTTGCTACTTTTGAGTTTCATTCAATGTCCCCTTGTTCTTGTGTTATGAAACAAGTGAAACAGAAGCTCCCAAACAAACCTCCTCTTTTCTATTCATTACTTAGCCTATGATTGCTGTGGCCTTTTCTTTTCTTTTCCTTTCTTTTCTTTTCTTTTCTTTTCTTTTCTTTTCTTTTCTTTTCAAGTTAAACTATTCCAATCTTTTAAATATCTCTTCACATTAGAGTTTTTCCCCATGCCTCTAATGTTTCTTCTTGCCTTTCTCTAAACCTTCTCTAATTTTACAATATACTTTTTTAAATGGAGCCACACAGCATCCTAGTTGATTTGTATAATGACATTCTGTGTCATTCTCCATCATATCCCTTATACATCTTAATACTTTGCTATTTTTTCTTTTACTCCAGTTGCACACTGAGTAGAGATCTTAACTAAACTGTCCTCAGTGATGCCCAGGTCTTTTCCCTGAGTTTATGCTGTTAATTAGGAATTCCGCAGTGTAGGGTGTTTGAGTAGTTCAGGGTTTTTTCTTTCCTTTAGTGTGAGTTGTTCTGAATTTCATCTGCCAACATATTGCTCATTCATCAGCCTTGGATAGTCCTTCATAGTTTTCTCTGGATTTGACTATCCTAAATATTTTTTTATCACCTGTGTATTTGACCAGTAAACAAAGCTGGTCCTAGTATGGAATCTTGAGGCACTCCCACTTTCAATCTTTGGTTATGGTAAAAGCTGACCATCTATTCCCGTTCTTTGATACCTGTTTAGTTTTTGATTCATGACATTATTTTCCCTCTAACTCCATTCTTATTTAGCTTCTTCAGTAGCTTCTTATGAGCTTCTTTTTTCAGGTTTTTTTAATGTCTAAAATAATTATGTCAACTGGTTTTCCTTTATCCACTACTTTAACGACACATCTAAAAAACTAAGAGATAGTTTAGGCTGGTTTTCTTTGCAAGAAACCATGCTAGTTAGACTGTCGTTTTATGATGTTTCACGTGTTTTATTATTCTGTATTTAATTATCCTTATGACTAATTTTTCAGAGATAGCTGTAAGGCTGTGTCCACTCTTTCCCCAACAGAACCCACTCAGCCCAGCCCTGCAGATCACTGGATGTAGCAGGGCATTAATTTTCAAGCACTTCTGACATTTGAAAATAGAAATGAGAAAATTAGAGACATTTTCTGAAATGTGAAAGTGAGGCTGTTTCTTGTCCCAGCTCTCCCCTCAGCACAGGATTCACTGCTATCAATGAGGCTGCATCCTTCACAGCTATGAGCTCCAGTCCAGCCTTATTCCTCCAGTCTTCACTACCAATTGTGGAGCAGGACACTTCACAACTGTAACTCAGACAGTATTAAATGGTACGTGCTATCTCCTATCCTCTCACCCTCTCTTCCAAATCAACAGGCACGTCCTGACAAAACAGACAGGTTGTTTCAAGTAACTAGGGGTATGTCTACACTAGAAAAAGTTAAATCTACTTAATGAGGTCAACTTTAAGTCAACTTAAAATCGACCTTATTAAGTTGACTTAACAAAGTGGCTACCCTTTAAGTCGACTTTATTAAGTCGAATTAACATTGGACATAGATGTCCACACTGGCATTAAGTCGACTTAATAAAGTTGATTTAAGGTCTATTCCCCATCCACATTCCCCATCCACACCGTCCTTGAGTCAACGTAAGGCTTAAGTCGACCTAATGAGCAGTAATTATTAAGTTGACTTAAGCTTTCATTAAGTCGACTTATGGAATTTCTTAAGTCGACTTAATGAAAGTCCAGTGTGGACATGGAGTAATTTAGGTCGACTTAAGGATCCTTAAGTCAAACTAAATTGCTAGTGTAGACATAGCCTTAGATGTCCAATGCTATTAACAACTCCCTTTTCTGGGGAGCTCATCACTACCTATTATTATTATAACTGTCATTATTATTTCCATTGTCATTATGCCACTTTGCTTTCAGTATACCTACCACTAGTCCAGGGACACAGTACCCCAGCTCCATGCATTCCTAGGACTCTACCAAGTTATAGTTCTTAAGAGGTAATAAGGAGACCTGCCTTTCCCCATGGCATGTGGTGGCCCAAGTGTCTGTTGCTTCACTCAGACCATACTCTGGCACAATCCTTTACCTTACTTATCATGGTCCAAACTGGGAGGTTCTGTCCAGGGAAACAGAGCAGACATAAGAAACAAGATTTCAAGCATCTAACATTTAGTTATGGGCCAGAAACACACAGCACAAATCAACATGAATTAAAGTTAATGATGATCAGTTTAAGAGTGCCTTGGTTTTCTGACATTCTATGCCAGAGGAAAAGAGCAGGGTGGAAACTCAAACACTGATGGCAAAAAGTGATAGCTGATACAGACAGAATGAAACATAATGAATTTCTCAAAGCCTAGGCCAAGACTATGTTGCAGGGTAACAGAAAACCTTCCTATCAGCCTCTATTGAAGCTACTAAATTTGATCCCAAGGAGCTCTCTAGGGTGAATAAACCACTTAATGAATATTGGTACCTTGCATTGGAAGTGAACACCAAGTCCTGTGAAGAACCATCATTGTATTTCCCTCATCATGATCTCACATATCTCCAAATACTGTAGACCAACTGTATCTATATCTACTACCCAATATTTCACCTAATTTCCCCAGAATTCAGTACATTCATTCACTGACAAGTTCTAGACACCAAAGAAGAGTCTCAACCCAAAGCTTATGAATTTGACTCATGCCCTTCCTGGCTAGTGAAAGAAAGTCATGAGCAACTGGTGCCACTAATGACCAAAGTGTGTCATTGCTATTTATTTATTTTTATTTCAAATGGTGGAGAAAGCTACTAGGGAAGATGCTGTTCTTGATTTGATTTTGACAAACAGAGAGGAACTGGTTGAAAATCTGAAAGTGGAAGGCAGTTTGGGTGACAGTAACCATGAATTCCATGATTCCAAGTAATGATAGGAGAGAGAATACTAAAATAAAGATAGTGGATTTCAAGAAAGCAGACTTTAGCACACTTAGGGAGTTGGTAGGTAGGATCCCATGAAAAGCATGGTGAAGAGGAAAAACAACTGAAGACAGCTGGCAGTTTTTCAAAAAGACATTATTAAGGGCACAAAAGCAAACTATTCCAATGTATAGAAAAGATAGGAAATATGGCAAGAGGCCACCCTGGCTTAACCAAGAGATTTTCAATAATCTAAAAATAAACAGAGAGTCCTACAAAAAGTAGGAAGTAGGTTAAATTACAAATATTAACTATAAACAAATAATACAATTATGTAGGAGAAAAATTAGAAAGGCCAAAGCACAAACTGAGATCAAACTAGCTAAAGGCATAAACCGTGACAAGAAAACCTTCTTCAAATACAAGATAAACAAGAGGAAGACCAAGGACAGTGGAGGATCATTACTCAATAAAGAGGGAAAAACAATAGCAGAAATAATGTGGAAATGGCAGAGGAACTAAATGATTTCTTCATTTTGGTTTTCACCAAGAAGCAGTGTTGTCCTTGGAGGGTGGGGGGGGGAGCAGTGCAACAACCTCAGGCCCCACAGTTTGGTGGGCCCTGTGCTGCCCCTGCCAGCCAAAAGGCGGGGTGGGAGCATGGAGCCCAGCCTCTAGGCTAGCCTGCTCTGCTCCCAAGGGCAGACCAGCTGACCCAGGGGTGGAGCGGGAGCGCAGAGCACAGTGGCAGGGGGCAGGGATCCTCACAGGCTGATTGGCACTGGGCCCTGCCCCCCAGGGATGGCCCTGCCAAGAAGGTTGGTGGCAATTGGATACATGATGTAGTGAAGGGCAGTAAAAATGGAATAGAACCAGAAGCTAAAATAGGGAAAGAACAAGTTAAAAATTACATAGACATGTTAGATGTCTTCATGTCACTGGGGCCTGATGATGTGCACCCTAAAATACCCAAGGAGCTGACTCAGGAGATATCTTAGTAATTGGCTATTATTTTTTAAAAGTCATGGAAGACTGGAGAGATCCAAGAGGACTGCAAAAGGGAAAATATAGTGTCCATCTATAAAGGGGGAAATAAGGACAATCCAGGGAATTACAGACCGGTCAGCTTAATTTCTGTACCAGGAAAAAATAATGGAGCAAATAATTAAGGAATCCATTTGCAAACATCTAGAAGAGTTTACAAGAATTTACAGAATTTCAATGTGGCTCAACTAACCTCTTGAACTTTGCCATTTAGCCATATGGGTTTATTACTTTCTTTCCTTGTTCCGTTTTTTGTTATGCAGTGCCCAGGCTTTCTGAGATAATATTATTGCTTCTTTAAATAGCATCCATGACACATATATGGATTTTACTTCCTTTACTTTTGACTTTGGGGCCTATTTGGCCAGCATCCTCATTTTCTTCAAGTCTCTCTTTTTACACTGTAGTGTGAATTGTGTCAGTTTTGGTATCATTCCTCCTTCTGGAATCAACTCGTGTATTGCACTTCTCTTGTGTGCTCTACAAGTACTTTTCCATTGCTTCTCCAAACTTTCATTGCTTCTCTAAGCTTTGTCCCATTATGCTATTTGAGCTGTTTATATGCATAAACTGAAGACCCCCATTATTATCACTCTGTTAGATTCTGCTGCTGCTTTGATCTCTTATACCTTAAAAATCTGTTGCTTTGCTGATGGGCTTGGTAATGGTAGTTACAGTTAAAGGAGACTTTTCTTTCTTTCTTTGAACTTTTTCTGAATTTTTATTTATGTACACTTCTCCACTGGGAAATAGAGAAAATCCATGGAAATGGGTCTCTGATTTTCTGACTAGCTACTATGCAGGTTAGAGCAGGCTCTAAACTGAGCTGGCTGACAGCAATCTCACAAGGATTGTCTGTTAATTCATATGTGTATAGCTGAAGCATGCCCAAGAATCTCTGGTGGGTGATCTAGGATCTGACTATACATGCTGTCTACCTGCTGAACACTCTCCTGTGTCAGAGGAATCTTGAACTGAGGGATATAGTTAGTCTTTGCCCCCTTTGTGCCATCTGGGTGGTGCAAATAAAAGTGGACTTGAGATCCTGTTCCATAGAGTATTACAGAATGAATAGGAAATGGTTTAATGGCTGAATTTTCTATCCTCAATAAGACCAATGCATTATCACCTTCTTCATGAGGTAGATGGAAAAGAGAAAAGAATTTTTTGCATGGTTCTTGCATTATTTAGCCTTGTTGAAGGTGCTCGATCTTCAGATCTTGCTTCTCTTGGCTCTCAGTATGCCTCTTCATTGCCTTCGGACCCTAATTTATCTCTCAAGTGTGTCAAGAAACTCAGTTCATTAACATTTGTTAAGTCCCTTGGGAGTGCAAAATGTTCTTATTCCTATCACATACGTTAGTATGGAAAAACAGAGAACCTATTAAGAGTACAGCAGAGACACCTTCAGGATATGTACCAACAAAGGACAGTGAATGTGAACAAACCCACAGGAAGACAACTTCCTTGCAGGAGAATGATCATTACAATGAGCTGGGCATGGAGTGAGGTGGGAAAGTGAGACAACAGGAAGGGGGAAAGAGTGATCATTTTAATATTTCTAGTTTGCTTATTTTTAATTTTATTTCAGCTAAGGCGTAATTAATTTTAAATATCAAGTATTATAAAAAATGAATGCAGCAGTTCTCCAAAATTACTAAAATGATCACTATCCCTCTCTGACAAGTTATTTCCATTATAACCAGTATGATGAGGATCATTTAATATATTTCATTCCCAAAGTAGGGCTTCATTACTGCAGAAAACTCATTGTGCAGATTTCCTAGGAAATGCTTAGCTACAACCATGATGGGTGCCATAGCAAGCCCTAAGAGAGATAGATACTGTAGACATTAGTATCTATGACTAAATTTAATAGTACTTGCACAGAAATAGGCCACATGATGTCTCACAATCCTATGGGTCCTCTTGCAGCTTCTAGCTACATAGCTAAACTGGGAATGGTGTAGAGCCGTATTACCTCAGTAGAATCAGCAAGCGTCAGCAGAAACAAACATCCCTGTATTTCAGTGGAGGCATAGACCATGGCTCCATAATGTGCAAAGAGCAGAGTGCTTCTTTTTAATGTTACGATGAAACCAAGTAAGTTGTGCTGCTTGCTAGGATTCAAATGCCTGTGCAAGGGTAGCAGAATTTATCCATCAGGATTTGGTGAGAGAAGGGCCATGTCCAAACTACTGTCTTTGTTGGCAGATTGTATATTGCTCAAGGGTGTGAATGTTCCACCCTCGATCAACTTCAGGTAGACTAACATAAGCGTAAGTGTGCACAGCATTATGTCAGTTAGAGAGCTTCAAATAATGATCCTCCTCTATGGAAATTAGTACTGCAGTGGGGAAGTTAAAGCTGCATATGCTGGCATTAAGTGCGGTGCTATTTGCCAGAGCTTCACTCCTAACATATGAGGAGAATGCCACCTATGCTAGTCAATAGCAAGCTCTTCCTCTTCCCTGCTTAGACACATTGTCCTACAGAAGGACTTCCAGGACGTGTAGAGACCAAACTGCAAATCCACTGCTCTCTTCATTTCCTGCCCTACTGCACTGGGGCTCCACTATTTTTGTTCTTTTCCCCATACGCAGAATGGAATATTAAATGCCATTTTTATACTGGCTTCTTTCCTTTCTGCTGCTGCCTTTCTCATGTTTCAGTAGCATGGATGGAGTGGGGTTTTTTTTCATATTATGATGGTGGTTCTGAATGATGCAGAGCAAATAGCTAAGAAACATTTTTCAGTAGTCACTTTTGGTACCAGTTGGCCTGCAATTTTTTCCCAAGTATATTTCTTGATTTTCTGTAGGCACAATCAAGATTGTTTCAAAGAATAGTTTTCTTGTGAATAGTGCGACAAGGCAAGTTCATGTAAGTTGCTCTCATGGTAGGTAGATGTGTTTTCTTGTATCAGATGCTAGTACTTAAGTAAAAAATATTCAATATATACAGTGTTGATACTAAGTGCATCTGAGCTTCTTTATACAACAAGGGAGCTGACCCCCTGTCCATTGACAAAAAGGTTTTAAGGAGAGGCAAAAACATTTTGATTTATTATTTTTAAAAAATATATTTTAAAGGCACCTTTTATTTATAAACAGTGTAGTGAAGAGATGATGCCCTGTGAGCTGTATCCTAAATTCTTTTTAACCCCATATGCATAGTGATAAAATGCCCGTTATTTCCCAATTAAACGACAGGCTAGTATTATCTGAATTGTGGAGTCTTTTGGCCACAAATGGCTAACAGAAAAAAGTGCCACAGCTATCACTTCATCTTTTTTTTAAATGGTTCATTTGCCTCAAGCTTTAGGATTTGGCAGTAATGAAGATGAAAGATTGATGACTGACTGCTGACCTACTTTGAAGAAATGAAAGAGCAGGTGGCTTGCTGCTGACTATCCAAGTAAAGAACTGTACTACACACAGAGAAATAAAAGCATGGTTAAGTAAAGTCTCTCTTAGATAACAGCCAGTTTTCGATATATTAACACAACAGAACTCACATGTGAGAACGTCAAAACATCTTTTATTTTTTGTCTACTTAAAATAATTAGTCTTTTATGTAGGAAAGTGCAGGTTGTTGTAAAGGTTTACACTCTGATAATATGCCAAGCCATCAGACCTCATTGTAGAATTAGTAAGAAAAACCAGAAATACTGAATTGCAAAAATAGGATGTTTAAATTATGAAAGTATTGTGTAAATACTTTAAAAAATGCATTTGGCTGAGATTGGTTTAGCTTTTGATACAAGAGCTCTAGGCTCCTCCAAATTCAATATTAAAATTATTCTAGCTCTGCCTCCTTATCTTTTCTCCTAGGGAACAAAATTATTCCAGAGTCACCACTTTTTGTAGGAATTTTGTCAATAAGTAGCTAATCTATTTTTCAATATTAATTCTGAATTAAGCAAGGTACACCTAGAAATTTCAGTTTCCCAAATGCTTTACATTGATTTCATACAGACACACACTACAGAAAATTAAGGACTTGAAGATTTCTTACTGAGGACTTACATGGTTTCATATAGATTTAATTTAAGACCATCAGAACGGACATGCTGGAACAGACCCACAGTCTATGTAATACAGTATGCTATCTCTGACACCAGTCAATGCTGGCTGCTTCAGAAAATATACATAATATCTTATATGACAGTGCTTAGTAGTTAGTGACAAATGATGTTTTTGAAAGCTGTTGCTGCTTCAGATTAATGATACCCACCAGAATCAGTGGAAACTAGCTCTGCCATTTTCCAAGCAGAGTGCCACCCAGATATAGATCATGTGACTAGGGCCAGGAAACCTGTTCCAGTTACTTGCCAACACTCTTGTATTTCAGACCCAACTAGCACATTATAATTATTTGTAAATCCATAGAATATTGCTGCAGATTCCCATAGGCAGCAGTGCCAACTCTATCCAGTGAATAGCAAGCAACATGATCTTGAACCTGCTTCAGGATCTCTCATTAAACACAATTAGCTCCTGCTTTCATGCATTTTTGGAGGCAATGGATGGGGAAAAAAGAGTCTCCTGCATGCATCACCTGTAATTTAAGGGGAAATTACTGGACAGGAGGTTGTGTTCTATTTCCAACTCCACTAACTTTTTGTGTTTCCATGTTTTTCACAACCTTTATTATGATAAATCAAGCCCTCATATTACTATCTTAGAGTATCAGTCATTCACCCATTTTACAGATAACTGATAAATGGCCCAAGGTCATTTCAAGCAGAGCTGGAACAAGAGTCCTGATAAATCATAAAAACTCTGTTCTCATCTGCTTGGTTATATCACTGTTTGGAAGGGAGAAAACCAAATAATGCTTGGGTACCCCACACTAACACAGTGCAGCTCTTTGTATGTGGCTAACTAGACCACATCCATGGATTTATAAGTCTGTTACTGGCTAGCTCTTTCAGCCCAAGTGGTAGTGACTCATACTTTTACATCCAGAATTTCTGAGTGCAGACTGGCAGATAATCCAAATGGGTGGTATCACACGTGGCTATGCAGTCAGTAGCCATTAAGCACTATTGTTTCCTGGCACAGTAATGGAAGCCAATAATCTTAATGTCCAGTTTTCAATGGCTGTGTCAAAAATTGCTGAGTGACCCTCTAGTGAAGTGTCTGTTGTGTGTCCCTTTATCAGTTGGTCTATAGGGAGTAAGATAGAAGTGAAATAGTGAAGTTTATGTTGTGACTCTAAAGGTTGTATGTTCAAATCTTGTTGATGATCCATGGCTGGGTAGAATACAATGTCTGTGAGTTTGAGAGCCTTGGAGGAATCGTTGGAATTTTAGAAGGAAATGTGGATTTTTATTTTTATTTTTTTGTATTTTATTTACTGCTTTAGTTTAGTTTTTGTATTTTAGTTAATAGGAGCCGACTCTCTAAGGTTAATACAAGGCAAGTTATAAAGAGTGTGTTCAGTCTCAGAGTACTATGTAGGAGATATTGTCTTTGCATCAAGAAGGTGGAAAACCCTGTCTCTGTGAGCCCCCAAAATGTTAGAACTTGTCTATATCAACTTTCTAGTAAAGGAACTTGTTCTTTAAAGTGTACCATTAGTACTTAGGGAGACTGGATTCTTCAGGAAGTTGCTAAAGCATTACCAATCTTTCACCTATAGGTCACCAGATTGAAACCAGCCCAACTCAGTAGAAGTTATTCCCACTTAATGAATGTTTGGTAGCCTCTATATGAGATGAATTTGGTGGGTTGCAGTTTGATGCCACAGACCCATCACCATGGTTTGCAATGTAGGGACTAGGTCCCAGATCCTAAAAGGTATTTAGGCATCTAACTGTCATTGAAATCAAGTAGCTGGTGACCATCTTATCTGGTGAAACCTATTTAGTATTGAATAATCTAAATAAGGTTTGATTTATCTATTGTAACTGCACTAGTAGCTATTATTCACATAAGTATCTGCTTAAAATGTCCTAAAGTGTTTTTTGTAGAGTTGTAGCACTGTTGCTTCCAGGACACAAGAGGGACAAAGAGGATGAGGTAATATCTTTTATTGAGTTAATTTCTGCTGGTGAGTGAAAGAGGATGAGGTAATATCTTTTATTAAGTTAATTTCTGCTGGTGAGCGAGCAGGCTGAACCATAAAGAAAGTTGCACCAATTTAACTAAAGATGTGTTTTAAAACTGATTTACTTATAGCTTTGCAACTTTGTGTGCTGACATTCTTGTATTAGTTTTAACTTGTCTGATAGCAATTAATCTGGCCTGGGTAGTCTTACAGGTGAAAACTAAACTAATATGACTAGTTTTAAATATATGTAAGTGCATCTGCACTGGGGATCACACCAGTTTAACTAAACAGGTGTTTTAATGTATTTAAATTAAACCAATAGATCATCTTAGAAGCTTAGAAGCACCAGCCTTGCAAGTTGCTCGACACCAGTCGGTCACAAATTCCATGTGGAACAACTTGCAGGATTGGGGCCTAATATTGTAAATACGACCCAGCCTTAAATGTGGATAAATTAGAAGTGTGAACAGGTAGATTATGCACTAGTGCTGGGAGGAAGGGGCCTAAAAGGAGGATTTGGGAGAAATAATTTTATTTTGATTTTCATTTTAATACACATGATTAGTTGAATATACTCAATAGACAGTCTGCATGATTTATGATGGAAGAGTCCATAACAGAGTTATTATAGCTGTTAAATTCTGTTTCTACAAGCAATGCCCTATGTTTTGCTCGTTTGACTAACTCTTTCAATGAACAGAAACTTTAGCTTCTCTCTTTGATGTAAATCCCTTTTTGATTAGAATATCATCAATTATTTAGATTGTTCCAAACCCTCTCAGCTCAATACTTGGAATATAACAGCATAAATAAAGTGTTTTGAAGTTCTCTGTTTAAAATAGGCCATGATTTTCAAAAGGCCAGTATCCTCAAATGCTTGAAATCTGGAAAATCCTCAACAATTACTAATCTGTATTTGTTAACTTAATGTGAAAACAGGGACTTGTATTGATAATAGTACCATATTACTTTGCTTCATTTATAAAAGTCACCTATCTTTTATGTTTGTGATCCTGCTGAAGTGTTAACATTATCTCCTCTAACCCAAGAGTAATGATTTTAAGTGGTTTTGCCTAACACGGTATTTGTTTAAACTTTCTTTAGCCTCCTTCTTTTTTTATATAAATTCTGGGACTCTTACAGTTCGCATTTTTAAGCCACCTTTCATCTGAAGATCTAAGTTATTTTTACAAACCGCTAATAAGACTTCAAACCATGATAAGTGGTTTTATATCCATTTTACTAGAGGACCTATTAGAAGGAAAACTGAGACAAAACTTAACTGACTTCTTTAAGGTCCCACTTACTCAGTGCCAGAGCATCTATATATCTAAACGAGAGATGTATATATGCACGGCGGGGA
>ML685756.1:30049908-30105476 GCA_007922175.1 Pelusios castaneus | reverse complement strand
CTGCCGGGACTGAGAAGCGGCGAGCGGCTTCTCGGTCGGCACAGCCAGCTGGCGTGCGGCTGGCTCTGCCGGGACCAGCCATGCGCCTCCCCAGCTCTCCAACCAGGGTTCCAGCGGGGGATCCCCTCCCACTGGAGCCCTGGCTGGGAAGCCCTTCTCCCCAGGACCGCAGCTCCCCTGGCAGGGAAGCCACAGGTTTGGGGAGAAGGGAGCAGGGCTCCCCAGGACAAGGGAACCACAGTGGCTCCCTTCTGCCAGGGAGCCATGTGATGCTCCCTTGTCCCCCCTGCCCTAAGTCTACTTAGGGCGTCCACGCTGCTAAAGTCGACTTAAGAAGTCAACTTAAGCAGTAAAGTCGATGTAAAACTAGGTTTTACAAAGTCGACTTTACTTTTCCTTAAAAAGGCTGGAGGCTGCTGCCTGGCTTCGAGCCAGGGTACAGTTTCCCAGGCCCTGGCTAGGAGCAGACACTGGATGGGAGGGTGGTGGCTGCAGCCCACCTCTCAGCCAGCAGGAGGGGAGCATAGCCACTCTGAAAGGCCCTGCTTGCCACTGCTTGCCCACAGGCCTGGGGTTGTGAACCACTGCTTTAAAGCATTTAAGGCTGTCTCCTGAGAGAGGCAGTTTACTGAACTCAACAGCCCATTTGTCTGTTTTGTTCTTATAAATCCTAAATTATCAAAGAAATATGCAAAAATCACAGCAAAATCTTGGTTCAGAAATCTAGGACCATTCGCGTTGTTGGTAAACAGAAAACATGTAATAACCTAAAACACTGTATAGTATTCATCTTCTTAAATGGTTACACTATGGCATTAAATGTTAAACTAATGTTTTATCACTAGAAATAATGCTTGAATTTATTGATTTGTATGAAAGGGAATTTTAAATCATGGAAGAAAGGGGATGGCGCTCCATGGTTG
This sequence comes from Pelusios castaneus, assembly GCA_007922175.1. Classification (NCBI taxonomy): domain Eukaryota; kingdom Metazoa; phylum Chordata; order Testudines; family Pelomedusidae; genus Pelusios; species Pelusios castaneus. The sequence goes on along the minus strand of ML685756.1, from coordinate 30,104,553 downwards.
CTAGTTTCCAGACCAATTAAGTCTTGAGAGTTTGGAGAAAAGGGTCTTACTGGTATTATTATTGGTGGGATTTTTTGTTCTTGATTTTCATGGTTTGTGTTTGTTTTTTTCCTCTGCCTTTTATCACTTTCATGGACTTCTCTCTCTGTATTGAAATGTTTTTTTTTCATAATCTTTTTCACTACAATATTATATCTGATGATCTTTTTAGTTAAGGTATAGTTTCAACAGTAACCTTTTTCAATAGTGAAATTAGCCACTGAGTATGCTGGTCTCTATTTTATGTCTTTGCTATTCTAGTTGCTGCTTACCAAGATTTTCTTTAATGATTTAATTATTTTTCCAGTATAATAGGGTCAATGATTGTATCAAAATGCTTTCAACAGTTACTGGCTGAAAGCTGTTGCTTCTTATAGAGCTATGGTTGCACAGTAGAATTAGAGAATGATTGGACTATTGCTTATCAGCACATCGGCAAGTTTTGCTCCAAGTAACAAATCATAATGCATATGTAGTTATTTCATCAAGCCACATATTCAGTTTAACATTCTCTCCTGTAAATAAAAAGGTGAATTTCCCAAGATTCTAACTCTGTACAGCTCAGAATTTCCTCTCTGATGCTAATTTTACTTTGGTTGCTATGGCGCAATTGGCAGAGAAGCAGAAAAAATCAAGTAATGAAGCCTAAAAGTAGTTCCTCGAGGGAGTGACGAACTGAGTAAGGTAAATGGATAAAAAAATCAAACAGGGATTTTTGCTGACTTCATTGAAGGGCTAAAAAGAATGACAGGCATGGAATAGAGCAAGAGAACACATAATTGTACCTGAGATGATATTTCATAGCATTGTCTTTTTTAATATTTTGTAATCTTTCTCCAGAGTATCTTTGTATAACATCATACCTAATACTTTCAAAGAGAAATTCACACCTGTGCACACAAAAGTCCCTGACTTGCACTCCAGGGCTAAGAGGGCCCCACCAGCCCAGAATATTGCCAGTCTGCACCACCCCACAGTGCCAGTCCACCCCATCCTTGGGCTGGGATGGTCCCATGTTGCGCTGCCCCGCAACGCCACCTGCCCCCCAGTGCCAGCTCCACCCCCTACCGGGGATGGAGTAGCTGCCGAAGTGGTCTGCCCCTCTCTCCAGGCCCCCCCTGCCCACATGTCCAGCCCTGCCCCGCCCTGCCCCAGCCCTCTGCTGTGGATGGTGCCCCGGATGGGGGAAGGTGGTGTTTTTTTTCCCCAGAGTAACACTCCTGGATTATAGACTTTCAAATGGACCTTTTCCTGGTGCTATATGAAAGATCCAGGTAAACAAATTTAGTGTATGGGATAGACAAGTGATCTGAGGAGATGGAATCCTCCCAGCAAATCCTTGTAGAGTCATACTGGGGCAGCCCTTACACAGATGCTACTGTAGCCTTAAGGCTATACTATAGCTGTAGCCCTACTGCATAACTGCTTCAGGTGTTTTGGCCAGTGGAATTGAATAGCTGCAGAACCATTAACTGTTCTCCTTCTCCATTGGAGCTGCAGAATAGATATCCAGAGTGTTCAGGGGATCCCTGTTTTTAGGCAGCCACAGGCTGGAGGATTGCTTCTATGGAAAATTTAAGTGAATAAAGACCACAGGAACAGGCCCAATTATTTGCCTAAAGAGCTAGCTTCAAATAACAAGAAATAGAAAGAGAAGAGCAGTTTAGGCAGTCTACAAACCCATCTTTTTTCTTCCTGCTTGTCACCGTAATGTAACCAATGACTGTTATCAGGACTTACTCTGACACCAGAGGAAGCAATCAAAGCCATTTAAAATAATTAAGATGTACCACTAAAAATATTTAAAGAAGTTTCATAGGGTTTATTACTGTAAGAATTATGTGGCTTTGCTTTTCTTCTATCATTGTAACAACAACCATATCTATGCCCCCTAATTTTCAGATTCCCCCTCACTTCACTATGTAAGAAAAATACTTCCCTCCCACTTCCTTTTACTAGTTTTATTTCATGCAGGTGATCTGCCATTATACAGAAAAGTTTCTTTCTATCTACTATTTTTCTCTTTGCTATTTCATTTTGCATGGGGGAAGGAGGGAAAGGGATGTGTGTGTGTGTGTGTGTGTGTGTACAATACACATATAAACTGTATGTTTATATACTGTATTTAGGGGTCTTATGACTGCATATTCTTCATCTGAGGTTTAGGATTATGTGATGTTCCCCTCCTACAATCTGGACTGGTGTGCCTCTGTGCCCCCAATTCTCCACTTCAGGGCCCCAATTTACCCCACCTTGCTCTGTGAACCCCCACTCCTGGGTCAGACCACGCCCAGCCTCTACCATGTAATCGATCTCTCAGACAGTGGAAGTGTGCTCTCACTAACCACTCATGGGATAGCCCCCAGCAAATACCCCCATTCTCAGATGTAACCCCAGGAACTACTGTCTTGCAGGGATCAGGGGACCTTACTGATTACTACAAGCTCATTTATACCAGTCCATCAATTTAACAAAGAAATCGATATGCACCAGCTTTTGCTCTCAGTAAGGCCTTCGCACACACTCCTCCAACATTTCACTGTTTTAGATAAAACAAACATAAGTTTATTGATTAAAACATGATTTTAGTGAGTATATGTCAAATCAATTTAAAATCAGATAATTAATCAGTCAAGGAGATAACCACAATCAAATACAAGATAACTCACATTCTAAACCAAGGTCACTGTTACCGCCCATGTCTAGCTTACCCACATAGGTTTGGCTAATGATGATTTTTGTAGCCAGATTCTTTCCACCATGTGGATAGGTATCACTCCCTGGTGTTGCTTAGATTTGAAGATGGTTTCCAGAGCAGACCCCCTTATCCAGTTCAAAGTGTGTCTTCTTTTATTTTCAACTACCTTGGGCTCGCTTCTCGTGGTCAGTGATTCTTCTCTCTTGAGCCAAGGTACTTACTCTGCATTGTTCCTGTATGCATACCTTCACTGGATGTCTGCGAACCCAGCTCTGTTTGTCTGCCTCCATTCAAGCCATGTGAGATGCATATGGAACCATATTTCTGTTGCAGGACACATGCTACCATAACAGTAATGTAGAGCATGCCATGAGCATTCCAGAAACACATTACATGACATACTTTGCATTAGATCATACACAGTTACATTGCAAGGGTGAACAGGAAAGATACATTACATGGGTTGGGGGGTAGGGGTGCAGCATGTCACACGTTATCTGGAAGCAGGCTAAGTAAGGAAGCCTATAATCTAGATTAGGACTCTGTATTAGAAGGCAAATGTTAATGGACAGAGACCAGAAGTAGCTGGAGTCCATTAGCTTTCCAGGGAATCATCCTGGAGCACACATAAGGAAGAAGATGCTGGTTGCTTGGAATGTCAAACAGCAGTTTTGAGGAATCAGAAAATATGTTTTGCTTACTTGAAAATTTCGTTTCTTCAAGCAATAAAGTCCATAAATCCATTACAATGAGTATTTCCACCTGTTCACAGTTTAGGGCAGACCAGTCAGTCACAAACATCAAAGGAATGCCACTCCCCATGAAGTTCTCTCCAGTTGAAACAACGTCCACAGTCAGGATAATTCAGTCCTACTTTCCTAAATTATAGATTGTGTTAAATGTTAAAAGACAAGCATAATAATTTATCCTGCTGCAGAGCCTGGAGAATTCTCTCTAAAGAAACAAACGCAAATTTTTGGATGTTAATTTCCATCTCTATTCTGCGTGGTCCATTTGTTCTATGGGTGCACTGGATCACGGAGCTTATTTCATTAATTGAGTGAATTTTGAAGTAAGGATCGTTACAGTTTCCTAGTTCTCATAGTGCTAAAATTCACAGCTCCTCTGCAACGGGATTTTCATAACAGTATGCTTTGAGGGTTGGAAGCAGGATAATCCTTGAAATACAGACATGGAAATGAGGTAATTTATACATGTTCCATCTTCCCCTGGACACTGAGGCTGTATAAGTCTTCTCTCAGAAGATGGCATTTGCTAAAGCCAGAATGGCCAATATGCAGAATGTTGGTGAATGTATGTTGCTGGCCATGTGGCTGCCTAGCACAGTGGTTTTCAAACTTAGGGTCAGGACCCAGTACTGGGTCACAGTCCCTTAGGCACCTCCAGCCTCACCCGCTGCTGCCCCTGCCAAAAGACTGGAGAGCATAGTTCAAAGATGTAATTGTTGGGTCACAGGCATAAATTATTTTTTTTCAACCGGATCCCAAGAAAAAAAAGTTTGAAAATCATTGCATCACAGCATAGAGGGCATGACTTCTTCGCACTATGTGAGCGCTTCTAAGTACTGGATTCTGATTGTAAACAGAAGGAAGAATTTCTTGAATTTACTTTGGGATGGAATGCTATGACAACCGGGGTGAGACAATATCTTTTATTGAACCAACTTCTGTTGATGAGAGACAAGATTTCAAGCTACACAGAGTTCTTTCTCAGATCTAGGAAAAGCACTCAGTGTTGCAGCTAAATACAAGATAGAACAGATATTTTAGCATAAGTAATTAAGCACATATTCTATAGGACTCTTCAAGGTGAAATGGCCCATTAACAGCCCTGTAGTCAGAGGGAAAAGGGGGGAATTAGCGGGTTAGAGATTGTTGTAATTATCTGTGAATCCAATGTCTTTATTAAGACCATGATTTTTAGTTTCTGGCAGAGTTATGAATTTAAGCTTCCAGGCTCTGATTTTGAAGGTGTTGTGTTTTCCTTTGAGAATGAAGGCTGAGAGGTCAGATATGGAGTGACTGATTTGTTAAAAGTGTTTGCCCATAAGTGATAGGGTGTTTTTGTCTTTTATCACTTTTCTGTCTGAGTTCATTCAAGAACATGACTGTCTAGTTTCACCCACATAATTGTGTTTGGAGCACTGGATGAAGTACACCACATGTTGTGATAGGCATGTGTAGGAGCCATAGATCTTGAAAGGCTGTGGGAGGTATTGATCATTATAGTAGTGATGGTATGGCTGCAGATTTGACATCTATTGTTGTGGAAGAGTTTGGTGCCGCTTTGAATTGGTGTGTCCTACCTGGCTGTGAGGAGATTGTTTCTGATGATACCTCAATGGGTGTGGGAGCTAATGGAGGAGGGCTGAACTGACAGGGTCTGCACGGACCTGAACTCAGTGGAATGGGGGCCGATGGGGCTGCACTGAGGAGGCTGTATTGATGGTGAAGACCTGAACAGAGGAGGTGGGGGCCAGTGAGTTGGGGGTCTGAATTTTTGGGGATGGGGCTAATGGTACTCAGAGGGCCGGATGGGGAATGATTGGAGGACTGGATGGGGGCAGAACTGATGATGGATTTAGGGGACAGGATGAATTGCCAGGGGTGGGGATGTGGAAGTGAGAGCTCCTGCAGTGGGGGTGAAAATCATCTTACCCAGTACATTTGGGAGAGTGGGCAACATTAATTGTCATATACACAACATTGGACATGGACAGGGAGAGTTCAAAAATCAAATGACAGACTGCACAACCACAGTATAATCTGTTTTTTAAAAATTGCATCATTTTTGGAGCCACTCGTGAATTTCAGTCTCTCGAGGTTGGCAATACTGCGTTCATCTCCTTTCAGTTCAGCCCTCTCCCACTCCTCTCCTGTTGAGGTTTTTCACTCCCCTGTTCCAGGCCTGGGAGAGTTGCAACAAGCTAACTTCTACCCATTCCAGTGTGTGGGGCTGCTCCTGGTGCTCTTCACCTCCCTTGGTAGACCAAGTGCTGCATGGAGGAAAGGGAAAGAGGCAGAGGAACTAGCCTGTCCCCATTGCTCATAGGAGAGTGGGAGAAGGGAACAGAGCTGTCCTGAGAGCTGGGCTCTGGCTCCCTCCTTCCCCACCCTCTCTTGTGAAAGGCTTCAGATTGCTCTGGGGAGGTGAGAGCTGTACCTGCAGCTGCTCTGACGGGTGGTTCTGACACGGGAATGGGTAGCAAGTGAAGCAGGCACCTAGGCAGATGATTCAAGTTTGCTAGAGGGCTGGAGCCCCAACCAGTCATGTTTGTCATTGGCAAAGAAAACAAAACAAAAAATCTTTCCTCATGGGCACAGCAGCCCAGAGCCCCTGCACATCTCCCAGTCATGGGAGCATATGCAGGAATTTAAATTCCAGCACTTTTGGAGGGACACCTTTTGTGCTCCCACCCAGGACTGGAGGAGGACGTACCCTTCCTGCCAGGGCGGGGTGGGACCCCAGGGGCTGGAAGAGCTTTATGCCCCATCCACCAGGGCCCCAGGAGCCAGAGGAGCTCTGTGACATGTCCCCCCACACACATTCCAGGACCTCAGGCAGCTCCGTGCCTCCTTACTCTCTGTGAGGGCCCTGGTGGCTGGAGTAGCTTGGAGCCCTGGGGGCTGGAAGAGTTCTGTGTCCCACCCCTGCCCGCGCTCCAGGATGGAGGAGCTCTGTGTCCCCCTCCCACTGACTATTTGGGGTGCCCATACTCCTACTTTGCGGCTCTCCCCCCCCCATGCATGCCCCTGCTCAGCCACAACAGGGTTCTGCGAACGCCATTCCCCTTACACAGATGCATCCTCTGTTGTTTCTCTGATTTATAAAATTAAACAACTAGAAGGACTTCATATATTTTTAGCAGCCAGTTTTCTAAAATGAAAGATAATTGGCCCAAGACAATTCCCATTTACATTAATGAAATATTCCCATTGATTTCCAAGGGATTTTGATCAGTCCCTATATACCCAATGTATTTCTTCCCCCTTTGTCCAAATTTCTTTGTTCTCCCTTTTTTCTGTGTCTTATATACTTATATCAATTTTTCACATGATTCTCATCCATTTAATGGATTTAATATTTTAAGAACGCTCTTCATTTCTCATTCCTCTTCATAACACATTTTTCTTTTGAAATTCTCTTTCTCTCTCCTCGCTCACTAGTCCCCCCTCATTCAACATTTTTCTTTTTTGTTTGGTTTGGTATTTATTATGATTTCCTTCTCTCTTACCTATGTCAAAATTCTTCCTCCTTTGTAGACTCTCCTTTCAATCTTCTCTTTTACCTTCCTTTATTACTCCCCATTTTCTCTTTCACACACTGTATTCTTTCTAGTCAAATTCCAAAGGGGTAGCCGTGTTAGTCTATTGTAGAAAGACAACAGAGTCCTGTGGCACTTTTAAAGACTAACAGATTTATTTATTGCATGAGCTTTTGTGGGAAAAAATCCCACTTCGTCAGACGCTTTGAAGATAGGAAAGTTACAGAGTGGTAGGAAATTAAATGCAGGGGAGTGTATGACATAGCATCAGGTCAGGCTGTAACAGCAAATCAAAATAGGTGTTAGGATTCAAAATACTGGGGAACAGCACATAGAGGAGGGGACAGACAGGACAGTCTCTGCGCCAAAGAATCAATGGACACAAATCTGACATCAGAAATTGCAACACTGAAAAACCTGTAGGGGAACACTTCAATCTCCCTGCTCACTCCCTTGATGATTTGTTAATAGCTGTGTTGAAACAGATGAATAACAAATCACAGCTTCAAAGAGAGACTGCAGAACTCGAACTTATATGCAAATTTGACTCAGTTGCCTTGGGGTTAAACAGGGACTATGGATTTTTCTCGCATTACAACAAGTGATTTGACCTCCCCCTCCTCTATGTGCTGTTCCCCAGTGTTTTGAATCCTAACACCTATTTTGATTTGCTGTTACAGCCTGACCTGATGCTATGTCATACACTCCCCTGCATTTAATTTCCTACCACTCTGTAACTTTCCTATCTTCAAAGCGTCTGACGAAGTGGGATTTTCTCCCACGAAAGCTCATGCAATAAGTAAATCTGTATTCTTTCTAGTTCCCCACAGTTCCCCACAGTATCTGTGGCCTGTTTCCTCGGCTTCACCCATCTAGTCTTCCTCTTCCCAAATTGCTCTCCTTCCTCCCTTCTGATCTTTCGTTGCCTCTTTCCACATTCACCCTCACCTTTCTTCATCCCTTAGAGCAGAGATGAGGGGTGGAAGCTTCCATTTTCTCCTCCTTTTGGATAGGATGCCTGTCTTTCTCCTTTCTGGGGGAGCTACTGGAGCCTTGCAGAGGAAATCTGCATTTGCTCCATTAGGGTCCTCTCTCTTATGTTCACAGTGAGGGAGCTGACAGGGCAGGAAGCACCGTACTCCACACCCTGTAGAAAAGGCATACGCATGGAGCGTGCCTTACTGAATCAGCAGCAGTGAAATGCGGTATGCTACTGTCCCCTAGTAGAAGTATAAATACCACTGCTGAAGTCAATTCTGTGTCAGCAGCCAGCCAGCCTTGTTACTGCTCACATATTGCAACCATTTTGTAGAGTATGGGGCGGCTGCAGAATATATTGGAAAGCGAGCCCTCCTGGACTCTGCAGATTTCATTTTTACCTGACCATAGATCTCCTCCTAGCATGGGGTCCAAATCTGTTTTTTCAAAGAGCTGCATTTAATCTACCCTTGTCTTAATATAGTAGGTCCTACTAATTGCTGATAGAACTCTGTTGTGTATACACACACCTAAAGACATCACAGAATATGATATAAATATGTCTCCATGAATGGGAACATAATACATCCCTCACATAAATGTTAAAACAGCCATGTACAAAAGTCAGTCAGACATACTGACAGTGCAGCAAACAAATTTCTTCTTTTCTCAAATAGATGCACTTACTGTATTAGCTCATTCAAACTTGACTGTTAGAGTCAGTATCACTAAATTCCATCCTTAGAGGTTTTTAAGGCCTGGCATGGCAAAGCTCTGGCTGGGAGTTAGTTCTGCTTTCAGCAAGGGGTTGGACTACATGATCTGTTGGCCATCCTTAATTTTCTGTGAGCCTAAAGCATTTTTCCTAAAGCAATTTGATATCATTCACAGTCTTCTGACTCAATCTGCATCTATATTTACACTTTCACAGAAACTTAAACCCTTTCCTACATCTTTGATTCATCCTTTAGCCTTCAAAATGACTTCTTGTGATGGAGAAATATACAAAACACTGCACTTATTTTCAAACGAGAACCCCAAAAGAAATGGATTTATTTCTGCTGTTTATTCTGCTCAGTTCTCGTATGACAGCCTCCTAAAGAAAACAGCCATGAAGTGCACAGATGGCTTCTACGGGTGGAGCCTATCCTGATGTGCTGTAAATCAGACTTTTTTCACAAGTATTCTTCTCAGGGTTTTTTTATTTTTTTTTTAATCACTGTTTTAAAGATTGTTATTAACACTAATCAATGGAATATTAATTTCACTCTCATTGCTGACTCAGAGGGCACCATAACTCACTAGAGCCTCTGCTTCTCATTGGAGCCCTTCCCTCACCAATGACGATGAGACTGTTCTTCCAATGCTCAACAATATGCTGTGTTTCGAGAGGTGATATTTATGTAATTAATACAAGAAGGGTAGCTGTGTTAGTCTGTTTCAGCAAACCAAATGAGTCCTGTGGCACTTTAACAAATTTATGTGAGCATAAGCTCTCGTGGGCTATGCATGCTCAAATAAATGTAGTCTTTATAGTGCCACAGGACTCCTTGTTTGTTATGTAATAAACAGCAGATTAACCCACCTTTAACAGCTCACCTGCACTCTGCCCATTACTCTATTCTACCTGTACTTATTCTAACATTCCAACCCCCTGAGTAGCTTCTTTCTTAAAGACAGTTCTCACTGCTGGGGGTTTCTAGTTCCCTTTTGCAAACCACCTTCTTCTTGGTCAGATGTTGAGAAGAAGCCCTTTTGAGATGCTAATTACCTTGAGGCATAGTTGGTCCTGGAGAGGGAAGGGGAAAGAAGCACAGAGCCAGCTGTCCTTGAATTCCCCTAACCTAGAAGAATCCTCGGCTGCTTCTTGAGGGCAGTTGCCCAGTCTCTTTGCTCTGCCAGAGTATTTTACACTTCAACGTATCTTAAGTATGAATAAATCATTCATCCTTGTTGTTATTAGATATAAGCTAAAAATATGCAAAAGGAACTGTTTACTATCTCTCAATAGCTTGTCTAGTTTAGTTCTGGGAAAAATATGATCTTTTCCTAATATTTTTTTCCTGCCATCACTTTCAAAGAATTATATAGTCATTGATCCTGCAAGATCTAAACAACAAGACATGCAATTCTGAACAGAATTTTTGCAAGCTCAAGGCTCAGAATTCATATTCAATTTCAGCCAATTGTTGGGAGTGTAAGGTGGGAAAATTAATCACAAATCCATCCAATTTAGGCTTAATCAATTTTCACCTTTATTTGTACAGTTTCAGAAAGAATTATTGTCACTTAGAGTTTCTGAACATACATTTATGACAGACAATAAATAGATAAAACGTAATTGGTAGGAGACCTAGCTACCACATTCTGGAGCACTGGAAAATTCTTCTGTATTTCATAGACTCATTGACTTTAAGATCAGAAGGGACCAGTACCATCATCTAATCTGACCTCCTGCAAATGCAGGCCTCAAGACCTCACCCACCCACTCCAGCAATAAGCTACCAACCTATGACTGAGTTATTTACCTCCTTAAATCATGATTTAAGGACTTTAAGATACAAGATTTCCTGATAGTTGTCGCTGCTTCTGATCTCTGGTCTCATCGTTCAGTCTCGTTCCTTCTATTTCTTAGCCAGTGTTTCTCCAATTTGGGCCTTGTTCACTTCAATCTACTTTGTACATTCCTTCATCACAGATTTATTAGCCTTTCCCTGATCAGCATTGAGCATGTTAAGCACTTGTTTTAGATACAGTATGTATGTGCATGCTTCAATTTACACAACCCCTGTGGCTTCTCAATCTGGTTCTGTATCACCCTCCTCCTGGGTTTTCACATTAATGGCACTTCTTGTCATTACAATTATTGTGTACTTTTTACCTAAAGCTTCCAGCACATGTTATCTTTGTCCTGTCAACAATAGCATCATTTTAAGCAAATCAACAATTCTCTATAAAAGGAGACTTGGCAAAACTTCACTCATGCCAGCAAAGTCCTTGGCCTAGGGATTATTTCACCTAAACTCTTTCACTATCCATAATTATACATTACTGAGCTATAACTAACGAAGGTCCTAATCTTACCATTAAGCAATTCTTAAGTTTTATTTTTAATATCATAATGCAGTATATGTTATGTTGTTATACACATGGGGGCAGCACTAGGGAGCGCTCTGGTCCCAAAATGTCAGCTTTTAATTCATCTTCTTCAAACATGGATGTTCATAGGCCTTTTTGCTCAGAGTCCAACCCTATGTTTTTGAGTCATTATAGAGAAAAGAACTTGTTAGTAGTTTTCCCTGTGTTGTATTTTGAAGGGTGCTTAGGGCCTTAATAAGCATTCCACACAATGTGTCATAATATTCTAATTTGTCACCCTTCCCTAACATGAGAAAAACAGCTGAAACTGTTAAATAAAATATTTTCATTTTCTTCTTAATGAAAATTAAATCTTTCCAGCGGAAATTTAATAAAAGCCATCTCATTATTTAATGTAAATAATTATTTAGTTGTATTACATAAGTGTTGTTTTGGCTTAATTGTAATAAGGGTTAAGGAAAATAAAATCTAAATTATATATAGACCAGTGTGGATTACTTCCCTCCTGCATTCATGGAGATGTGGTTTGCAAGATATGTAATTTAATCTCTGGTCAAGATATGAAATGGGTCTATCTCTGCAACACTTGATGTTCATGAAATTTAAAAGCAGTGAACAGAAGTCCAAATGCTGCTTTTACATTCTGTCACTTGGGTAATTTGGGAATAACTCCAGCTCTGAGCTACCATCAGCTGTTTTATTTCACGTTGGTTAAAGACAACAACTTTGGCAGTAGCAGAGTTTTTTAAAGAACATTCATGAACTTTCTTTTTTTCTTCTATTATCTAGAAATAGGGCCCCACTTTGGGGTTGGGGTAGAAGATAGAAAATTATGGTGTAGTATAAACCGTCTATCAGTGTGAATTTGGGATGATTGCATTAACGCTCATGGCTTTGCCACTTGTGAATATTCAAATGTATCCTGAATAAAGCCTTCATACTCAACAATAGGTTACATGTATGCGTGAAGTTCACACTTCTGCTAAGGGCCAGCACAAGTCAGTGTCCCAGTGAGATTAGTGGTATGCTTTGGCCCTGTACCGGCTGCCCGCACAGATTAGGGGTTAATTCATCCTTGCAGGAGGAGGCAACCAGACAGGAGCTGCCACAGTAACACTTTCACTGGGCTAGTCTTCACTAATAGTGGAAAAGTCGCTGCCATCAGATCAGTCTTCCTGATCAACTGATCAGGTCTGTGAAGACCTGCTCAGCCAAGTCAATTGCTGAAGACTACCCCAGTAAGTTGAGTAACACTGAGTCAAAGGGAGAGCATTTCCCCTCAACTCAGTGCACTGAAGACACCCAGGTAAGTGTGTGGTAGGCAGTCGAAGGGAGATATATAAGGTAATTTAAGTACTTTACGTATCTCGCTTTGACTGTCACCGAAATCCTGCCGTGGTGTAAACCAACACACTGTTCACGCAGTCGTCAGTAATCAGAGATGCCCGTTTTTCTGACTGTTTCATTCTAGCCTAGTCATGGGGACAGCTCCTAGTGAGGGATGCCGTGTGCCTGGACAGAGTGGATAAAAGTTGGGGTAGATAAGTATTAATTTCACTAACTGAGGCCCCCAGATTTGCTCCCATGACCTAAATCTGCCCCTTCCTAATGTCTTTACTTTCACCAGTGCCTGGAACAGAGCTTGGTACAAAATACTATAATCCTCTTAAAGATACTGTTTCTGCTTTGCGGGAAAGCAGCATTCTGGAACTTGCCACAAATAAATGACCTAACATAAGAACTACCATTCTTTCCCACTTCCATTAGATATGAGCAGGGAGAGAAGCAGCCAGGAACAGGCCTTTTGACACTATAGGTTTATTTTCTCCTCCCAGACTGAGGCTGAGATTGAGGGAATACGTACAGGGAGTGTACTTTTGGTGAATAATAACAGTGCAGTTTGACTGTGGCACCTGGACAGGTGAGGGGATGGGGAATTTATAACTTGCAAGTTCTGATATTTGTGGTTTAGTGCTTATTCACTGTTCGCCTGTTTTCAGTTTTAATCTCTTTGCCAAGCAAAATTGTTCTTTTACACTATCATTTTAATCCTCTGTCCAATCTCATTTAAAATGACCCAAGTAATCAATTCTCTTATGAGGCTGTTCCACTGACTAACAGATCTCATTTCTTAGGAAACTTTTTCTGTTATTTGCCTCAATTTTTCTTCCCTTACATTTATTAAATTATGTTTATAGTTTCACAGCTTGTACTCGTAACAAAATAATCATTTCTTTTCCTGGATTTTTTTTCCTTTCAAATATTAGTAGGTGGGCATTATAGCCACATTTATTCACCATGAAACAATGCTAATGTTTTCTCCCCCGGTATTGTGGGTTTCCTACATTATCTCCTTCCTGCTGATATCCATATTTCAGATGTCCTAATTGTCATGCTGTCTGGAGTGACTCATGATTGTGAGTGTCTACTTCAGGGCACTCTGTCAAATGTAGAGCGGATACCCCAAAATGCTGGTATGTTCCATAATTTGAATTCACCAATACAGTACCAAATGGGAACTCCCAAAGTATCATGACAATCTTATAACGGAGTCACAGACTGTCCCCTTAAACACTCCAGTCTATCTTGCCACTCAAGCAAGCTGGACTATTTGATAAATGGTCACGTAGACAAAAAGTTCATCACATCTGTGTTGCAGGGTCAAGAGAGATAAGAGTGATATGGAGCATTTTATTCAGTTCAATATCCAGCAACCAACAAAGTGAGCCCCGAGTTAACTATTTCACAACTTATCCAAAATAATATGTAAATATACCCACTATTACACCCCTAAAAAGCCCTATTTGGTAAAATAATGGTTATAAAATGAATATTCATGTTTATAGGTGGAATATAATTATACCCACTCCTGTTGTTATTTACAGCTTCAGCTTACAGAGCCCAGGTGCTTTACTTTGAAATATATTATCTTTGCAACAGAAATGTCTACAGACTCCTTTAACAAGCAAGAAAGGAGGAAAAGGTGGTAGGTCTTCAACTTTTATCTAGCAGGCCTGGGAAACCAAGAGATAACATTCTCTTCTCATTACATACTTTGTCCTACATTTAGAGTCTTTCATCTCTGACCATCAGACACAATGACCACTTGCTTTGAAATTAGTGCTTTCCTCTCAGAGTTCTTCATTTTCATTACAGAAGGCTTATTTCTCTTCTCATGGGTTAGTCAGTCAAACAGCATATACAGAGCACATGTTTGCCATTGTATTACAGCAGAATACAGATATGTGAAAACAATGCATGTAATGCCCCTTAGTTTTCAATGAAGTTTAAACATCAGATTCTTTCCTATCCATTTAACAGTCACTTTGAGCTGTACTAATACACAGGTGAATTGGCCATGGGCTTTGGGCTTGAGCTGGCATCTGGTCCACCAATGTCACAGTGATATTAGCTCACATTTCCTGCCCATATTTCCATCCTCTCTAAATCTCTTTGTATTATTTCTCTCTCTTCTCTGAGATTAGAAACAACTCATAATGTGTCATCTGCACACTTAATTAATGTGAGGTTTAATTCTTCTTCCAGATAATTAATAAAGATATTAGGAACACAGCAGTTCATTCATTCCAGTTTCCTGTCTCAGACATTACCAGATGGTTCAGAGGAAGGTGTAACACCCCAATAAAGAAAAATTAGGCAGTTACATGCCTGTAGGGAAAGTTTCTTCCTGACACACAACAGTTTATGGTTGGCTCGTGGCCTGGACTATGGCCTAATATTCATTATGGCTGTAGTTTTAAAAAAGTCCTTAGGGAAATAATTGACCAGATCCCATTGAAGGTTAGTAGTAGTTAGATGCCTAACTCCCTAAGACAATTTGAAAATCCTAGATTACAAATGTTGGTTTTATGGAATTGGTATTCTTAGTATTTGTAGAGAATGAAACTCACTCTTTATGAGCAGGGTCAGCCTAAGGCCTATGCGTCTCACACAGTCCATTTAAGTGCTGTCTTGAGATAGAAATGGGGTTTATAGGGTACAGAAGCCTTGTGCTGGCCCTGTGCAAAGGGTAAATTTCACCCTTAATCATATTAAGTAGAACAGATCCTAATACTAATCCCTCCTGCATCCTACTACATACCTCTCTCTAATTTGATAAATCACACTTTACCATCACCATCTGCCTGTTGTCATTTGGTCAGGTTTTAGTCCATGAACAAAGCCATGAACAAAGCCCATCTAAATATTTTGTAAGCTGTAATCCTTAATTCATCCATATTGTCAGTATATATAGATCTCTATAGCTTTTGAAGTATGCTATAGAAGTTAATTAATGAATTTAAATACATGGTCATGGCTCTGGACTGCCCAATTACCTATGTAACGTCATTGACTTAGGCAGGAAATTTTGCCATGTTAGTGTCATTCATTTAAACAGTGTATATAATGACCCCTTTTGCATACACACATTCATGCATAGGTACCAACAATATTTTGATAATGTTGTTCTTAGGTTTTGAACCAGGATACTATCATGTGTTCTGTTGTTTACATTAGTACCCTGGGGGGAAAAAAGCCAAGGATATACTGACAATATGGTAAGTGATAACACAGAGAACTTATAAAAATTAAAACATTACTTCATTCATCTTCTAAAGTGTCATTCATTATTAAAAATAGCTCGCTCTCTCTCTCTCAAAAAAAAAAAAAAAAGCAGAAATATCAATTGAGGGCTAATTTATTCCAGAAATAGCTAGACAAAAAGACTCTTTTTTAAAAAAAAAAACCTAAAGCAGTATTACCTGATGGATGAATAAGTTTAAGCATTACCCTGATTTGCACAAACAACTAGAAGATGCCCTTAAGGGACAGTTTTCCAGATATGATGTACAAATCCCATGAAGTCAAATTCCAAAGGGGTAGCCGTGTTAGTCTATTGTAGAAAGACAACAGAGTCCTGTGGCACTTTTAAAGACTAACAGATTTATTTATCGCATGAGCTTTCGTGGTAGAAAATCCCAGTTTGTCAGACACTTTGAAGATAGGAAAGTTACAGAGTGGGAGGAAATTAAATGCAGGGGAGTGTATGACATAGCATCAGGTCAGGCTGTAACAGCAAATCAAAATAGGTGTTAGGATTCAAACACTGGGGAACAGCACATAGAGGAGGGGGAAGTCAATTCACTTGTTGTAATGCGAGAAAAATCCCATGAAGGCAATTATAACTGATGCTCTTCTCTTATGATTTGCTACTATGTGTTTCACTAAGAATGAAATAGACTGCCTTAATATATATAGAACATAAACATGGATTATTTTGAATATTATATCTTTCTCACCAGAAAAGAGGAATAATTATATTAATCACAGTCTGCAAATGTCTTTAGGAGTCATGCATTGTGTAATTCTCCAAAAAGTAACCCATTCTATTTTTAATTTTCTTGGATGAAGATTTTAATATTCTCATTAAAAATACAAAATGATAGCAATTGGTTCTTGAAAGCTGATAACATTTCTAATAAGTCCATGTATACTTCATATAGATCTAACAGGACTTCAAAGGAGATGAAACTAAATTTGTATAATGTTTGTGTACTGAGGATTAGATGTCTTTGTGAGAAACAATACCTGACAATAACAACAATTTATTTGGATTAAGAATGGCAGGATGGAGAGATGGCCAACTGGTACAATGGAGAGCTAGTGCTGCTGTGCATGGTGTTTCTCACAAACTACTGGGTTCACTTAATGTCTGACTAACATGTTGCCTTCTCTATGGGTCAGATCCCCCATTGCTGGCTACCAATACTGCAGTTATGGCTAGCCTGAGATTTGAGAGAGAGAAAGAGAGAGAGTCAGTGGTGGCCATTCTAATAAGCAAGCTTGAGCCCCAGGTTCAAATTTTCAGAAAGAAAAAACAGTAGGTATACAGACAGGATAAAGTGCTTTTAAAATTCATTATTAGACCTTAACTTAACAGAAATATATCTCCTTTAGCTTTCCCAGTGGTAAAGCAGTTGAAGGTAGGATCTATCAGCATGTCACAAAAATTGATAATAGTTCTCCAACTTTTCAGAGCCCATTTCAAAGGAAACTGAAACCAATCTTACCACACTCATTAGCAGCTTGTACTGTCCACCGTCATAATTTCCTTACTAATAGAAAACCACTGACTGATGATGTTCTAGAAACTCTCTCTGTAAATAATAAAGTATTAGTTCATTGAAGTTCTTTACAAACATCTAATGCATTCTCACAAAGCTATTGTGGTAGGTAAAAATCATCAGTCTACATATGCAGAAATACAGGCAGAGATATAAAGTGATTTGTCTCAAGCCATAAGATTAGTATGAGAGCCAAAATTAGAACTGGCACTCTGCCAAGACTATATCTCTCTCCCTGTACAGTAACCCGATAGGTCCCTTTGTGACATGTTGAGATTGGCTGGTATTGGAATGGCATTCGTGGTGTTCTGCCCAACTACACTGATGCTGGGTGGCAAGAAATCCTGCACCTTCTGGTGCAGTGGTTTTCAAACCTTTTTCCACAGGACCCAGTTGAAAAAAAATCATTTATGCTCATAACCTAACAAGTACATCTTTGAGCAATGCATTCCAGTCTTGCAGCGGTGGCAGCAGGGGCACCATGAACCAGTACTTGGGGGTCTGCAACCCAGTACTGGATCCCTACCCGTAGTTTGAAAACCACTGTTCTACTGGGCCTACTTCTTCCAGCTGCAAAATGACAGTTCGTCACTGCCCCCCTGTGTTGCCTGCTTGTCTTCAGTTGAAAAATCTCATGGTCCAACCCACTTGCTTCTGAGCTATGCCTCAGGGGCTTGTCAGCTGTTTTCCTATTATGTCATTTGGGCACAGTTAGTTAATTGCTAACCCCTAATAAATGAAATAATATTCCTAGAAAAATAATTTGTTTCAAGTAGAGTTAAGATTCTAAATGTTTATTTGTAGCTGAAGGGCAAAATGTAATACAATGAGTAAAGTTTTTTTTAAAACGTATTTCTAAAAATTAAGAAATGTAAACTGGGGTGTAACTCTGTAGCACACGAACAGACCAGGCACTAACTGCAATGCTGCCACACATAAAAGGTGTCCCAGTGCACTTTAATCTACTTCTTTTTCAAAGTGGAGTAGGTCAAAGTTCAACAGGAATCATTTAATGCATGGTAGCAGAGTCCACATTGTCAGCATGTTAAAATGATATAGCTTTATACTTCAGCTTGCTGGGCATTAACTGTTTCAGCTAGTCAAATTCCAAAGGGGTAGCCGTGTTAGTCTATTGTAGAAAGACAAAAGAGTCTTGTGGCACTTTTAAAGACTAACAGATTTATTAATCGCATGAGCTTTCGTGGGAGAAAATCCCACTTCGTCAGACACTTATAAGATAGGCTATGTTTCAGCTAGGTAAGCCACATGTGATGTAATAATTGTTCCCCCTTTCTCTTTTTTCTTTTTTCCCTTCTCCTTCTCAACCTTGGCAAGATCCAAACATGGCACACAGTGTGTGAAAAGAGAATAAATAAGGGAAAAAAAACATAATTCATGCAGGAAACCTAAAACTTAGTGAATTATTTACAGAAAAGAATGAATCCACATTTGTTAGTTCATTTTTACAATTCTTTATTTTGGAGGTGTATTTTTTTTTAACCATGATAGTGAAGGGACACCAAATTAGTGTGGAATGTAAGTAATTTGGGGACTAAAATGAGATGAATGTTGTCTTTTGAAATGAAGGCCATCCATCAAGGCTCTTATGTGGCCTTCGTCACTTTAGTATGTGGGTGTCTCAGAGTCGCTGATGGACTCGTTATCGATGAATTCGAGAAAAGTGCTTCCAACCCCTTCACCTTTCTTTTCCTATATTATGCTGAAACAAAAAATTCAATTTGAAATTTAAAAAAGCCTTTTTTTCCCATTTCATTTTGAAATTTCCTGTCAAAAAGTGTAATGAACAATGACAATTTCAAAAATATATATATATTTCTGTGAAACCCCATTTCAGGTGGGAAATTTTGTTAGTTGAATATTCGGACTAGCTATGATCATAAGCAACAGCAGTAACCAGCAGGGGAGATGCTGGCTGCTAGGAAAGAGGTTACTCGCTTCAGTAGTAGCAGTTCCCAAAGTTCTGTGTACTACTGCCAGGAGTGCCTGCCCATCACAAGTATCTGCAAGTTTTGTGGGTGTGGGTGAGAAGTGCGTTGGCCCCTAATAGAGATCAAAGCTGGCTACAGTGGAAAGGAGCGCTGTGTAAGTGTAGTGCAGTGTGCTGGACCTTGCTTATATGTTAGAATCTGGAAACAATGTTTTACACAAAATATAAACCCCTGAAAATAAGGATTTAAAATAAAGTTGATATTAGGACCGTAACCATATATAGAACTCAAAGGCAATTCCATAATAATACCATGTTTTTTCATTTGCAACATTGTGGAATGCTTGCAGTGAGTCATTTCTTTGAAGTGTAAATGCACCTTAAGAGGGATGTTAAATATTTCAAGTAATTGGTAATGAACATGAAATCTCCCATTAGTGTCTGCTAGCCTGCTGCAAAATGCAGATAAGAAAGTGCATGTGCTCAGACAAGAAAATATTCAAAAATTCTTGAAGGAAGCTATTGCTGCCTGGAATTGCCCCTCTTTTTCTTTCCTTCTCTCTGTATGCAGTCTATAACTACTGCAAGAACACTAGATAAGTGGAAAATTAAAGCACTGTGTGCATGTTAATCTCCCTGCCGCAAGGCTTTTCCTTATACTGACATGACATACAGGATCCAAGCAGCAGACCTAAGTTGTTCTTCTACCTGCTTCAGAGACAAACTTTGAATGCTGCTTATTTTAAAATGCTTTCATTTATGGCATCTGTTTGATTTGAAAATGCATTTTAAGTAACATGCATCGATATTCATTTTTAAATTGATTTAACTGTCTAAAATGAAATGACAACTGTAATTAATATCCCATTGCATGGTTAATTTAAATAAATTGCATATTAAAATATCACCAATCTTAGTTTGTAAAATGAATTATTTAGGCCTAGATTGTGTCATTTGGGGCATTGCACATAATAAAGGAGTCGCATGGAGTTGTACTGCATCCCAAAGCAACCAGAAATCTAAAATCCACATGCCCACAGATATACCCCTTATTGATGAAAGCCCTGGGACTAGAACATGTAGATTGTAGCTCTGTCCACATTCACCTGAGCTGCAAAATATGTTGTAGAGAAGTTGTCAGACAGAGCTGCAACATATCCAAATATTTGCTGTTCATATATTAGATTCCACATATTGGTAAGTGTAATTGAGCATTACAGGATCTGACCTCTCCTGTGTTTTGATTATACCATTCAGGGCCTGCTGACTTAGTTACTTAACTTTTTAGAGAAAAGGATGAGAATCAAATTGATCATGGTCTAGAAGCACCTACAAAAAGGGGGAGAGAGGGAAATCTGCACTAATCTGCCCTTTAGTCTAGCATTGGTCAGTAACTGAAAATCAAAACTAGGAAAACTCATATTAAGAATTAGAACGTTTTCTTCATGATTGTAATTAATCATTGGACCACCTTACCATGTGAAAAATTCATCAGCATTTGTGCTCTTTAAACCAAGATTGAATTTCTTTCTATGAAATATGCTCTAGTTCACTTATATAGTATGGAAGTTCCAGAGGGGTAGCCACATTAGTCTAATTCAGCAAAACAAATAATGAATCCTGTGGCACTCAAAAGACTAACAGATTTATTTATCACATGAGCTATCATGTATATAATCCTCTTTCATCAGATGTGTGAAATGGAAACTGTAGCATATCAGATGAGTAAATACATACAAAGAAAGGTAAGTCATAAGGTCAATTCAGTCTTTTTCAGCAAACGAAACAATTTGTTTTGATTCGAACTGTCTGGAACAACAGATGAGAAGGTGAGAATGTTAAAAGCGGCGGGGGGAGGAACACCTTTGATAATGAATGAGCCGTTGCAAATCCCTAATGAGACCTAATCTAATGGTGTCAGATTTGTATCTGAATTCCAGCTCTGCAGTTTCACGTTGGATCTGGTTTTAAAGTGTTTCTGTGGAAGCACTGTAACTGTCATGTCTTTTACAGAATGTGCAGGGAGGTTTAATTGTTGCCTATTGGTTTTTGAATGTTACCATTCCTGATATCTGATTTGTGTCTATTTAGTCTTTTGCGCAGAGTCCAGTTTGGCCAATGTATAAGGCAGACGGGCATTGCTGGCACATGATGGCATATATCACATTGATAGATGAACAGGTGAATGAGCCCCTAATGGAGTAGCTAGGTTTGGTTAGGTCCTATGATGGTGTCACTTATGTAGATATGTGGGCAGAATTGGCAACGGGGTTTGTTGCAGAGAAAGGCGCCTGCCTTAGTGTTTTTGTTGTATGGTGTGTAGTTGTTGGTGAGTATTTGCTTAAGATTGGGGAACTATCTGTAAGCAAGGAAAGGTCTACCTCCCAAGGCATGAGCTTTCGTGGGAGAAAATCCCACTTCAAAGCAAAGCGTCTGACGAAGTGGGATTTTCTCCCACGAAAGCTCATGCGATAAATAAATCTGTTAGTCTTTAAAAGTGCCACAGGACTCTGTTGTCTTTCTACAATAGACTAACATGGCTACCCCTTTGGAATTTGTGTGAGATGTTAGTGTAAAGAGATTCTATATCCATAGTGGCCAAGATGGTATTTTCTGAAAGATCACCAATGGATTGAATTTCTTTTAAGAAGTCAGTGGTGTCTTGAAGATAGGTAGCAGTGCTAGTAGTGTAGGACCTGAGGAGAGAGTCCACATAGCCAAACAAGCCTGGTGTAAGAGTGACAATGCCTGAGATGAAGGGGCATCCTGGATTTCCAGGTTTATGGATCTTGGGTCGACTTAAGGAAAATTAAAGTCGACTTTCTTAAACCTCCTTTTAAGTCGACTTTTCTGGCTAAGTCGACTTTAGAAAGTCGACTTAGCCAGTGTGGACATGGAGTAGCCCTAAATCTGCAGAAGAGAAGACTGAGGGGAGATTTGATGGTAACCTTCAACTACTTGAAGGGGTGCTCCAAAGAGGAGGGAGCTAGGCTGTTCTCGATGGTAACAGAGGACAAAACAAGGAGCAATGTTTCAAATTACAGCTGGGGCGTTCGAGGTTGGATATTAGGAAAAACTTTCTCACTAGGAGGGTGGTGAAGCATTGGAATGGGTTACCTAGGGAGGTGGTAGAATCTCCATCTTTGGAGATTTTTAAGGCCTGGTTAGACAAAACCCTGGCTGGGGTGATTTAGTGGGAGTGGTCCTGCTTTTTCGCAGGGGGTTGGACTAGATGACCTCGTGAGGTCCCTTCCATCCCTATGATTCTATGACTTAGGGGACTTTAGGGCTTCCCCACTGTCCTCCCTGCCAGTGTGGCTGGCACAGCCACAGCCTGGCATGCTCCCCCCCCACGGGGCAGGGCAGAGTCCTGCCCACCCTGCTCCTATGCCCTGCCAGGGTCCCTGTTCCCTTTTGCCCCATTGTACCAAGGTACAATGGGGCAAAGGCTGAGCCCCCTGGCACTTGGCAAAGGGTTCCCCCCCTGCCACCATGGACCTTTCCCAGGTCCACCTAGCCCCTACAAGTCAACCTAGGCGTCCAGGGTGGACGCTCTAGGTTGATTTGGCAGGGTCCCTTGTAAGTCAACTTAATTTTTGAATGTGGACATGCTAAATCGACTTAACAAAGTCAACTTAGCTAAGTCGACTTACATTAACAAGTGTAGACATAGCCTTTGCCTTGCTGTCTGAACAGGGGTTACTCCAGGTTAATTAACACACCTAGAGCCAATCAAGGCCCTGCATAGGACTTGTTAAAAACCTCCCCTTCAAGGAAAGGGTATGGCAGGAGTTGTGTGAGAGAGGCGAGCTATCAGAGTGTTTGAGCAGGCAAGACTCTGTCAGGAGCCAGGAGGGTTTAGAAGGAACAGAACACAGGCAGGAGAGAACCATGCAGGTACAAAAACTGGGGGAAGGAAAAGGGCCTTTCCCAGGCCTGGGTGCCTAAGGGAAGAGACTCTGCCTTAAAGGAAAGATTGAACTGAACATTTGGTTTGGGCACTAACACACTCAGTGGGGCTGTCAGGGGTCAGAAGTCTTCCCTGGCAAGGAGGCATGTCCCCTCTCAGTCTCCTCTTTTTCAAATTAAACAAGCCCAGTTCTTTCAATCTTCTCGCATAAGTCAAGGGTTCCAGAACTTTAACCATTAGTCTTGCTCTTCTCTGGACTTTCTCCAATTTGTCCACATCTTTCCTGAAATGAGGTGCCCAGAACAGCACACAATACTCCAGGTTGGGCCTAATCAGCGTGGAGTAGTGCAGAAGAATTATTTCTCATGTCGTACTTATAATATTCCTGTTAATACATCCCAGAATAATGTTTGCTTGCTTTTTTTTATTTTTGCAAGTGTTACCCTGTTGACTCATTTACCTTGTCCTCCACTATAATACCCAGATTGCTTTCCGCAGTACTCCTTCCTAAGCAGTCATTTCCAATTGTGTATGTGTGCAACTGATTGTTCTTTCTTAAATGGAGTACTTTACACTTGTCTTTATTGAATTATATCCTATTTACCTCAGAGCATTTCACCAGTTTGTCCAAGTCATTTTGAATTGTGAGTCTATCCTCCAAAGCACTTGCATCCTCTCCCAACTTGGTATCATTTGCAAATTTTGTAAGTGTACTCTCTATGCCATTATCTAAATCATCGATTAGAATATTGAACAGAACCAGGCCTACAACTGATCCCTGTTGTACCCTACTTATTATGCCCTTCCAGCATGACTCATTAACTCTGGTCCATCAGTTTAACAAAGAAACTGATAGCAATTAGCCTTCCCTCCAAGTCAGACGTTCACACTTACACTCTTTCCAAAATCCACACTGCTTTAGATTAAGCAAACATTAGTTTACTGATTAAAACATGATTTTAAGTGAATATATATCAAATCAATGCAAAATCAGATAATCAATCAGTCAAGCAATGTATCACTATCAAATAACAGATAACTCACAATCTAAAGTAGGATCACTGTTACAGCCCATTGCTAGCTTACCCACATGCTTTGTCTACTGATGTTTTTGCAGCCAGGTCCTTCTCACCATGTGGATAGGTACGAGCCCTTTAGGTTGCTTGCAAGATGGAGTCCTTGGCCAAAACCTCACACCAGTTTAAGGTGTGTCTTTTTTTCCCCTTCTCTTCCCCAACTCCTTCTTGAGGTCAGGTGACTTTTCCCTCTCCAGCCAAGGCACTTAGTTTGCATTGTTTTGGTTATGCCTACCATCACTGGGTGTATGCAAACACAGCTATGTTTGTCTGCTCCCCGTCCCATGAACTATGAGAAATAAAGGTGGGGCCATGTTTCTTATCTGTTCACATGTACACTGTTGCAGGAGACATGCTACCAAAACAATAATGTAGAGTATAACATGTCATGAGTATTCAAAAAACATCGCATGTGACATACTTGGCATTAAAGCACATAATTACACTGCAGGGGTGAACAGGAAAGACACAGCTCACATTACCAGGGGGTGGGGGTGGGTGCAGCACATCACAGAGTTATACAAGCAGCACCTCATCATCCTTTTGTATGAGCCCAGTGCAATAGACAGGATCAGAGAATACCTACCAGATTAGGACCCACAGATCAGATAGGCTTGAGGATACCTAGTTTGAGGATCCCAATAGGTTTAGGCATGAGTTAGGTGGCAGGCTTCAGGACTGAGGTAGATTTGTGCATGCTGAATTTACATTATGTCTATATGGCAAAAATGGTCTGCAGCAGTGACTCTTAAAGCCTGAGTGGACGGATTCAGGTTTGTGCTATAGTGGTAAAAATAACTGGGCAGACATTTGGGTCTGGTTTGGAGCTTTGGCTCTGAAACCTGCCCCTCTCTCTGGCCATCAGAGCCCAAGCAGGAATGTTTATCTGACTATTTTTAGCGCCATAGCCTGAGCTCTGCAAACTCAAGTCTGAAAGCTCAGCTCTGAGATTCTCTGCTGTTGTTATTTGTTTTGCCTTTAGGTACTTAGATAATTTTGGCACCTATAGGCAGCAGTTGAGCAGGGGTTTTAAGAATCCAAATTTTGGATTTAAGTGCCTAAAGTGGTAGTTAGATAGCTAGATTCTTTTACGTGTCTGCCCTAAGGACCTAACTTAAATCATGTGAATTCAGAACTTAGGCCATGAGTTTGCCTTTAATTAGGGTACTTGTATAACATGGCAATGAACACAGTAAAAAACCGAGGTAGAATTCTAGTTGCTGTTCGATGGGGACCTGATTCTCCTTTCACATCAGTCTTAAATATTATACTAACTAGTGCAGTGCAACTGACCTTACTGAAAGTACCACTTCCTTAGACCAGTAGTTCTCAGGTTTTTTAACTGGAGTCCCCCCGTGGACTTTTACATAACACTCGGGCCCTCCCTTCTGAGTGGCAGTGGGCAGCAGCATGGGGAGTACTGACAGGGGAGCAGGCAGCAGCGGGCAGGGGCAGTCTTAGTGATTTGGGGGCCCTGGGCAAAAGTCAAGATGGGGCCCCACCATGCTGTGAGGTGGAACCATCCTTGACTTTTGTCCACCGATCTCACTGGGGCCCCTGCTGCCTCCTCCCAAGTCTCACTTCCAGCCCCCCCATGGCCTCCCCTGGGGCCCGTGCCTCCCCCCCGCCCATCCTGTCCCATACCTAAGACCACCACTGGCAGCGGGGCGGTGAGGTCTGCTGCAGGAGGTGGGTAGCAGCAGTGGCTGCTGGCAGTAGCGTGTGGTGTGTGCCCGGTAGCAGTAGGGGTGGCTGCTGGAAGCAGCAGCAGCTTGGACTGGGGAACGTGCCCAGTAGCAATGGGGAGTGCCTGTTGCTGTGGAAGATAGGTAGCAGCAGTGGTTGCCAGAAGCAGTATGAGGAGTGGGTACATGCCCAGCACCAGTGTGGAGAGCAGGGAGCATGCCTGGCAGCAATGGGGACAGCAGAGGCTGCAAAAAGTGCCCCTCAATCTGTCATCAGCCTCCCCCTGCCTCTGAGTCCCTCCAGAAGGTTGCCCAGCCCTGTTCTCAATCTGGCACAGGGGAATAGCTGCAGGTGGGCCCTGGCTCACCCACTTTGAAGGCAGGTCTACCCAACAAGTTGCTTCTGCTATTGACGCTCCATTTAAGCATGGAGCATCAGGCAGTTTTTGGCGGGTTACTAACCAAACTTTCTGCTTCTGGCCACATAACCAGAAGAAGGAAGTTCAAGTTGTGAGTGGCCAAGAATCACTAAGCTACCTGATGCTCCAGTTGCCAAGGTAGCTGGAGCATCTGGCAGCATAGTTTCTCTGCCCAGTCGTTTCCTGAACTTCCTGCTTCCAATCACATGACCGGAAGTAGGAAGTGGCCACGCCCACCCAAATCAATTGCAGGCCCTACCAGAAAATCATTTCTGGCTATGCTACTGGCCCATCACCCATTGCACCTCCCCCACCAATCCATCTCACATGCTCCACCTTGAGACCATCTTCCTGAGACTAGCATGAGAAGAATGTCAGGCCCACTGACTTCATGGGTGTACTGACTTCATGGCTGTATCTGAAATCAGAAAGATGGCCATGATATGTAAAATAATTCATTTGATATGATACTCTTGCAATAACTAAGTGTAACAGATTAGGTTAATGACTAAACCAAATTGTGCTGTCATTGAAACATGTACAATCCTATTGATTTCAATGAGATTGAATGGATGCAATTTCCGAGTTTGCCAATGTGACATCCTACTTCTGCAAGTTTTCCTATGCCATATGTTAGCACCTTCATGTTTTATGATTATTTAATCCACCAAATTCTGAGGTATTTGTGTATTTGATTTCCATAGGCGTTTGC
The DNA here is from genome assembly GCA_007922175.1 of Pelusios castaneus. Lineage (NCBI taxonomy): Eukaryota > Metazoa > Chordata > Testudines > Pelomedusidae > Pelusios > Pelusios castaneus. The sequence continues at coordinate 30,077,579 of ML685756.1, read as the reverse complement.
CCAAATCTAAAAACTAAATAAGGAATCCAAAATTCAGCCAACCCAATGTATCGCCATGGCCACAGCTGTGCTCGTATTATAAGGACTATTTATTAAAGTGATGCCAATTGCAAAACATGTTTATTGTTTTAGATGGATTTTTCCGCCACAGAAGTGTAAAACAGAGGCTATGTGTGCAAATAAAATACTGACCATACTGCAAGTTAATCATTTTATAACTTCTTCATATATACAGTAAATGAGGAAACCATGAAAATATTTTGATTTAAATCCTCTGAATGTACAATATAAAAATGGTGTTCTGCTTCATTCTCAGCAGTAGAGCAGAATGATATTAACAAGCCCTAGAGCATGTTTAGACTGATCTATTCTGATTAGAGGGGATAAGAGAGAGTGAAATCATATGGGGCTATTTTTCTCACCAGGAGATTTACTCTCATCCACCGTCTGAAATTGGTTTGGGGCCATTATGATAACTATTCCCAGTGATGCAATTGGTATACATCTGGATATATGCAGGTCATTGGTTTTTTTCTGACCTTTTTGTCTATTTAAGACTATGAGGAAACCAGGATTTATTTTTGCCAGCCTTTTTTCTGTCTCATTTCACTGCATATGTTCTGAAATCCAGTTTCTAGACAAAAAAATTCTACCATCTGTGAACTAATTAACTCTTTTAACTTACAAAAAAATCAGGAATAATTATAATTTCTGTATTTGTGCCCCTTAAAGATAAGCCGTTAAATATTGTTACTTCTCAAGCCAGTGGTATATTATATGAGCAATCAAAAGCAGGGGGAAGCTTACTTCCAATCTATTTTATACCAGTCATTTTGATTTCATCAGTAGCTCAGATTCTACTCTCATTTGCACCATTACAGCCCCATTAAGCACAATGTTTCTGTACCCACATAAATGAGTGCAGAATTTGCCAGGATATTTGATGTGGTGTTCCTAGATCTTATAGCTCATAGCATGGGTGAAATGGTTTGGGAAGAGTAACATCCCTCCCTGCCAAACCAGCACCTTTCTAGATCCAAAGCTTCAGTTGAGTTGTTCAGTTTAACTTTAGTGGGTTTAGAAACATTTAGGGGGATATTACCTCTTCTTGGCTGTAGTATATATGGATGGAAGATCAAATTTTTATGTCATTGGCTATGTCTACACTAGAAAACGTTAGGTCGACTTTAAGTCCTCTTAATAAGGTCAACTTTAAGTCAACTTAAAGTCGATCTTATTAAGTTGACTTAACAAAGTGGACTAAGTTGACTTAACTTTAAGTCGACTTAGTCTACTTTGTTAAGTCGACCTAACCCCCCCTTAAGTCGACTTAATAAAGTTGACTTAAGGGTTACTCCACATCCACACTGTCCTTAAGTCAACTTAAGGAGTCGACTTAAGGTTTAAGTCGACCTAATGGGTGGTTCTTATTAAGATGACTTAAGCTTTCATCAAATCGACTTAAGGAATTTCTTAAGTCCACTTAATGAAAGTCTGGTGTAGACTGGGAGTAATTTAGGTCAACTTAAGCCTCCTTAAATTGACCTAAATTGCTAGTGTAGACATAGCCCTTGTGAGTGGTAAAAAAAAACCAAACAAACACTATTGGGCATTTCCCAGAGATGCACTGCCTTACATGTTCTCAGGATATGGAGATGATTCCAAGCCATATTAATTTTAAATTATTAACAAGAAAATCACAAGAGACCTTTTATGTTGCTGTTCGTGTTAGGGGATTAGGAGTTGGGATGTGTGACATGAGTGGGGTTTTGAACATTTGTAAATTAGAGGAGTTCTTGTTCCATTCCCAACAGTTGCTCACAGTCTTCCCCTTCCTTGGGTTTACTTTTATTCTGCTGTGTTAGACTTTTAACTTAAATAACAAAGCTCTGAGGCAGAATTGTGCAATTCATACAGGGACTTCAATATTGACCTGTGCTGAAGATGCCTTCCAGGCTGGTACTTTCCAGGGTTTCTCCCTGCAGGACTTTATGACCTTCCTTCTAGCTTTGTCTTATCTCAGAGTCAGCTTTTTTTTCCTTGCCAGAATGGAGCTAGAGAAACCTACCTGATTTACCTGCCATGGCGACTCTGCATCTCCAAAGAGAGTGAGCCAGATGTATTCCAGAGGTTGTAGTGGTGGAATCAGGGCTCCGAACTAACAGTGGTAGAAATACTGAGCCCCTGATTCTGGTAGTCTAACAATCCTGGGAAACAACTTGTCCAAGCCAAAAAGTTTATAGGGCTGGTCCAGGCTGGGAGGGGGGAGGTCTAGGTCAGTGAAAAGATGTGCTAATTCAATGCCTGACTATGCTTGTTATCAGAAGCCTGAGGAGTGGGCAGCAACTGTATTACTGGGATATAGCCCTCTTTTCCGCAATATAACTGTTTGTAATGACACAAAGGTATGCAAACTGCACCGCTCTGAACCCATAAGGTTGACTCTAGCCCATCCTAGCAACATCATAAAAGAAAATTTCTCAGATGTGAGCAAGCCATAGTTCATGTTAAATCACATTTCTTATAAAGATTTAATAAACCAAGCTCATCTGGGCTTTCTTTTATTGTTCAAAGACAATATTAATATTAGGAAGGCCAAAAAATAGAAAAACTAAAACACAACCGCTAGTCAGGAGTTATGTCTAAGCATATAACTGCCATCAAATCATCACATAACCCAGAGCGCGCGCACAGTCTGAAACCTGACATTCTAAAATGGTGCCAGTGTCAGATTTTTCTAGGAGTTCTTCTCTGTCCAAACAAAGCAAAACATCTAAGACCCTTTCAGGATTCAGACACAGAATGTGGCTGCAGAGGTGGAAGTATGCTGCTCTCGGGTCTGATCATGCACAAAAGATCTTAACTTGAAGCTTGTAGAAAAAAACAGAAATATAATGAAAAGCAACAGCTGTAGCACAGCAATTACTCTTTTACAGATTCATTTGTAATATTCAGTCATCTGACAGCTAAATGTGGTCACTCAGTAACACTGCCCTCCTCTACTTTAAGTACATAGACATTCTTCCAGAATTTCCACCATCCAAATATTACTAAATATTAATTCTGCCTTTCAAAATGTGAGTGCACCAAGTATACTCAGCATGTTCTATCTTTAAATCTGACCAACCTTTTCTACAGTTAGGGGCTATGATTTTCCAGTCTTCAGGTGCACTTTAAACTTCTGCTTAATCATGGATCCAGGTCCAAAAAATCAGGTTAGAATCAGAGTTTTCTACTTCTCCTATTCTCTTACTTGTAGTTGGGTGTGTTGGTGTAGAAAAGGTTCTCCCTTCTTATTTTCCAGCAAAATAACAGCTCATCTATTTTGACAGAAAAGCTAATAAACAGAAACAAAAGAGTAGAGTTGAGGTAAAATTATGTCAGTGAAGGAGAAAAACACAAGAGGGGTACTGCAGATCACATGAGACACAGAAACGATTTTCACACCCTCAGTAACAAAACTGTATGAAGGGCAACAAGGAGCCTCGTGTTAAATGGAGTAGAGCACATAATGGGCCTGATCCAAAGTTGACTGAAGTCATTGGAAAGACAGTCATTGACTTCAATGGATTTTGGATCAGTCCCACTTTATGTATTTTGTCCATCAACAGACAGCCTGTATTCCACTTTTAAATACTCATTTTCTGTCTAATGGGTCCTCCATCCCAGATGCCCCTGAAGTCTGCCTATATCAGGCATATATTGTATTCTTCTTTTCTGTCTACCTAGTCTACAGTTAAAGGTTGCACTTTTTGAACTAGCTACACAGGTATGATTTGTGGTATGTCATGTATTAGGAATCAGTTGCACAACCCAAAAGAACTCCTAAATTTCTCTCCTCACAATTTCAGAACCCATTAGCAGGTAACAAGAAAACTAGACTGTTTTTGCCAGTGTGCTTAACCTTACATCTGTGCCGATTGAATTAGGAATGAACTATAAATATCTAGACATACAACATGTTTCTGTAGACTAAGCATAGGACTGATTGCCAAGATGAAATCAGGGCTGGCGTAAACAGAATGCAACTCCCTGATTCTTGTGGCCAAATCTCAGTTCTCATTCTAACTCACTCTATGGCCCTGGGCAAATCACATCACTTATCTATCTCCATTTTCCTGTCTGTATTTTGGGAATAAATATCTACCTGCCCCTCCTTCCTTACTCCCAGATGTTGTGTGGCTCCAGCTAATGTTAGTACAGTGCTTTTAAAATGTAAGTGCTCATTATCTATACCATTTGGTGTCACTGATGTCCAGTCCCCAACATTCATAAATCCATCTTCAGTTTTAGACCTCTGTTCTTCTTAATAACTGAAACCATTTAGCATGATCAGCAAACTTTGCCAACTCCCTCTCTATTTCTTCCTCTAAGTAATTTGCCTATAAAATAACAGTCAATACTAACCCATGGGGCACTCCATGACTGATCTCTCTCACATTCTGAGGAACAGCGACAAGGTGGCAGAGTTCTGCTGCCGAACCCTGCTATCAGGACTTAGAATGTTTCATAAAGCTGAACTCATTGTGACAGCTGTGCCTTATTAACACCACCATACTAGTATACAAGATGGAACTGGCTTTTTTTTTGGTAGAGGGAACAGAAATTAGGACAGAGGTTTCTAAAGAAAAGCCCTAGGAATAGCTGGGAAGAAAGCTTTGATTTATGTTTTTACTGATATTATTTAATAGACCAAATTTATGTTGATTTTATCCTTCCAGGTTATATTTTTCAGTATTTACTTGTGTACTCTTCACTAGATAGTCAGTGAGTTTTCCTGGCTCATTCATCTACAATTCCCAATATCTCCTTAAATAGCCCTACATAAGCAGCTTTGCTATGTTTAGGACTGATTTCAGTTTTTTAGGATATCTTACATGAGCACTATGTTGAATATATTGCATTGGATTAGACAAAGTGGTTTTTGATTCTTCTGTAGAGCTAGATGAATAGTGGAGGCAGTGGAAAGAATTGTGTGTATTTTCTAAACATTAGGCCTTTGGTTTGATTTAACCTTCAGTATATTTTAATTCATAAAGCTTCAACACTGTCAGAATATTCTAATTGAAACTAAATATGATTTCAATGTAAAAATTCTATCATTTCTACTCACTAGAATAGTTAAGTGGCCAATTTTGAAGCTTGAATACCAAGCTTCAAAGTATTTCACATACTCTGTAGACTACCATTTTTAGCCAATGATATCCTTTGAATACTTTAAAGTTAATATTCACTGAATTTTGCATTCTACAAATACTTTTCATACAGAGGAGCACACTTTAGATGTTGTTTCTGAATTTGAATTCTGTATTAGAATCTGAGGATCACACCTCATTCAGCCAAACCATTATTTTCTCCAAGCTGCGGAACTGGTTGGAAACATTAAGATCCTTCCCCTTACTCTCCCCTATGGAGATTAATGAACCTGTCAGTGTTACAGATTGTCCTAAAATATAATTCTGTGCAGCCAGTGGCCGACACCATTATTGGCCTGATAGGACATTGATTCTTTTGTCCTCAACCATCCCTAGAGTGGCTCCTAAATTTCATCACAGATCAACAAGGTATACCGATGAGCTCTGACACATGAAATATATGGGAAGACATTTGCATGGGGACAGTAGGCATTTCACAAGTCGTCTAATTGTGACATAGGCTAGATTTTTTTTTTTTTTTTTTTTTTTTGAAAGCATTAACATTTGTGCTGGCAACCTAAATTTTCACCCTCATTGCATTCTTGAAATCCCAACCAGCAGATCTGTAGTGCTGGACAGCCAGGTGAACCAGATGGATGATAGCTGTCTTAGCATGCCCATTTTAGGAAAGTACAAATGCAAAGCTATCTCTGGTTGAATTTCAAACCCTTTTGTTTTATGCGATTATGGTGGGGCTGGAGAAATTCTGCTAACAGTCAATACATTTGATCTCTTCAGCACAGCATTCTCAGTGGAGAGCTGTGGCTCTGAAACTTTTTTGTTCTTTCGGCGTCCAAGTTTGGCCTCCAAACTCATCCCTTTACTCAGGCTCTTTGAAGATGATGATTTTGGGGAAGAGATCGAGCTGTAATTTGGGAATGGGGTCACTGAGTGGACAACTGTCAATGAATAATGTTACACTGTATATTTTACTGAAGTATTTGCAGTGAGTCTATTTTTTATGAATTTCAGAATAAATAAAATGTTCTCATCAGTGTCTATACTGTGTAACAGTTTATTTCTTTTGAATCCTTGAATGAAGTGCCATCTGGTTCTGATGACTTACTGTAATTGAGTTTCTAATTGCTCCACAGCTTCCTCCTTAAACTTCAATTTCTGTGAAAGCCACACTCTGATTTATCATTAACAGTGCCGTTGGAATAGCAATTCAATTGTCACAGACAGGGCTCGCCCCCTTCTCCGTATGGTTCTGTCCAGATTGCGTGCAAGTATAGTTGCGGCAATAAAGCAGTGGTTTTCAGGCCTGTCAGAAGTTCTGCTATGGTTAAGTAGGGCTTTACTCCCAAATCAGACAGATAGACAAAGGACATGGAGTCGTCCAGCCACAGAAAATTCTGATCTGATCTCCTCAGTTCTCAGTGCCAATTAAGGTTTCACCTCCTAACCATCCATCCCAGGGAGTGCTCGCTTATGTTTCTGGTCTCTAGCTGTGTCTCAATCTTTCATACCTGTACAGTTGGTGCCACAAACCACTGTATCCGATTGATTTGATTCCCTCACTGCTCTGAAATACCAGTTCTGTGTTAAAAGTTTTGTCCATTTGGATCCCATTCTTGGTCTTTGTGCATGCAAGTTCAGAACTTGTTGGCCAGCAGTGTCTGTTGGTGCTGTTCGTGTGCCCTACAAGCCCTTGTGTCCCTTACCAAAGAGCATATAAAGCTGTGTGAGCCCAGTGCCTCTCAGTTCCCTTTTGCTGCCCATGGCAGAGAGTTTGAAGTCAGTGCTGTGCCCCAAGCTACCATATAGTGGATTATTTAAATAATTCTACCTCTTTCCAATTTCTATTGCAAAAATTGTGTGGGATTCGATGTTTTAGTTTTAAAACTGGTTCTGCCAGTTGCCAGCAGGGCCAGATCAAGGCAAGGGCTTCAGGGGCTACAGTCGGCCCCAGCCTAAAGGGAGTCCCTACAGCCCCCCGCCACCAATCCAGCCCTGTTTGGGCCAACACAGCCCCCAATTCACTTCTCATTCTTTAGTGTTCTTTGTTTAGTGTTTTCACAGCCAGAAGAACTGTCTCTAGTCCCTTCCTACATATACTCCTTTCAAAGTGCCAAGGCACATTACCAGGATCCCCTTCAGGTCCCTTATCTGGAGTGGGGACCAGAGGCCAGTCCACTTTTTCTTTAACTAATACCCAACCTGGTCCCTCAAACATTCCTGTACCCCCCTGGAATCTCATCCATACCTCCTTCTCATTCATACTTCTTTGCGATGGCACCCTGACTGTACTGGGAAATGTTTACCTTCTTTGACAGAAGGTCACAGATGAGGGCAAGATCTTCATTTCCTCCAACAGACACTGTGAAACAAGAAAACAACTGAACAAGTGAGTTTGAGGAAACCATGAAGAATCTCCACACCAGAAACCTTCTTCTGCCCCTCACCATTTATTCTCTTCATCAGCTGATGAGGCTGTTTTCCCTAATGCAGTGTCTGCATCAGGACTTACTGGAAAGAAAAACCCATTCCTCTACAATTTTACAGATGAGTATAGCTAACTCTCAGGCCCCAATCTTCAAGTATGATTTCCTCACTTGGGACAAACGGTCAAGTTCCCTTGGCAAGCTTTCTCCAGGCTCTGAAGCAGAGATAAATGATATCATAACAGAGGGGCATCTCATGAAAAACAACTCCCATCAAACAACACTTGATGCTTGAGACAGAGCTGCTAGATGGCTAACCAGAGTAGTGCCAATACAGCATGCCTACTGGCTACAATCTTCAGGCATCCTTAAAGAGTGCCAGTCAATGACTGAGGACTATAATTTGAAGGTCTAGACCTCTTCAAAGTGAAACCAGTGACATCTTTTATTCACTGAAAGACCTCAGCACCACAATGCAGTCAAACAAACAAGGAATCCTGTGGCACTTTTAAAGACTAACAAATGTATTTATTGCATGACCTTTCGTGGGAGAAAATCCCAGTTCATCACACGCTTTGAAGATGGGAAACTTACAGAATGGGAGGAAATTAAATGCAGGGAAGTGTATGACATAGAACAGGTCAGGTTGTAAGAGCAAATCAAAGTAGATGTTAAGATTCAAACACTGGGGAACAGCATATAGAGGAAGATGAGGTCAAATCACCTTGGGAGACAGACCTCTCCTCGCTTACAAACAACCCCACAACCTTAAACAGATACTCACCAGCAACTACAGACCAAACAACAGAAACATTAAAGCAGGAACATATCCCTGCAACAAACCACGTTGCCAACTTTGCCCACATATCTACACAAAAGGATCCATAACAGGACCTAATCAAGCCAGCCATTCCATCAAGGGCTCATTCACCTACTTGTCCACCAATGTGATTTATGCCATCATGTGCCAGAAATGCCCCCCTGCCTTATATATTAGACAAATAGGACAGTCTCTATGCAAAAGAATAAATGGACACAAATCTGACATCAGAAATCACAACATTCAAAAACCAATAGGGGAACACTTTAATCTCCCTGCTCACTCCAGAGATGACTTGTTAATAGCTGTGCTCAAACAAATGAATAACTTCGAAGAGAAACTGCAGAACTGGAATTTATATGTAAATTTGACTCCATTGCCTCAGGGTTAAACATGGACTACGCATTTTTTCTCATTACAACAGGTGATTTGATTTCACCTTTCTCTATATACTGTTTCCCAGTGTTTGAATTTTAACATCTACTTTGATTTTCTGTTACAGCCTGACCTGATCTATGTCATACATTTCCTTGCATTTAATTTCCTCCCATTCTGTAAGTTTCCCATCTTCAAAGCATGTAACGAACTGGGATTTTCTCCCACGAAAGCTCATGCGATAAATAAATGTGTTAGTCTTTAAAAGTGCCATAGGGCTCCTTGTTTGTTCTGCTGAACTAGACTAACAAGGCTACCCCTTTGGAACTCCAGTCAAAGGGGCTATACATCCTCTCTGCTAAAAGGAAGTTCTTCCTATCCAGAGTCCCTCTTACCAGTGACACCAGCATAAGTCTCTCCCACAGTCTACCAACCATCTAAGAAAAAGACAAGGTTCTCTCACAAGAGAAGCTCACCTTCCGCCTCTCAGTCCAGTCTGTACCTGAGAAAAAGCAGCAAGTTTACAGAACTGTCAAGAGCCCTGGGCTGAGTCTGATGACAGAGCTCCATCCCTTGTTCCTACCATTTTGCAACTGCCATTCCCTCTGTGCACATTTTCACATAGAAAACCATCTAAACCACAAAGTATCTTGAATTCATAGTAGGGAACAGCTGCTATAAATGCTGTATATTTTGATATCTCCATGGGCCCAAGAGTGTTTACTCAAAGTCTGGCTATAGTGGCAGATATGTATAGATATGTATATCTACCTGTACCTAGACAACTGGCTCCTCTGAGCACCACTAATGCTTTCAGTATAGTAACCAGAATTTTTCATATTTCATGCTTGAAAGTAAATGATGCAAAGTTAACTATGACTCCAGCCTAGTTCCAAGAATTTCTAAGAACAGTCCTAGACACCACCATGGCAAAGACCCTTCTTTCATGAGAGCAATTTCCAGGAACTTCTGAAATCTTAAATCAGATATCAGTACAAATCCTTGTATTACAGTAAGAATCTGCTTTAAATTGCTTGCCTACATGTCTTGCCTGCAGTGTCTTTCTTCCCCCAATAAAGGTGATTACCCTCCAAACCCCGATAGATGACACTACTGTCTTGTAGTATATCAACAGGCAAGGAGGGAATGTGGCCATCACTACTCTGTCAGGAAGCAAATTTGGAAATGGCATATTCAGTATAAAATAACACCCATAGCATCGCACTTACCAGATGTGAATAACCACCTACTGGACTACTCAGAAGACAGCACTCACCACAGTGACTCTGTCTTCAGATGGAGCATCTCCAATAACAGGGTTATTGCTATTGAAGGTGCTAGGTCGACGGAGGTTATTGCAGATACTAGATCAATGGAGGAGTGGTGCATTGTGGGTAGCCCTGGGAGGGGGCCTGGAGGCCAATTAGGTCAATTTAAGGGCTTTCCCCATCTACACTGGATTAAGTCGACTTAATAAGGTCGATTTAAGTGTTAAGTCGACCGTAAGAGGTGGTGTTATTAAGTCGACTTAAGGAAGTAGGAGTATTGCCAGCAGATCGAGGGATGTGATAATTCCCCTCTATTTGACACTGGTCAGGCCGCATCTGGAATACTGTGTCCAGTTTTGGGCTCCCCACTACAGAAAGGATGTGGATAAATTAGAAAGAGTCCAGCGGAGGGCAACAAAAATGATTAGGGGGCTGGGGAACATGACTTATGAGGAGAGACTGAAGGAACTAGGCTTATTTAGTCTGCAGAAGAGAAGACTGAGGGGAGATTTGATAGCAATCTTCAACTACTTGAAGGGGTGCTCCAAAGAGGAGGGAGCTAGGCTGTTCTCGATGGTAACAGAGGACAGAACAAGGAGCAATGGTTTCAAATTACAGCTGGGGAGGTCAAGGTTGTATATTAGGAAAAACTTTCTCACTAGGAGGGTGGTGAAGCATTGGAATGGGCTACCTAGGAGGTGGTAGAATCTCCATCTTTGGAGATTTTTAAGGTCGGGTTAGACAATACCCTGGCTGGGGTGATTTAGTGGGAGTGGTCCTGCTTTTTAGCAGGAGGTTGGACTAGATGACCTCGTGAGGTCCCTTCCAATCCTATTGTTCTATGATTCTATAAGCGCTTACGTCGACTTAATAAAAGCCCAGTGTGGATGCAGCAGTCTGTAGGTCAACTTAACCTTCCTTAAGTTGACCTAAGGCTCCAGTATAGACGTACCCTTAGAGATCAGGATAAAATCCAATATGTAGACAGATTATCCCATATCTTCCTACTACATAATTCTTCCAACTGCCTCTAAAGAATCTCATATTGACCTATTAGAACCAACATACTGGATAAGATGGATCTTGCGTTTGAGAGCATGGCAACTTCTGTATTCCTATTCCTAAAATTCTATACTATATTCTAGCAAAGAGAGAACTGTCAGTTCAGACAGAATCCACTTGGCTACAGTTTTTGCTTGTCATCATCCCCATCCAGAACTCCACAATATTCTCTCTCTCTCGCTCACAATTACCAAATTCCTCACAGGCATGGGAGTCACTGGAACTGGGCAAATGGGGCACAATGCCCCGAGTCTGGCCATGGACCCAGGGCTGGACCTCTGGTGGTGGCAGGATCTGGCCGTGACTCCAGCTAGGGACCTGGGGACCTGGATGAATTGATTGGATAGTGAACTGTTTCAGAAATATATTCTTGAATAGAAGTTAAGATTCTTTTTTTTTTTTTTTAGATTTGTGGGGTCATTATTTGTTCATTAGACTTTCATAAACACCTAGAGAAAATATTCACAAATTGAAAAGCCTTGTGAGATATAGTATAAGTTATTTGTCTGCAAATTTATTTTGGAACTATTATTTGTTGTTCACCATTGGTTCTCCTGTTAGAAATGTTTCAATCATCCAGTCAGAAGGCACAAATGATACCATGTAACAAATGACAAAGCATACAATATTAAATGGGATTCCTTGATGAAAGGGTTACTATTTATTTGTTTTCAATTTTTGGTGGTGTGAGTGAATGGTATTAGCATTTTGCTGGATTTGTTCAGCAGGCATTAGCGTGGACTATTTTGCATTAAAGTACTGGGCAATGTGACAGATTAAAACCTATAAAATCTATAAATAATTCATATTAAATAGACAACAGAATTAATGTTAGGCTAAATCTAAGAATTATGAGCCCCTTCTTCCGAAGGCACAGAAGCAAGGCATACAATGATCTGTCTTTAGTCAGAGATAATTGAAATGTCAGCCTCTTGACCACTTTATGCTGACTAAGGTGTAGGCAAGATGAAAGGTGCATTTGAAATACTACGTTTTGAGGAAATTGGGAAGTACTTCTAGATCTAGATGGCAATGTTAGCAGAAATGAGACAGAACAGCTATTCCATGGAAAACGAAGACTCTCGTATGCATCTCAGATGGAACTCTTTATCGGATGTTACATTGTGGCTACATCCGCATTTCAACAAACAGTATATCTGAAAGGATGGTAGTTCTGTGACTGTCACATCTGTACTATCAGAAAGAGTCTCAGACTGGGATTCAAGTAAGAAAGAGGAGGAGAGATTGAAAGGGTTGGAGTGGGAAAAGCAGCGAAGATTTCTTAGGTTTAGTTACCATGAATGAAAAAAATTACTATCTAGATGAGCTTCACAAAGTGTCAGACTAGATAAATTATGCAGGCAATCTATTTTAATCTGATCTCTCTACTCCTCACAATCTTCTTCTTTAATTAGACCACTTGAGTTTTATTTGGGAATTTCATGCTCACTATTCTGGAGTAGTAAAACCGTCTATCTCTGAAAGGAGGTGGTGACAGGTGACAGAAAGCATTTCTTAGTCAAAAGGGACTAGTGAGTCCCCTACCATAAATTGCAGTTCAGAAGACTGAGGTCTGACAGCTCACAGCAAAGATTACTAGCTAAAACAGAGTTTAAGGGTGACAGGTTACCTGAACTGAAGGAATACAGCTTAGTATGGGAATCTCTTCTGATTTAACATGGTTGCACATAGTGGTGGGAGAACAGAAACATAGGCATTGCTGTTCTCATCCTGCTCACTGGATGAGGCTGGAGAGGCTTCCTGTCCCCCTAAGAAAATAAAGCTGCAGACCTAATGCTAACATCTTTCTCAAAAAGCTTTGAACAGTTTGGGTCTCTGAGATTCAGATTTATGTGGACTCTTCTGAGTCACCCACATGTCCATAGGTCATTACATTTATTTGTATTGCTGTTCTAAAAACAAAATGTCCCTGTGACAGGCTGCTCCCCAAATCTGGTCTGGTGTGTCACTATGACCCCTTGATTCCCTCTCCTGAGACCCAATTCACCATGCCCGCTGGGTGACCACTCACTCCTGAGTCAGTCCACACCAGCCACCAGTGTGTAATTGGTCCCAGGGAGTGGGGGTAAATCCATTAGCCACACAGGTGTTGGTCTCAAAGCGAGCACACCCATCCCCAGATACCATGCTGGGAGCCACTGTTTTACAGGGATTGGGGCCCACTCCCAATCACCATAGTCTCAAATTCATCCATTTAACAAAGTGGATTCTACCCAGCCTTCCACATCCACAGCCTCTAAAAATCACACAGCTTTAGATAAAACAAATACTAGTTTATGGATCAGAGTATGATTTCAAGTGAGAACATGGCCAATCAAGGCGGAATCATATTATAAATGAGTCAGGAGTGACCTCTATCAACTAAAAGGTATAACTTCATGCTAATCTATCATATCTACCTAAATTGAACTCATAGTCCAAGATTATGCACAAAGTGTTCAGCTCTTCGATGTTTTACAGCCATTCTCTGCCTATTACAAGGCAGGGCCCAGATCTTGCTTGAAGTTGGTTGCAAGATGGAGTCTTCCAGGCAAAAGCCTGCAGCTTCTCTCCCTCATACAGTCTGTGTCTTTGTTTTTACAAACTACTGACAGTCCCTCCCCCTCTGTCATGCTGTGTATCTCTTTACTTCTACCTGAGCCACGGAGGGCATTAGCATTCCCTTTGACATAGACTTCTCCAGTCTCTCTGCTAGAGATAGTCCTGAGAGCTGAACCCTGTAACATGCTTCACATCTGTACACACATGTTGCTGTAGGAAACATGATATCACAGCAATTATGTAGACTATGTTATGAGCATTCACAAATGAACCTAGTATAGTGTTTTTGGCATCAAATACATAATTACACTGCAAAACTGAACAGAAAAGTTACACAGATTATAGCCTAGGGATGCACGGATGTCCATCCCGTGACAGTCCCTAATAACGTGTTTGGCTGGCTTGTCACTGTATTTCAACTTCTTTGATTTGCATGTTCCTTCCTGAATGTGACCATGTCATATCAAGATGCATGGCCAAGGGAGATTTGCACTTGGATTTAAGGGATTTTGTATATTAGACAATATAAGACTCATTTCTTCTGCAACAGGTTCAAAATGTGCTGTTATTTAATTGAATGCCTGATCTTAGAGTCACTGCACTATGCTATGTGCTATATGACTGATTACCTCACTCCCTGGTGACCTGCATGGATGCTGGTCATTGACACACCTCACTGAAGTTTGTGATCAATAACAGGTGTCAGGTCTAGCTCAGGCTGCTCCGTTGGCCTCTGTTGCATAGCCTACTCTGGGCCTCAACCTGCTCCATGTGCCTATAGCCAATCATGAACCCATGCAACCAGAAGGCATGCCCTTGCCCACATTCTACCCTGTGCAATCTTCTTCCAGCTACAGCAGTCTCTTTGGAATGGTACCTGGGCAAGCTAAATGATTACAGGTCACTTATCAATTACCCATCCCCAGTTGGGCAGGGTTGAGCTCCTCTTTGGCAGTGACAGTTCCATCCTCCAATGGGAAACAGATGTGGCACTGATAAGAGAATATCAGGGTTAGATTTACTTTAACCCTGGCCCTTTAAGATTGTACCTTGTCCCTTTAAGGATTTGGAACTCTGCTGCAGAGGCCAAAAGGAACAGAGACGGGAAGGATGAAGTGGTCCCAGGAGGGTGGTGGTTGTGGTGAGACTGAGCATGTCAGTGGTTGGTGCAAACTGCCTTTGTTTGGGCTTTTTTTGGATATTGACTCTAATAAAATTCTTGTGTTAAAACCATTTGGGAGTATAACATATGCTGACAATTAGGAATGGGTTTTCCTCCCAGCTCCCTAATGAACCAGAAATCTCAAGGGCAGAAAGACTAATTCCATTCTTCTGCCCACCCCCTAATCAACCTTCACAGCACTGCTACTAACATGCAGACTGGGGGCTCCAGACTCTACCTGTTCATTGCTTTATGAGTCCAAACTCATAAAGGGCCAAAATCAGCCTTAGCTAATACCACTGACCTGCATGTAATTACAGTAGGAATGTTTTGGCCACATCTGAGTACCTGACACACTCTAGAAAGACGTTTAGGCCCATAACTCAATGTTACCGAATGCTACAATTTTGAACTGGAATTGCAGATGTGAGGTGCAATATAGGAAACAAAGACAGAAAGACTGAGAATTTATTGCTTATCGACATAGAAGAAATTAACTTTCTAAGATGTATATTTTTAAATTCTTTCTTATCTAATAGGTTGTAACTTAAATAAAAAGTCTAGCCTCAAGAATTAAATTTATCATGACATTAGTCTAGCTATGTTTATAGAAAGCTCAGGTTTTAATTTGATTCTTTGTCTCTCTAATAAATCTCATTCTAATTAAGACAATTGAAAATGGATTATGGTGACTATCAGTGGATGCTCTTTGCTGGATTCTTCAGAGATAAAAATAGCCAATTTCTGCACTCAAGGGAGACAAAAACAGTACAAGGAACTAAGGGCTACTCTTCCCTAATCAGAGTGACCCTCCTGATCAGCTGATCGAATCTGTCAAGACCCTCTGAGGAAATCAATCTGTTAAGATCCAGAAGTCAATCTGTTAAGATCAACCTGGCAACTGGAGTAATGCTGAGTTGAAGGGAGGCCCCTCCCTTTGACTCAGTGCAGTGGATGAGCCAGGCATAGGGCAGTCAAACTGATATATGCAAGTTATTTTAAGTAACTTGAGTATCAATGTGTGACTGCCACTGAAAACGGTAGGCAGTGTAGACCTGTCCTAACTGCTGACAGAGACCAGAAGTAGAGAGTTCATCCTCAAAGGGTACTGCAAGAAAGCTGACACTGAACTGGACAGTACCCCTGTCGTGTATCTTCAGGGCTGGATTTAGGACCAGGTGACCCAGGCAACTGCCTAGGGTGCTGGGCTTGAAGGGAGTTTTTATTGTTAGCTACAAAAGGGAAAATAGAAAATTTGAAGTAAAATCTTTCAGGTATTCCATATGTGGATTCATTTTTCACTAACCTAGAATGTTCTGAACCTTTTGTAGAATCTCATGGAATCTTCCATGCTTTCTGAGAACTACATTTTCTTCTTCAAGGAGTGTCCCTGTGGGTGCGCCACCTTGGAATTCTGGCGCACCCCCACGTCTGGATCAGAGAATGTTCTAGTAGTGCTCATTGTGGCTGCATAGGCACCGAAAGGCTGTCTCATGTCTGTTTTGGCGCCCTTTCAGCACATGCATGGCTTGACCCCCCTCAGTTCCTTCTCAAACACTTGTGGTCTCAGACGGAGCTTCACTTCACTTCTCAGCTTGTCGTTTTTGAACCCATCCCGTACTTTTACCTCTGGTTTTTTTTGTTCAATAGCCTCTTCTCTTTTCCTATCTTAATTCTAAAATAAATAAATAAATAAATTGTTCCTCCCTGGACTTAGTCATGCTGGGCTCCCCCAACTTTAAGCATTATGAACAATGTCATGACGCCATGCCAGCATTTGACGGCTACAACATCTGTATTAAGTGCCTCGGAGAAGAGCATATTTCTCAAAAATGCCCCCACTGCAAGAACCTGAGTGCAAGAGCTAGATGAGACAGGGACCTTTGCCTTAAGCTTCTTCTTATGGAGCGATCTCTTAGACTAGCTTCTGATCCCAGACAAGGTGAACCAGCTTTGCAGCTTGTCCGGTTTCCAAAATGGCGATTAACGCCACCTTAGGTGTCCTCTAAGAGGAGACAATCACCATCACCATCTCTAAGACTTGACCGTACCAAAGAGGCAGTAGGCTCCTCGGGTACGACAACTGATAAGTCCAAAAAAAGGTCTGCGTCAATACCGTCAGACCATAGGGACAGAACAACCCAGTCTTCTAAAACCACGGCCGGTAAACACTCAAAGACCGCTGCTTTAAGGGCACTGTCAGATCATTTGGCACCTCAGACAGCCTTGGCACCGACCACAACAGCACTCTCAGCACCGATGACCTTGACACCCACTACAGCAACCACAGCATTGATGACTGTCTCGGCACTGATGGACCCACCCTTGGTGCCACAGAAATTGGCATCATTGCTCTCAGCACTGGCACCTCCTGCGCCATGCCCTTCCCTGAACACTCCATGCCAAGAAAACATGCGGAGAAAAGAAAACACAATACCAACAAAGATGCTCTCCACGCTGTTCTCCATCATCCCAATTTTACAGCACAGAAGGCTCCCCTGCATCACTATCTTGTGCAGGCACACTTTCTCCAATTCAATTTTTGAGCAATGACGAAGCCAAGGACCAAAGACAGAGATTTTCACCCCAGCCACCATCACCTGCAACACGGAAGCATAGACCTCAACCACCTCATTTTCTGCCATTTCCATGGTATGCTCCCCCATGGTATGGCCAACCACAAACCATCCCACCTAACTGGCCACATTGGGACCCCTGATCCCATTATTCTGCTCCCTCATCAAGGCCATCTACCTCAAGAACACACTGGCCACAACCTAAGGCTAAGATTCCACCAAAACAGGTCTCTGAAGAACTTATCAAAGAGGAAAAGGATCTAAAACCCACCTTTCCACCCCATGATTCATTATCATCACCAGATGAGGTGATTATCCCCTCTCCACCTACCATGGCCTATGACTTAAAACAATTTCAAGATTTATTCTACTGTGTAGCAGATTCCCTAGAGATCCTCATGCAAACTGTTCAAGAATCCCAGCATAAAATTCTTAGGATCTTGCAAACCAAGTCATCCACGAGGATCGCCCTTCTGATGAATGGAGCCCTAATGGATCCAGCAAATGACATTTGGCAGACACCTGTGATAATTGCCCCTACATGCCCGAGGGCAGATAAGAAATATCATATCCCTAAGTAAGGATTCTGAATACCTTTTCAATCATCCCCCACCAAATTCTCTTGTCGTGGAGGCTGCCAGTCAAAGGTACAAGCAGCTATATAGCAGATCTACTCCCCACGACAAGGAAGATAAAAAAATGGACATCCTAGGGAGAAAAGTATACACTTCTTCCACTCTTCAACTTTGTGTCACAAATTACACTGTATTGCTTGCAAATTATGACCATGTCAATTACCTTAAATTGGCTGATTTTATTGAGCATATTCCAGTTAATAAAAAACAACAATTCCACACAGTTATTAAAGAAGGTCAATTAATATCAAGGACAGCTCTCTAAGCAGATCTTGATGTAGCTCACAGAGCAGCTCGCTCTATAACCACAGGGATAGTAATGCACTGATCTTCCTGCCTCCATTCTGCAGATCTTCCCAGGCAGCTTCAGGCAGCAATCGAAGACCTGCCCTTTGATAAGAAAAAATAGTTTTCAGAAAAGACAGAAGAGTTGATGCACACATCTAAAGATTCCAGAGCAACTCTATGTTCTTTCGGAATCTACACACCCATCACAAGATGCAGGTCATATCAATACCAACCATACAACTCCAGGTATCAGTTCCAATTCCAGCCCAGATCTAACTGTAGGCAACAGGAACAACCACCAGGCACCAGACAGTGCACACAACGTAGGAGACAACCCTCTAACCAAAATTTCAGCTCCTCAAACGCAACCTTCAAAACCACAGTTTTGAAGTTACAGTCAGGAGCCGACAAGACTGTCCTGAAGTTCTTGAACCAAACCACTCCATTTCCTATACGAACCGTCTTCAATACTTTTACCATTCTTGGACAACCATAACTACGGACAGATGGGTCCTTGACACAACTAGGAATTGATGTACCATCCCCTTCATTTCTAAGGCACTATTTCATTACCCTTCCCCGTTCCTCTTTAGGGACACCACTCATGAACAACTTCTACAACAGGAGATCAAACATCTCATTCTCGTGGTATGATAGAAACAGTTCCAACCCACCACCAAGGCAGGGGGTTTTATTCACCATACTTTCTCACCAAAAAGAAATCAGGTGGCTAGCAACCAATCCTTGATCTTAGAAAATTGAACAAATATATAAAACCTCAAAAGTTCAAAATGGTTACACTTTCTTCCATCATCCCAGTTCTTCAACAGGGGGACTAGTTTGCGGCCCTCGACCTGCAAGACGCTTACTTTCATATTTCTATCCACGCTGCTCATAGAAAATATCTTAGATTTACTGTGAACAATAACCATTATCAATATGCCATTCTACCCAGCTTTCAGGGTCTTCTCAAGGACGCTCTCAGTAGTTGTGGCTTACTTGCACAGACAGGGAATCACTATCTTCCCATATCTAGATGACTGTCTGCTCAAATCCCACACATACCAGGACGTACTTCAAGCAGTCACCTTTACCATATCAACCTTTCGAAATCTGGGCCTCTTAATAAATTTCTAAAACTCTACAATACAACCCCCACGAATAATAGAATTCATAGGTGCAGGTCAAGATTCACAAACACCCAGAGCTTACCTTCTGGATTCCAGGTTCAAAACAATCACAGACTTAACAACCCTAGCGTTGAAAGCGCCAACAATCACTGTACATAGCTACTCAGTCATATGGCCGCAACTACCGTTGTTGTCACAAATGCAAAACTGCACGTGCAATCTTTGAAACTTTGGCTGGCCAAACCTCAATATCACTCCATCCACAGGATAATCTCTCTACCAAGAGAAATAAAACATTCCATACTATGATGGACAAACCCTCACAACCTCACACAGGGGGTATTCTTTGTTCAGCAAGCTCCCTCTGTTTCTATGTCAACCAATGCGTCTCTCATGGGATGGGGCACTCATCTACCTCAATTAACAGCCATGGTACACTTACCTCATGCAGATGTCAATACAACAACCGATTGCCCTCCCCTGATGAAGGACATCCTGACACAACACAGAGGTTGCATAATTCACCCAGAACCTGAAAAAACTACACCTGATACCCTGGTTCCTCTTTGGTTCCAACAGGAGGAACGACAATGCTCTGAAGCAGTAAAACACATCCCGCTAAACAGCCAAAAATCTTCACTCATAAAACTTACCTGCAAAAGTGATCCAGGTTCCATAACTGATGTAATCAACATAAGATGGCTCTTACTTCCATATCAGTTCCAATGATCTTGGAATATCTGCTGCACATAAAACAAACAGAACTCTCCACCATCTCCATCAGAATGCACCTCGCTGCCATTGCAGCCTCTCACAACAAAAACTCACTCTTTTCACACCAAGTTATCAAAGGTTCTAACAGGGCATACAGAATCTGTACCCGAATATATGTCCACCTACTCCTATCTGGGACTTCAACTTAGTCCTCAGAACGTTAACTAAACCACCATTTAAGCCACTTGAAACGTGTTCTCTCAGTTATATGTCTATGAAAGGGCCTTCCTCATAGCCATCACATCTGCACGAGAGGTCAGTAAACTGGCTGCTCTAATGGCCATACTTCCATATACTGTATTTCACAAAGACAAAGTAATGCTCAAACCTCACCCAAAATATAATCCCAAACTGTCTTCTACCTTTCAGGTCAACCAAATTCTTCACTTACCTATATTCATGCCAAAACCTCATTCCACACTGCACAACGCTGTTCTCCATACCCTCGATGTCTGATGCGCTCTGGTCTTCTACCTGGAAAGAACAAAACCATTCAGAACAACTAATAGACTATTTGTCTCCACAATTGAAAGATCCAAGGGTAACACTATCTCAAATCAATGATTATCAAAATGGATCTCTAACTGTATCCGCGTTTGTCACACCTTCACAGGGACTTCCCCACCAGACCATGTTACCTCACATTCCACGAGAGTGGTCTCCACCACAAGTGCCTTCCTACATAACGTCCCTCTCATGGATATTTGCAAAGCCGCAACTTGGGCTTCAGCTCATACATTCACAAATCACTAAGCTATTGACCACGCATCACGCACAGATGCAAGAGTTGGACTGTCTGTCCTGGGCATTATGGAAAATGTCAACTCAGAAGTCCCTTCATCCTAACTTGGACACTGCTTTGGAGTCTCCCAAGGTGGAGCACCCACAGGGACACTCCTCGAAGGAGAAAGGAAGGTTACCCACCTTGTACGGTAACTGAAGTTCTTCAAGAGGGTGTCCCTGTGGGTGCTTCACCACCCACCCTTCTCCACTCTCTACTTTGGAGTGCATTCTTATCACTACCAGATGGAGAATGAACTGAGGGGGATCGAGCCACACACACGCCAAAAGGGCACTAAAGCAAGTGTGAGATAGCCTCTTGATGCCCGCGTGGCCACGATGAACACTACTAGAAGATTCTCCAATCCAGACACGGGAGTGTGCCAGAACCCCACGGTGGAGCCACCCACAGGGACACCCTCGAAGAACTCCAGGTACTGCACAAAGTGGGTAACCTTCTTTTCTTTGTACTTCTTAAAATGCTGTGAACCATACCCTTGCGGGTATATAAGGAACTAACGGATGAGGGCTAACATTCTAAGGCTGCCCCCTACTGTAACACTATTTAATACTGACCCATCCAGTGTTGGTGAGCAGTTCAATTTCTTGTTACTATATTACTACATTTCAGTTATTTTAAAAATTAAAAGATTTCTATAAGCTTAGAGGAGACACATTTTCATTTGCTTATATATGTCATGAATAAATACAGATTTACAAATCCTAGTGTTCAAATTTATTCTTATGTGACAGGGATAAATCATGCACGCAAATTGTGTATCCAAGTTGTGAAATGGGCTACAGATGCAATAAAAATAAAGTATTCAAAAGTTTAACAAATGGAGGAGTACCATTTGGTTTAGGGCTAGCCCTGTGTACCTTTGCTCTCCTGTCCAAAAGACTATCACTTATACCAAACTCCATAAAGAGAACTCATTTCTGCTTTAAGTTTGCATTGGCTTGACTGAGAGTTGTATAGATATACTTAAAGGCAGAACTGAGCACATGAAGGCCTTATTCCTGCAACGTCATATCTTCAAGAATAATTTCTCCCACATTGATTCCCATTAACATATTAACTGCATGCCCAGTTGTCTGTAACCTTGGGTAGGTTCAGGATGTGTGTTATGAGAGAAGCCATTTCAACATAAAAACAATATGTCCTTTCACAAACTAACCAAAGTGACTATGCAATAAAAGTTTCTATTCTACAATATCCTAAATTCAGAAGAGAATGGTATGTTCAGTGTAAATTTAAAAGATGGTTAACTAGATTTGAATTTATATATGCCAGCAGATATTTTGAGACATAAAATGAGAAATTACATTTTAAAGGAAATGCATACTTTAACATCTTTTTATTTAAAAAAAAATCCATTGAATATATTCGACTTAAGCAATTGTAGAATGTGCTACATTTTATAAATTATTGTGTAGCAGAACTAAAGCTTTCCAGCTGTGTGGCCACTGTCCTTATAGATTTTAGTTTAGCCAATCATTCAAAAATCTGGTAATATGCATAAAGTGCATGTAAGCAATAGCATTAACAGTAGGGTTTTACAACAGTGAAATCAGCAGGCAATGGTTTCATTATAGGTTGATGCCATCCAGTGGTTCAATAGAGTGCTGTAAATTATATATTGTATGCAGTTAGATACTGTCTAATATTTGCAGGGTCAGATTAATGTGTATACTTGTTTTCCTTGGAGATTAACTTTACTGTTTAATTGAACAAATCCAGTAATGATCTATTTATTCATATTTCATAGATACATTATAACTTGCTAGGGGAAAGTCTCCAGATATAGGGAAATGTTGGAGCAATATACTATTAAATTAGGAACCCACATTTCATTATGGTAAACCGGGTTGAAAGTATGCATTATTTCACAGAAATGGATTGATTTTATATTTAAGAACTCATTAAAATAACCTTGCTTTCTCATCAAGTGACTATCAAGAAAATGAAATAAAAAATGAGGCTGCTACAGCACAGATTTATATAGTACTAAATTACCCACCGTTGCATAATAATTCTGGAGGTCTTTCATTTTACTCACATTGTGCTAGCCACCTGTAAAATATTTTGGCTGCCCAGAACTGCATAAAATTAGGTATTTCTGGAGTTCAAGGATAGAAAGCCAAAACCATGGTTTTTTAAACTATAGAATTTCACAGAGAAGTAGTAAACGTATTTTAAATGGTGCATTCAGAGATCCACCTATAATATAGCAGTGGTTCAACTTATTACTCAGAGTGCTATCTTACAAAAAATGGACATACTTAAGATTTAAGCATTCCTCTTATATTGCTAACAGATGAATGCAATACATCAACCAGCTGCATGGAAAGTGGCTGAAGACATTGAATTTATTGTGGCTAAGAAATGACTGTTTAAAATTCCAGCACAGCTATGCAAAATTATAATGAAAATTACTAGTCCAGGCAAAAAATCTACTTGCCCAGCTCTTACTATGTATGATGATGATAAAAAGGCATATCTCACTCACCCTTCAAAAGTATTAGTAACTATAGACAATTAGAAATTTGAAACATCATAATAGCTCTTTTGCTGGATCACCTAAATGAATATAATGACTATAACAACAAAATACAACTCAAGAGCATTGACAGTCCCTTCAAAAAGTCACTGATGAGTAACTGTTGTCATTTAAGGTGCCATTTTTAGTGGTATTACATCTAAGATGCAGTCAGGAGACTTGAATTATGTTCTGAGTCTGCCACTGACTCACTGTGAACCCCACTCCTCCAAACAACCATGCAGGGAGAATACATTGCCTTTATAAATATAAATATAAATAAAAAAATATAAATTAAATATAATTGCCTTTATAAAGAAAGGGAAAGGAAGAGAATGGTCTCACAGGGTTCAATATGAAAAATAACACTTTAAAAATATTTTTTTAAAAGCCATTACCGCCTATACAAAGTAAAAGATACAACCACACATAGGTCACCCTCACTATATAAGAAAACACTTTAATTACTGCAGCTGTCTATCTGGTGCTGTCCCAGACAGATGAGCAGATTAATCTATTTGGAGCACTGGAGTAGGGAACACAGAACAGAGACATCAAAGAGGACATGCAACATGCCCCTCCAGAAACTTTCCCCAGATAATTTTTTATCCCCGTCCTCTATCAATAGCCACTGGCCTTGTTCCCCCAACCTCCTTCACCTGGCCCTCCTCCCAAGAAATTATACAGCCCATGGGGCTCTATTTAAAGCAAAGAGAGAAGAGGACAAGGCAAGAGGCTCCACATAGGGGCTCAGTGCCCTGTTCTGCCAATGAAACAGGACTCTTGTCACAGTCCAGGGTAGCACCTAGAGGGAAACACAAAGGAGGGAATCATTAGATTAGTAACAATTCACTACACTGAAAGTCAAAATAGAAACTACTTGTACAAACTACTAGTAGCATTACTTTTACTTTTATTTTTTAAAATAACATTGTTTTAGGTCTAAACTCCTTGAGCACTAGCAACCAAAACTGCTTGTCACCCCAGGGCACCAGAACTAGAGGTAACAAGACCTTTCACTCTGGTATGTTGTCCTCTTCTGTGGGGCTGTTGCCGGCTTAGATGTGATTCCTCTTTAAGGAGTGGGTCATTCATGGCCAATGGCTGGAGAAACCAAAACCTCAAATGTATAGACCGTACAGACCCTTGGTGATATGCAACTCGAACAGAAGCAGACAGGGTTGTGATGGGAAGGATACTTAGCCCTAGACAGGGCCTCAATACCCAAAATTTAGGTGGGAGGTCAGAAGCAATATTGGGATGTATATAATGAGGAAAATGGGAAGCAGGATGTGCAAGGGGATACACCTTGCATGCTATTATGGAGCAAACCCAACACCCATCTGACAACCCCTCTAGCAATGTCTATGCATGTTGTTCTTGGATATGCAACACAGAAGATATCCCTTGCTCTTCATGCCCTCAAGATGCCTGACAAATCCTCCAGCATCGCTGGCTCAGATTGCAGTGCTGGGGCGCAATATTTGTATGTGAGAATTAGCTAATCTGCTCTTCTTCACCCTAAACAATGTGTTCACAATGACATTAATGAAAGCCACCTTCAGGCTGCCAAGTCTCTGTTTTTCCTTCTTGGGGTTCTTAGCCCCACTGACAAATCCAGCACAATCCTTATAGTCAAGATGGCACTCCAGGCTAAGGAGTCAGTTAGGCTGCCATATTTGGTTTTAGATGCTGAGCTCCTGTCTGAAAATGTCACTTTTTCAAAATGCTTCCTTAAGCATGCACTTCTCATTAGCATATACTAAAGAGTGATTTTCACCTGTTAATAAAATGACTCTGAATCACTTGCATACCCTATTTTCAAATGTATCCCTCTCTATCATAATCTTAATTAGCTCTTGACACAGCCAGAATGATCCGAGGCATTATGCACTTCAGCCTTGGTACTCGGTCTTCAGCAACAGAGTGCCGCGCTCTAGCATAGGCTCACTCGTCTCATACAAAGATGATTGACATACAGGTAAATTCCACCATGTGCATTATTTCAGTTACACTTAAATGTACTCTTTTACCATGATTAGCAGTCCTCTGCAATATTGCTCTGCCCAGTGGCCACAGAGAGGAAAGTATACCAAAGCGTGTGACAAACTCTGCGATAAGCCACACCTATTCGTTAAAGACTAGTTTAATCTACCACGTAGTCATCTGCATTCATGGTGCCCTTTGTGGAAAAAATTTAGCGGGTGAGAGATTATTATACAGCTGAGCTTTATGGTCTGCAGAGAAAGTGACAAATAATTATCTTGTCTTAGACTCCTCTCAATAGGTGCATCTACTCTGGCAACTTAGATTGACTTAAGGAGGCTTAAATCGACCTAGACAAAGCCATGTCCACACTGGGCTTTTATTAAGTCAACTTAAGCATTTCCTTAAATCAACTTAAGGTAAACTTAGGTTGACGTAAGCCTTAAATCAACTCCTTAAGTCAACTTAAAGCCAGTGTGAACAGGGATTAGCACCTAAATCGATCTTATTAAATTGATTTAAGGTGTTAATTCGACTTAATAAGGTCAACTTTGTTAAATCGACTTAAAGTCAACCTTATTAAGTTGACTTAACAAAGTCGACTTAACTTTTCTAGTGTAGACATAGCCAATGTCTTCCTGGGCTTAATTTACCATAAAGGCAATGGAGCCTTCTCTGGTTTCATACAGGATATGGAATTTCTGCTGTAATGGCATTTTGCTAACATTTTAGAGACCATACATCATGTTGATGTGGACAATCACAGACCATGACATACATTATTGAGGACTGCAAAATGACTCAACTTCTCAAATGTCTTTGTGCCTTGACTATCATTGATAAAAACACTGTGGTTTGGCTTGAGCAGATTGCATATGCCAAATAAATACATCTCTTGACAGAGGCTGCAGCCTCCCCATGCCAGCAGCCTCTCTCTTTGCCCTGGCCTACATGTTCCTGTGCCCCAATTTAACTATCTGTAAAATGGGGTTACTCACTCACCTTTTTAAATTGGCTTGAGACCTACTGATGAAAATCACTACAGAAGTCTAATTTTATAGTTGTAAAATTACACTGTTACCTACTGATCCTGATAAACTTTGCTAACAATAGGCAATACATGTAAATTATTAATAACTTATTTTGGAAGCCCTGGAAGGATTGAAAATTGTTATTTTTTGAGTGAGAGAGAGAGAGTGGTCCAATATTTGATAGCAGTGACAAACTAAAATCAGATGACATCTCATTTCTTCACAGAAACAACTTTCACTGACGCCCAGTATTAGAAAGTCTACTGCTCCCTTTGGAATGACAAGCTGTGCATCTGTTCATTGATATCATTAGTACATGGTAAACCCATTTTTAAGTGCATTAGAGATATTACTAGATGATAGTGTCCTCCATGAAATAGCATATTTTTCATAATCTCATTGATTGTGGTGTTTGTGGAAAATGAACAGTAAAATATGATCAACATATTCCTTTTTCTGATTCTGTGCATAATAGATGTAGCGGAGGGAAGTATGGGATTGAAGAAAGCAAAACCCAAAGACAAAGAGAATCTGCACACTTTAATTCTAATAGGAATGCAAAGGGTATTGAAAATGAGCCACTTCCATGACAGCCACTTCGTAGGGATTCCTGTCTACTGACAATAATGATTATAGCAGCAATTGAATCATTAAATTCAAGTTACAAAAAGTCTTTTGAACACTTAATTGTTGTAGCTCCGGGCATTTCTGTCCCCCCGGAGTGTTGAGCAATGAACAATGAATTTAGTGTGAGCTTTGCCAGGTTTGTAGGGTTTCTGTTACAGACTTAAGTTTGTATTCATGTGTGCTAAAAGGGCCTGCTATCATTTTCTAATTATTTTTGCTTCTCATCTCAGCTCAAAACTCACAGGTAGTCAGTGAGACAAAACTAATATGAAAATGGATTTGTCACTCAAAATACCTGAATTATCTCAATAGCAGCAACATTTCCCCTGGCTTGCTTCTTTGGCTTTAGGTCACAGGCAAGTGATAAGAGGAAAAGATTAACTGTCATAAGATGAAAGAGTCTTGTGGCACTTTTAAAGACTAACAGATTTATTAATCGCATGAGCTTTCGTGGGAGAAAATCCCACTTCGTCAGA
>ML685756.1:30031601-30049898 GCA_007922175.1 Pelusios castaneus | reverse complement strand
TCTGACGAAGTGGGATTTTCTCCCACGAAAGCTCATGCGATTAATAAATCTGTTAGTCTTTAAAAGTGCCACAAGACTCTTTTGTCTTTCTACAATAGACTAACACGGCTACCCCTTTGGAATTTGTCATAAGATGGTTGAAGTCAGTTCATTTCTATATAAGGGGCATTTGCAAAGATGAGGACCACGTACCATGTGATAAAGTTGCAAAAAAGGCTAATATTCTTCTGGGGTGTATTAACAGGAGTGTTTGTTGTATGTAAGTCACGGGAGGTAATTGTCCCACTCTAGTCAGCACTGAAGCGGCCTCAGCTGGTGTACTGTGTCCAATTCTATTAATTTTATGAAAGATGTGGATAAATTGGGAAGAGTCCAGAGGCCAGAAACAAAAATGTTAAAAAGATTTATCAAACATGATCTATGAGAAAAGATTTTTTTAAAACTGGGCATGTTTAGTCTTGAGAAAAGGAGACTAAGGGAAGAGCAGATAAAAGAGTTCAAACATGTTGAGGGCTGTTATAAAGAAGATGGTGATCAAATGATTAGGTTAGCAAGATGCTTTCTGTATGTGCACTATCCTAGATGGACAACTGATTTAATCTAATATGGCAATTTCTATCTGGAGGAGTAGAGCCCACTTCCTATAGACATCAAATGGTTGACTTAGAATATGGACTAGGTGACTTTGTTAGTTCTTGGCCAATTCTGTGTTGCTCTTGGTGAGCTAAGCATAACTCTAACACTGATATTATAACTTTTGAAATTAAATTTTAGTCTTTTAAACTTTGGTCCTGTGCACTCAAATTCAGCTAGAAGGAACCCAGTAAAACCCGCTTTTATTTTTTATTTTTGTTTATATGGCAGCGGGGAAATGACTGGATAACTTAACTGTTAACTTTCTTAATTTTGAAATGTTTGATATTGTTTTAAGGTATAATTTTTGTAAAGAGAATGTTCCATGGTTTTTATGTGTTAACTGTAGTGTACTCCAACCTTCAACCTCTTCTAATGATATTTTGTGATTGGATCAAAAGAGAACTCAACTGTAGTAAAGAATCATTAACACACTAAAGATACAGCAGGGAACAGTCTTACATTGGAAAGAAGGTTGACTTTTCCATCTTTAATCTATATCATTAATTATTGCAACAGAAGTAACTTTTGCAGACTTTCCCAGTTGTGAGCCTGATTTTGGAAGACACTGAGTCCTTACTGCAAAGAGTTGGTCACTCTCTGCCACCTCAAATTGCCATGAATGTGAATTTATAAGCATCTTGTTAGGATCAAGCTCTACATTTCAAAGTATGCATATCAAGGAATGAATTTTATGGCCATAGATATAGAGACCCTATAAACAAGATGTATCTATAGTATTTATCTTGCCTTTCCTGCACCATGAGTGAAGGCATTTTTAATTGTATCATTAGTTAATGTATCACTTCAGTTATAAGCATTTTGTTTGTTTTATTTGCAGCTGTTTTGCTTCACAGAATGTACAATATCTTCAAAGTACAACAGAGCATTTTACACACTTTCATTCTGTGTTTAACAATCTAAAAGTTTGCAATAAAAAAAGCTTAAAAACAACAAATTACCATGGCATCGTCATGGTCTTACAGTCAAAAACTATAATGAAAAGATTCCAAGGATAAAACAATTACAAAGAATAGCATTTCAAGGTTAAAGCCTTGACTTTCTAGTGTATCTTTTCTCAGAAGCATTTGAAAAGCTCTTTGGAAACAGCATTTCAGTCCTGGCAAGTGCTGTGCTGTAAGTTTAATGTAAGTATTTGTCCTTTGGGAATCCTATATTTCTTACATACCTTCTCTTAGCTGTGTCAAGCATTGAGTACATTTCAAATAGAAATTGGATTTATTGAGTCTTCTGTGTAAAGCTGTCCTTGCTCCAGAGACCTTCCAATATGAGAAAACAACTGACAAATGAAAGAGAAAACATACAATTTGTGTTTTGTTTTTGTTTTAAGTAGTAATAATAATAATTAATAATAATCAGCTATCTCCAGCAGGCCCTCTACCTAGCCATTGTTTAGCTAATTCTGTGCAGGCTTCCTGAGACAAGATAGACTTGAGGAGGATTTTAAAGGAGGTGAGAGTGTTGTGCTTGTTGACTAGTTCAGAAAGGCATTCAAACTGCTTTTGTACATTGTTCAGCACTGTTTCTTAGATATAGATGTAGCAGACAGAAGGATTTGAGGCTTGGATCATTGTCACAGTGGAAAGCATCTTGGGAGGGTGACATGAGCAAAGGAGAAAGCAAGTGCAGAAATATGAAAGTTCTTGAAAGCGAGCATGATATTTGTAATCCCGTTTGTTCTTTAAAAACTCTATTGCTTTGTAGGTTATTGTCACTGAGACATTTTGCATGGAAAAAATCATTATCTACAATGGGAATTTTCTGGGTTATTTTAAAATATATTGACAAATCACAAAATACAAATAATTTATTACCATAAATCCTTGAAATTAAGAGTTAAGTGAACTTTAGTGCTTCCGACCAAAAACAGATTTTTATGCAGCGCTTATTTAACTAGAAAAACAATAGAGTCCTGTGGCACTTTAAAAGACTAATAGATTTATTTATCGCACAAGCTTTCGTGGGAGAAAATCCCACTGACGAAGTGGGATTTTCTCCCACGAAAGTCCGTGTGATAAATAAATCTGTTAGTCTTTAAAAGTGCCACAGGACTCTGTTGTTTTTCTGCAATAGACTAACACGGCTACCCCTTTAGAACCTTATTTACTATTGTACTTTCCATCAATTCAGACTATTTCTTCTACTATTTCTGCAACAGAAGCCCAATTCCTTTATTTTAAATTATATTTTAAACAACATACTATAGTGTCACCTTTCAGTTAGCCTGTAGATTTTTCCCTTCCCCTAGATTTTCTGCCAACCTCTTATTGCTTCCAAGTGGCTTCCCTGCTAGCTGTCTTTAACTTCCTGATTCAACCTTTAGAGCTAATCATTTGGAAGCAGCAACAGCAGGAGCCCGAAGGCTGACAGCAGGCAGCAGTTTTACCTTTGAAATCCATTCCTGGCTGCCATGCTCTGTCAGTGTTCCTCTGTTGGCTGGAACACTTTAACTTTTCATTTTCCATTTAATGTCTGAATTAAGAGTTTAGCATGGTTTCTACAAAAATCAACTCCAGCTTAATGCAGTACTGTACTTGAAGCACTCAGCTCTCATAAAATACAATGGACATGGTCAGGACTGGTCTAGATGATCTCCAAGGAAAAACTTCACTTATATTTCTGAGATAAGGTCCTGATGGTTTTGTAAGAGGCATTCCTTAATGTGTATTGATATTGAACTAGTGTTTTAGCAAGTTGCTAAAAGAAATGTGTTATTGGAGATGCCAGCTTTCAGAAGAAATGTAAAATCCAGATCCTATTTAAATGAAGCAATTGCCATTTGCAATAGGATGAGTGTTAACCCCAAAGTCCTGGTGAAACGCCAGATTGGGTAACTGTATTTTATCTTAAAAAACAATAAAACAAGGTGTTCTGTGGCACTTTTAGGCTGCGTCTACATTTGTAAATTAAGTCCACTTAAGCTTGCTTAAGTGGACTTAATTTACCCTGCGTCTACACTACAGTTTTCTTAAGTCGACTTAAGCAACTTGCTTAAGTCGACCTAAGGAAAACAAAGTCGACAATGAAAATTAAGTCGACTTTATTAAACCTCAATTTAATTCGACTTAGGGCTTAAGTCAACTCCCTACAGTCGACTTAAGCCAGTGTAGAAGTGGGGTAGCCCTAAGTCGACTTAGGGCTACCCCAGGACTGAACCAATGCCCTCCCTGCCGAGGGGGGGCACAGGGGGAGCCTGTCATGCCCCCCCCCACAGGGCAGGGCAGAGCCCTGCCCACCCTGCTCCTATGCCCTACCAGGGTCCCTGTCCCCCTTTGCCCCATTGTACTTATGTACAATGGGGCAAAGGCTGAGCCCCCTGGCCCTGGGCAAGGGGTGCCCCCCCCCCCCCAAGGACCTACCCTAGGTCCCCCTAGCCCCTAGAAGTCAACCTAGGCATCCAGTGTGGACACTCTAGGTCGACTTTGTAAGTTCCCCCCAAAGTCGACTTAAAATTTAAGTGTAGACTCACTAAGTTGATTTAAAGTCGACTTAAATTTCCAAGTGTAGACATAGCTTTAAAGACTAACAAATTTATTTTTCTTACGAGCTTTCTTGGGCACAATCCCACTTCATCAGATGAATGAAATGGAAAATATAGCATGTTGGCTATAAATACAATTGTTTCCACTATGTATAAGTTATTTTGTTTGCTTTTTAAAGAAAAATTCTATAAAGCACCTTGATCTTTAACTATCCTTTTTACTCCAGGTCTCTCCTATGAAGTTCTAGGACAGGATCTAAATGTTTGCTCTCTTTCAATTAACATAGCTCATTGGGTGATGAAACTTTCCCTTAATTAGTCAGTCTTCGAATGTCAGTCATACTCAATGATGACTGCGGAGGAGAGAAAATTAGCACTTAGCTCAGCAATAAGAAGGGAATCCAGCATTTGAAATAAAGTTTCTGTGACAGTTAGGGCAGGAGAAACTGGAAAGTTTCTTGATATTATGCTGTTGAAGATGGCGGTATTGATATGCTGCCTCTCTGTATGCATCAACTGCCTGGAGAGAATCACATACTACAGATTACATCAATCTTTGACAACTTCTTCCCAGTTTTCTATGTTAATATTTGCTTTCTTCTCATTCAGATTAGTCAGTAGTATCAGGGTGAAAAGGGATCTAAACTTTTAGGAAACCTATGTTTGTTCACCTCCACAGTATGGTTCTTAAGAGTAACTTGATGACAGTTACACTAGATCACAGCCTATAGGGTTGTTCCTCATCATACAAAGTACAGTAGTTTTGGCTGATATTTTAATATCCACCTAAATACTTCCATTTAACAGTCCCATATATACAAATACTAAATATTATGTGTTATTTTTATCAGGGTACTGTACACGTCTAAAGAGATTCTATTTCCTATGAAGCTTAAGATTCACTGAGTTCAGTCTCCTTGTTAATAGTTCAACTCATTTAACTCTGTACCTCAGTAACCTGGCTGCTAATCCTACATCCCAAGGGCTTTGTGAGGTTTATCATAATAAACCATCTTCATTAGTATAATAATTTCCAATCCTCTGATTAAAGCACTATGGCTGAAGATTTCCAAGTTGTTCATTTATTTTGAGCTCCATTAAATCGGATGTAGTTGACACTTTTGAAAATGTTTGCCTGTATTTGTGAAAATTTAATATAATCCCACAGGTAACTTCATTTAAAAGAATATAATATTAGTTAAAGATGATATCCCCCCTATCACTAATATAAACCTTAAAAAGAAAGGAATATGTCAATTCATGGCAATTTATCTGAACCATAGACTAATGCTCATGTAGCACAGTTTTCACTAATAACCTCATCATGTTAACAAATACTCAGGGTTGACATGTGCAGCGGTGCTATAAGGAGGGCTTTCGGATGTATGGCCACTGGGTGGCATTCCTGGACAGAGGACTGTTCTCTTTGGACTCCTCCTGAATAAGGAGGGACACACACATCAGGGATAGAGGGTGGCACAACTTATTAAAAGAACTTTAAACTGGAAACTCAGGGAAGATGATTGGGAGATGCTCAGATAATCTCCATGCTTGATTCTAATATTTATTGGGATGGTAATCAAGTAAGTGAGGATACAGCAATAGAGTAAGGAACAGCAGTAGGTAGGGGATGGGCACGAAGAGGAAAGATAGTACCAAAACCAATGAAGCGAACAGTGAGGTAGGCGATACTAGCAGTAGAATAGCTGTACTAAATTAGGCAAGGAATCTGGGCAAAACCAAGCAGAAACCACTGACATGTATGTATATAAATGCAAGGAGTCTGGATAACTAAACTAGAACTACTGGGGCAGGAAATAAAACCACATATTATAGAGGTAACAGAAACATGGTGAAATAGTAGTCATGACTAGAACACAAATATTGAAGGATATGTGCTGTTCAGAAAAGGCAAATAAAGCTAAAGATGGTGGGGCAGCATTGACAGTTAATAATGAGGTAGACTGCAAAGAAATTAGAAGTGATGGAATGAATAGAACAGAATCTGCTTGGGTTAAAATCACTTCAGGGAAAATAGCTATCAGTAGCTCCCCTGGGATAGTGCTTGGGGTATGCTACAGACCTTTGGGATCTAATATGAATATGAATAGAGACTTCTTTAATGTTTTTACTGAAATTAAAATTACTGGGAATTTTCCCAGATATAGATTGGAGGACAAGTGCTACTAATAATAGAAGGGTCCAGATTTTCTTGAATGTGATAGCTGACAGATTTCTTCACCAAATAATCACTGAACCAACAAGAGGTGATGACATTTTGGATTGGTATTTCTAATTGGCTGTAGGGGACTGTGATCATGGGTTAATTCAGGTTAAACAAAAATAGATCTGCTACTCAGGTCCCTGATTTCAAAAGGACAAACTGGTCTGTTTCTGTGAGAAGATAACTGATTTTTTAAACAAAGGAAATGCAGTACATTTAATTGTTGCACAGCTGTGGTATTACCCAGGGTATAATCTGGACTGCTGACCAGCTGCGTTCCCTCAGCTCTCTAACCTGGAGAGCTTTTTACACTGTTTTTCTGTCAGAGCAACCACTCGTGGACTGCTTACACACAGTCTATAGCATGTAAATGACTCCCAGCTATACTGTATGAAAGCTTAACTAGTCACTCATGAATAATATTGCAGAGTGACACCAGCAAAGTCCCAGTCCCAGACTTCCCCAGAAATGTGCATCTTATACTGCCCAGATCTTTCCTTCCAGACATTACAAGGTCGTTTGAAGCCTGTCATTTTATTAACAGAAAAGATTAATGTGATCTTAGGATGCCTCAGGTAAGGTATTTCCAGTAGAGATAAGGAAGTGTTAGTACTTTAGTAAAAGGCACTGGTGAGACTTCACTGGGAATACTTTGTGCTGTTCTGCTTTCCCATGTTTAAGAAAGATTAATGGTTATGGAACACTAGATGGACCCCTGAGTTACTACAGAGAATTCTTTCCTGGCTGCTCTGTCTTGCTGAAATGCTCAGGATCCAGCTGTCCACCATATATTGGATCAGGGGGGAGTTTTCCCCTCTATCAGATTAGCATAGACCTCAGGGGGGGGGGGGGCGGCAGGGGTTTGCTTTCCTCTGCAGCATTGGGCACAAGTCACTGGCAGGTTTCAACTAGTGTTAATGGAGGATTCTCTGTAACTTGACATCTTTAAATCGAGATTTGAGATCTTCTGTAACTCAGCCAGAAGTTATGTGCCTATTACAGGCCTGCAATGTGCAGGAGGTCAGACTAGATCACTGTTTCTCAATGACCAATCTGTCAACCAATGCCAGTATCTGACATCTCCCTAACACAGTTTAAGTAGGCAGCAAGGTACTGGACTAGATAATCATGAAGGTCCCTTCTGACCTTACATCTATGTGTCTATGAGTACAAGAGAGACAAGGTAGGTGAGCAATATCTTTTATCGGACTAACTTCTGTTGGTAGAAGGGACAAGATTCAGATCTTCATTGATGTCTTCCTCCGAAAATTTTTTAAAAAAAAAGATGATGATCAGAAGTTGGTTTAATCATAGATATTATTCTCATGTACCTTGTCTCTCTCCAGGGTGAGTTGATTTAAATCAAACTGATTTAAATCAGGTATTTAAATCATTATTTAAATCACCAAATGGAAAAGCCTCAATTAAAAAAAAATTAATCAACTATTTCATTTGTACTTAAGTTCTTGTCTAAAGAAAAGTACATTCTTATTGGTGGATATCACTATTTAAGTATGTTGATTTACACCTAAACAGAGCCTTTACACTCAGCTTGGTCCATCTTTTTGGTATCTGGGAGCGTACATTATACCTATATACATTTATTTGTGCAATGATATAGCTGAATATTTTCAGTCTTATTAATGTTATAGTTTTAGTTGTGTTAGAAAATGAGGAATGATATATTGCTTATTTACGAGATAATTACGTTTTTGCTCCTGATTTGTGTCAGGCTCCATTAGAATAGTAACTGGAATTTAATTAAACACACAAAACAGAACATAAAAATGTTATCAAACAAAACATCCTTAAATATTTTGGATACACAAACTTGTCTTATCAATACATGTTTTATATTCACTATTATATGATTTATTAATTAAAGGAACAGAGGGATCAATTGTAGTCAGATTATTTAGATTATTTCAGAACAATCTGGGAAAATTTTCAAATATGTCTACGTGAAAGGGAGCTTATAGTAGGAGTTTAAAGTCCTGCTCATCTATGTCCCTTAAAAAAGAAAGAGCAGTCTCCTAAGTTACTTAGGTTGTCCTTCAGACTTTTAAAACTGATAGATCTCATTCCTGCTCTCCTCATGTTTATTCATAGACTGGAAGAGAAAGACAAGTTTGCCTGCTTTTTCAACTTGCAATCATTTTCTCTATTTTGAATGAATTAGTGCAAATGAAGAAAATATTCTTTCTGTGCCTGCTGCAGAGGCTATTGCTGTCAAAAGCTGGTTCAGCACTTCAACAACTCTGGTGCCAGGTGCTAACTAGTGACTTCTTCAGCGACGTGACTTTAAATATCATCAGCAAACATGTACTGCTTGAATGGTTCACCTCCAGCCCTGAAATGTATTATGGTTGGCATGATTGATGGGTGATTAATAGATGCTTATATCATAGCAGCAGCATCTTCAGCAGTTAGGCATCTACTCTCGTACTTTGGGATGAGAATATTGGCAAGAAAATTTAACTTTGCTGATGGGTATTCCTTTCTTCAGTGTCTCGAGTTCTTTGCAAATTTCAACAGCATCAGCAATACAGCAGCACATTTTCTGCAGTTTGTACCATGTTATGGAAATAGTTTTCAGTATATTTGGCTCTACTACATTTCTCTTTAGTCCCATAGACTGCGTCTACACTGGTAAATTAAGTCGACTTAAGCTTGCTTAAGTCGACTTAATTTACCCTGCGTCTACACTACAGTTTCCTTAAGTCGACTTAAGCAACTTGTTTAAGTCGACTTAAGGAAAATAAAGTCAACTTAATGAAAATTAAGTCGACTTTATAAAACCTGCTTTTGAGTAGACCTAAGGCTTAAGTCGACTCCCTAGAGTCAACTTAAGCCAATGTAGCTGTGGGGTAGCCCTAAATCAACTTAGGGCTACCCCAGGGCTACACCAATGCCCTCCCTGCCAGGGCAGGGGGCACAGGGGTAGCCTGGCATGCCCCCCCACCTGGTGGGGCAGAGCCCTGCCCACCCTTCCCCTATGCCCTGCCAGGGTCCCTGACCCCCTTTACCCCATTGTACCTAGGTACAATGGGGCAAAGGCTGAGCCCCCCGGCATTGGGCAAGGGGTGCCCCCTGCCCCCATGGACCTGCCCTAGGTCCCCCTAGCCCCACAAAGTCGACCTAGAGCACCCACTATGGACGCTTTAGGTCGACTTTTTAAGTTCCCCTTTAAGTTGACTTTATTTTTCAGTGGGGACACACTAAGTCGACTTAGTTAAAGTCGACTTAAACTTACAAGTGGAGACATAGCCATATCGACTACTTTGTGATAGTTCCATCTATTTTGTTAAAATTTTCTCACAAATTTTCTTCAGAATCGGTCATTTCTTAATAAATAGCTCAGAATAGTCAACCACTGAATTCCGTTGTACATGTTGGGGCTGAATTAGATTGGATGTCCCTGCTCTCGACAGCGAAGCTGAAGCAACATGGTTGTTATGAAAATATTTTGCAGTTCCAGCAACATTTACTTTTATTCCTGGAGTTGTACTTAAGTCTTTAATAGATGCATCATATGAGCACTGCACCCATATGTTACAAATTTCAGGTTCCCTTCATTATCATCTAGATTTCTTCTGATCTTTGCTACATTTGCAGTATTGTCTGTGACAAAGCTACTTACTTGAATTTTTGTTCCCAGTTTGTAATAGACCCATTACATCTTCTAAGAATTCTGCTGCACAGGCATTTCCTGATGTAACGATTGTTTCTGTAAGATAGACAACCCCATTTTCTGTTGTCATGTAAGCACATATTACCGGATCATTGGGTATGTTGCTCCAGCCATTAAAACTCAGAATAATGAAATTCCCACAAAATTTTTCGTACACTTTTCGCTTTCCTTCTCGTATACTGTATCCAGCCACCTCCCAGCAGCATCTGCTCTGCCAGGTGGGGTGGTGCTTGGTTGTAATGACTGAACCATGGCTATGGAATGTTTATTCTGAACAAGACAAAAGGGAGAATCTGTTGCATAAATAAATCAAGTAATCTTTTCATCTGTGAAGTCCTGCTGGAATCTGCTGGTTCAATTATGAATGAATCCATGGATTCACTGGATGATGAAGAAAATCTTTTACAGATAAAAAAACGAGAGTCCTGTGGCACCTTATAGACTAACAGATTTTCTTCGGCATAAGCTTTCGTCCACGAAAACTTATGCCGAAGAAAATCTGTTAGTCTATAAGGTGCCACAGGACTCTTGTTGTTTTTTCCTGTACAACAGACTAACATGGCTACCCCTCTGAAACTTTTACAGATAATTCACTGTCTGACTTATCTTTAATTGCAGCATTGAGGGTGGTAGCAGCGGATGACTCTGAAGTTGTAGAGACATTCCAGAAGATGGACATTCATAGCCCCCCTTGTGTCCAAAATGGACACTGAAACAAATTGGTTTAAAAAAAAAAAGTCACTATCACTCACTATTATTCAGTGCACTGCTTTAAAAGAAATGAGAATGTAAAAGAAAGGGTCCTCCTTCTACAGCTGTTTGCACTACTGTTTATGTAAAACAAACAAGGTGTCCGGTGGCACTTTTAAAAACTAACAATATATTTATTGCATGAGCTTTCATGGGAGAAAATCTGTTTATGTGACATAGTTTATTCTAAACCCAGTTTTATAAGGAAAAAAATAAATCACAAAGATGATCTAAATATATCCTTAAACCTTTATCTGTAGCAACATATCAAATAGTTTGAAAAGATCCAGAGGGGTAGCTGTTACTCTGTGAAGAACAAAAACAAAGAGAGTCCTGTGGCACCTTAAAGACTAACAAATTTCTTCAGGCATAAGCTTCCATGGGCTCCAACCCACTTCATCAGATGCACAGGCTTGTCTGCTAGTAGAGCTCCATTGCACATATCTTTGTTTAGGATAAAAAAAAAAATACACATCCATAACTGAGTTGTTCCTATAATTTTGCTTAGTACATATGTGCTAAGACTTTAGCTGCCTAATGAAGCCTTGACCCCCTCAAGACATAAAATACTTTGTGCCTGATTTGATAACACTGACTATTAGTTTGCTGCTGAGACAATTTGCATTAAGGATGTTGCAAATGTCTCACTTGAACATGCACAGAATCCAAACGCAAAAAACCCTACACCCTTGTCATCCTCAAGGACAGCAGAAAATCACAGGCATGAAGGAGATTCCACCTGTCTTAGGGTCTGTATGTGATCTTTGCTTCCCTACACAATTTTCTGCAAACTGTAAGCTTTACATTTTAAAAAAACCCCAAAAACTATCCTTTTCTCTTAGAATGATTTGACTGTCACAGTGTGAACTTATGTGCTGCTGTCCTGTTAACCTAGTCCCGAAGAAAACTCTCCAGGCAAATAAATAGATAAAAAGCCAAAGAATAGCTCTATGACCCTCACCCAAAGTTTTTTTGTGAACATCTAACTTCTGAGCCTCCATGGGTTGTTTAATTGCTTATATTTAGAACTCAAATACATTTTTTTTATATTGGTTGTTTTCTTTCTTTGTTGTTTTACTTTTCTTTAAAAAGCAAACAAACAAGAAAAGCGATTATTAATACATTAAGGTCACAAATTTAAACGCACTAAAGCCAGAAAATGGAAAACAAGTATTCTGACAAAATTAACTAAACTGCATATTGTGTGTGCATGCGTGCATGTGCATGCATGCGTGCGTGCATAGATAGGTTGGTTGGTATCTACCAGTCTGCAATCTGAAATATGCGTGGAATGGCTGAGTTAATGTCACTTCGAGGAAAACTTTTAACACTTTCATTTTGTCATTTCCTAACTTTTGGGCATTTACAGTTTTTAGCCTTATTTTGCAA
This sequence comes from Pelusios castaneus, assembly GCA_007922175.1. Lineage (NCBI taxonomy): Eukaryota > Metazoa > Chordata > Testudines > Pelomedusidae > Pelusios > Pelusios castaneus. The sequence goes on along the minus strand of ML685756.1, from coordinate 30,037,709 downwards.
TGATATTTTATTTTGGTAATATGTGTATACATATATATTTTTTCTGTATGTGTTTCAAATCTATCAAGGCATATCCTGATTCTCCACTTCACTTCCTTTTTCTTTTCATGGCGTAAGGGAACGATGGTCTTACTTAAAAAGACAGAGTTTGAATTTGTGATAACTGGCTCGTCAGATATTACCTCTATAAAAGATCTCACAAAGGAAGAGTTATCATTTTGAATTTGTGGGTTTTAGTCACAGAAAGGAGGAAAAGGCAATATCTTACCTTACAACTCTCCAATGTGATTGTGAATTTCACAACTTCAGATTTTGTAAAAGAATTAGTGTCTGCCATTTTCTTACTTCCCTTAACTTCCTGCTCTACACAGTAGAGCACAGAGTCACTCCCCATTGCATATTTTACAAAGAGTGGGGAGACTGCTTTGTTAATCATAATAATAATAGTTCTTAGGTCTTATATACCACCTTTCCTCCAAAGATTTAAAAGTGCTTTAAAACATTAATTAATTAAGCTTCCATACCTTTCAAATAGGTCCACTTGTGTAACCCAAGGGACAAAGAAGTTAACGTCCACACTTTGCCTTGGCCAGTGCTGCAAGGTGGCACAAAGTCACTGGGAGAGAATTCTGTGTTCTGTGAATCCTACCAGGCAAGATTTCCCACTGGGCTGGGGTTTGTGTGATTCAGCATGTTTGCTGCTGGTAGAATGTGTTGCCAGTTAGGTTGTGCTGGTATCTGGAGCTAGCATGCTGCCTAGATTCATAGAGTTGAACGCCAAAATGGACAGCTGGCTCATCCAGTCTATGTATCACAAGCTCTTAAATGTCATCAACTTACTCCTGCATTGAGCCCAATAACTTGTGTGGAACTTCAGCATGTCTTCCAGAAAAGTATCCAGTTTTGATCTGAAGACATCAAGAGATGGAGAATCCACCATTTCCCTTGTCTGTTTATTCCAGTGGTTAATCACCTTTGCTTTTTACTCCCTGTTCAAAAACTAGAATATAGGGGGGTTATCACTGATAGAATTATAATTCATAAAAATTTGTGCTTAGAGAATAGTTTACTTCTTAGTGGAGATGGTCCTCTGCTACGAAGTTTGGATCCAAAGTGAGAGAGGGTGGCTGTGCCTGGATTTGATTTAAGTTAAGATTTGATTCGATTAAGGTACTATCTCTTCATATGAGGCTCTCAAGCACTTCAATTTATTTGACAGTGATCCTGAGATATCAGTAGATATCCCTTCTTCCATAAAAAGAACTTGAGTTTCTAAGTAAATTAAACCTCTTCTTCACTCTCTTTGGTGATAACATTTCACATTGCAAACAGCTGGGCTGAGAAGATGGCTAGAAGAAGAGAAACCAGTAGCCTCACAAAGAAACTATGCCACACTGTGAAGTACTCTTTCATTGTCAACATTCTGAAGAATCAATACAAAGGAAAAAAGAAGATTAAGCCAAAAACAAACAAAAATTCCTTTTACTTTCAAACAAGCTTTGAGCTTCTCAGCAACAACTTCTTAACAGAAATCCTTGCTAAAACATATGAGCCCAGCAAAGCGTAAGGAACACATCACAAAGCAGCACTCACTCATAGCTAAATCCACATAGGTCAGCATCCTCAAAGGCAGGCTCAAGTTGTCCTAGCTGTGGTGCTCAATAATTAAAGCCGGTGCTGATTACTTTAAAACCCAGCATTCATGCGTTGTCTTCTCTTGTCCTCCTGTAAGGATAAAACAAAGCTGATGGATTCAGATTCTGTTAATAAACTATTCAACAAATAACAAAATAGAAATTCACTAGTTAATATATTGTGAAACAGCTAGAAGAAACAAAAATGAAGTAGTGCTTGGAAGTACACAAAAATGAACTAATAGGGGATTAAGAAAGAGTATGTTCTTCTAAAATGAGCATGGAGGAAAGAGATCAACTCAAAGTTGCTATAATGTGAGGATTTTGCCTTTATTAATTCCACAGATATCCAGGTTTCTAATGGCTAGGTCCCCCTCAGTTCAGCTGATGTAAATCAACGTAGTACCAGTGAAGTCAGCAGACCTATCCCAATTTACTTTTCATTTAGTATTAACATTGATATTTAGCTGAAGGTATAGCTCTACAATTGGATGAGGGGCAGATGAGAGCAGATCTTGCTTTAATATGATCTTTGTGTAGCTCTACAAAGGTCACTGTGCCTTTTTTCCAGTACACAGTGCTCCAAATGATACTGTATAACAAAAGTGGACACTTCCAGGGAAAAGTCATTTGGACCTGAAATCATAGCTATAGTGTTTTGCATTCTGAAAGAGGAGGGCAATAACTCCAAAAGGGATTGCTCCTATTATCTAAATAAACAGCATAATTCTTTCTCCATTTGACAGTGTGAAGAGTTTTTTCTATACTAGGATTTTTCCTCTAAAATGTCTCACTACTTCTGCCATGGATTCAGTGGAAGCAACAGGGATGTGGAGAAGGGTTCTAGTGTAGATGGGTGAACCTGCATCTTGAACACTGTTATGCAGTTCTGAGTTGTGTTAGAAGACGCCATGCTCAAAACACTCAGGGCTGCTCAGAGCTCGCTCTATATATGTTTCCCTCACTTCTGCTGCTAGTACTACTGCACCAGTAGTGGCAGTGGTGGAGAATTTTAAAGAAAAAGGCTAGCTTTAACTGTGCCTCACTGATCTTACTGACAAGAACTATTGCCTTCTGCATGTTTTGAGGAATCTGGAACAGCTTTAACAGCCATCATTTTTAATGAGTGCACATGCTGAGCAGAAATCCAGTTAGCTGTAGCAGTTAGAAAAAGACCAAACTAAACAGAAACCAAGAATCCTTCCAAAAGTCCTAAAGGAATAATAATAATTAATGTAGTTTATCACTGTAGTGTCTAAGGATCAACCAGCATTGGGCCCATTTTACTAGGCACTGTAGAAGCACAGAGTAGTAGGAAGTCCCTGCTCCAAAGACCTTACATCTAAATAAACAAAACAGATACCAGGTGGAGGAAAGTCCTAACAAATTGGCGGAGTGAACAGTGTGATGGCAGAAAATGTGTTTGTGCTCGTTTTTGTTTTGTGGGGTTTAGTGAGGAGGGGATTAACTAAACAGAAAGCAAAATAAAGGGAGAGTGGACAATAAAAGGAAGGAGGTGAGGGGCACCAGGTAGCAGAGAATGGGGGAAAGGGAGGCAGGTATGGAGTGAGACTATGAAGGCAAAGAGGCAGTTCCAGGCAGACAAAGTCCAATCAAAACTGCCGAAAATTCTCTGACATCATAGAAGTCTGAAATTCTCTGACATCATAGAAGTCTGATTCCACATGGCTGGAGGCGAAAAAGAGGATGGCCACATGGGTCCTACTGCCAACAGAGGGGGTGACCTCTTCACAGATCTAGGTCTGGAGGGTATTTCAGAGGAGAGGGGAACCTATTTGGGCCCAATCAGTGCCAAGAAATCTTTTGTCAAGAAAGCCTGGTCTTTCATTCTGGAATCAGTGCGAGTTTGCTATTGAATAAGAGCAGGACTGGCTGCAAGTAAGGATGGAGACATAACCTCCCAAGCCCTCCTCAGATTCTTATACGACAGGTTATTTCAGAAAGGTGAAATTATCTTCTTATGTTATGTAGATAGAAAGAGAAAATCCAGGAAGTATATTGTAAGTGCTTCTTATCACCTTATCACCATAAGGAGGTGTATGTTCCATAGAGGGTCGGCAATCATTGCCAGCCCCCATGCTAGCCTTGTCCCCCAACCCAGAGCAGGTGCCGGGGGTGTGGTCCCTCCCTTGTTGGCCCTGCCCCCCACCAGGGGAAGGGGTGACATGCGCAGGGAGTCTTCCCTGGTGGTCCCAATCCCCCACTGGGGATCGGGGCCAGCAGGGGAGGGGAGCTCCCTGTGGCCTTTTCCCTGCTGGCCCGATCCCCAACAGGGGGGGTGGGGTGGAGCCAGCAGGGGACAGGAGCCACATTTGGGCTCTTGCCTGTTGGTCCCGATCTCCAGCAGGAATAGGCTTTTTCTTTCTGTCCCCGTCCCCCAGCCTGAGAATCGAGGCCAGCAGGGGAATCTTGTGGCCCCAGGCCCCGCAGGACAGAGAAGCCACAGCGCCACAGTTCTGGGAGCCCTGTATGCTACTCTGAGTAGGTGCGCATGCCACCTTTGGCACGTGTGCCAGGGGTTGCCAACCCCTGTTCCATATCAAAGGAATAGGCTCTTTGCTGCAATCATGGGAACAATGTAGGCAACCATGGGAAAAGACTGAAAGAATTTCAAGGGAAATGTAACTGTTTCAACCAGCAAACAAAACCACAGCTAAATTATTTGCTAGTACTTCCGTTTATTTGCAACATTACAGGTGCACAGGTACCTTATCATTTTATTATAGACAACTGTCCAGTGGTCTCTGTTCCTACCTATGAGGAGCAGAGAGCTAAATACATGTCAAGATACTCCTCTTCAGAAAAGGAAATAGTCACAAAACCTTTTGTAAAGAACCTCAGACTGAACAGAAAAAAAATAAGAATGAGACTTTCAAACCATTTCCTAGGTTGTATGTCTGCTCAGCAGCTGTGGGTGTATGTTTAGTCCCAGGAAAAAAACAAGTAGCTCTGGTTATGCCCAAGCCACTAGTTCTGATAAAAAGAGAATGTTACAATTTTGCAGCATTCCAGTGTAGGGGGCCACCTCGTGGCTATTATAGGCAGTAGTAAATTATGTAGCACACAATGCTCAAAAGGCTGCTATTGCAATGGATTACATATTTTTCTCAAAATACCTATTTGAAAAGTCCTCATTACTTTCAAATTTCTTGTGTTTTTGTTAATGATTTAAATAGACTTTTTTCAAAGCATGTGCTTTTTATTTATTTAATTTTTGCATACAAAACAACAACCAGAAAAGAGGCCTATAATTACAATAGATATTATATGAAGTATTAGTAATCCCTTTGACATATAAAACAAGAGAGTTAATCAGTTTTTAGTATGTGATATTTCAAAGAAGGGGTCTTCCAAAATAGATATCCAGTCTTGCAGACAAACTTAGATTTCTCTCACAGTTCCTACTTTCCTCCAATATATGGAAATATATTGGAAATGTTCTCTCTTTCCAGGAAATAATGGTCAATCTATGTTCATTGTTCTGAATTTTTCTTTACAATTTTTGAAAAATTTCCAGCTTATGCAATAAATGAATTGCATAAGAAGAGATGAGGTTTGATTGAGGTTTTTGTTGGTTTGGTTTGGTTTGGTTTTTTTAGAAAACCAGTTCCTTAGCTTAGCCCAGGGGTTCCCAACCCCTGGCCTGTGGGTCAAAATTGGCCCGCGGGGCTTTTTAAAATGGCCCGTGCTGCCGGCTGCTAGCATGGAGCCAGGCTGCAGCCGCCCAATAATGGAGCACTCCTGGGAGCTCATCTATAGCTGCCCACCTCCCCTCCAATCCCAGCCAGTGTTCCCTCTAAGCTGCGCGGGTGCATGGCCGCGCAGCGGCCGTCGCACCCCCCTGCGCAGCAGTGAGGGACCCCCGCGCAGCCCGGCAGCCCCCGCTGCTCCCTCCAACCCCCGGGGCAGCCGATTTGCCGCGGCACACCCGGCCTGCGCCCAGCCTCTGGGCTGGCCCTCTCCACCCCCAGGGTGGGACAGGCAGGCTCAGGCTAGGGTCCGGAGCGCGGGCCTGCCTGCCTGCCCCACGCGGCCGGACCAGAGGGGTGGCTGCGGCAGCGGCGGGCTCCCGGGCTCCCACCCACCGTCCACCTCCTTCCCGGGGCCGGGCTAATCCACGGCCTCAGCCTCCCAGCACCAGGCCAGGATCAGCTTCCGGGGCTGGGGTATGCTCCCCCCCCCACCGGCGGCTTCCCAGGGCCGCGGTAGGGTCCTCCCCCGCCGGCAGCCTTGGCTTGCTTCTTTCTTTCCTTCTTTCACTCTTTCTCTCTTCCTTCCTTCCACCTTCTTTCTCTTCCTGTTTTCTCTTCTTTCCTTCTTTCTCTCTTTCTTTGCTTCCTTCCTTTCTCTTCTTTCTCTTCTTTCCTTCCCCTTTCTTCTTTTTCTTCCTTCTTTCTCTTCCTTCTTTCTTTCTCTCCCTTTCTCTTCCTTCCTTCTCTCTTTTTTCTTTCTC
>ML685756.1:29948601-30031591 GCA_007922175.1 Pelusios castaneus | reverse complement strand
CTCCCTTTCTCTTCCTTCCTTCTCTCTTTTTTCTTTCTCCCTTCCTTCCTTCCTTTTTCTTTCCTTCTTTCTCTCTTTTGCTTTCCTTTTTCTTTCCTTCTTTCTCTTCTTTGCCTTCCTTCTTTTTTCTTTCTTCCTCTCTCTCTTCCTTTCTCTTTTTTCCTTCTTTGTCTTCCTTTTTCTTTCCTTCTTTTTTCTTTCTTTCTCTTCTTTTCTTCCTCTTTCTTCTTTCTCTTCCTTCTTTCCTCTTCTTTCCTTCTCTTTCTTTTTTCTCTTCCTTCCTTTTTCTCTCTCTCTCTTCCTTCCTTCTCTCTTTTCTCTCTTCCTTCCTTCCTCCCTTCTTTTTTTCCTTCCTTCCTTCCTCCCTTCTTTTTTTCCTTCCTTTTTTAAAAAAACCTTTTAAAAAATTAATTTAAAATAAAAACCTTTCTAAAACTTAAATTTCAATTCAAAATTCATTCAAATTCAATTAAACACAATTAATTAATTCTATTTACAATTACTTTAACTTCAATTAATGCCTATAATTTCTGTCGTGTGAGTTTACACAAAAATTTTATTCAGAAAAAGTTTTGCACACGGCTTGAAAATTTTGCACACAAGCCGCCAAACCTTAGAGGGAACATTGATCCCAGCCAGGGCTGGATGAGGGATTGGGGGTTGGATCAAAGACTCCAGGCTGCGGGGGCCCATGGGCGGCGCAGCTGAAGAGTATGCTGGGGGCGGGGGCATGGGCCTATGCGACTGCAGGGTATGCTGGGGGGCCCATGGGTTGGCACAGCTGCGGAACAAGCTGGGGGGGCCGCGGACAGTGCAGTTGCAAAGTGGGGGGGTAATGCACGGGCTGGTGCGGCTGCAGGGGACCAGGGCAGGGGCCATGGGCTGGCATGGCCGCTGCAGGAGCATCTGCTGCGCTGGTGCTGCTGGCTGGGTCCCACACGCTTGTCCACAAACTGGCCCTGTTCGTGGGCATCCAGCCCCTTTTTCCTTTCCTTTCCTTTCCTTTCCTTTCCTTTCCTTTCCTTTCCTTTCCTTTCCTTTCATTCTTTTTAAAAAAACTTTTTCTTTTTTCCAAATTTTTAAAAAATCATTTTGGCTCAAGGGCCACAAATATAATTTTTAGAACCCTGAAGGGCCACTAGTCTAATTAATTTAAATTTAATCAATTGTTTAAATAAATTACTTATAATTAAATTGATTTAAATTTAATTAATTAAATTGTAATTATATAGACTGGTGGCCCTTCAGGGTTCTAAAAATTATATTTTTGACCCTCGAGCCAAAAAGTTTGGGAACCACTGGCTTAGCGATTTCGAATAATAATCATTCCACAGTTCAGTCTTTCCCCCCTCATTGTCTTATACTGCCAGGTATTTTTTCTATTTTTTTTCTTTTCTTTTAAAAATAAGTTAATAGAGAGAAGATACTCTTAAGAGCATCTGGTTTGATATTTTGCATAATACAATGCTACAGACTTTCACCCAGTAATTCCTGAACCAAGACCAATAACTACTGGTTGGGCTACAACATATCATTTAGAAAGACATCCAATCTTGATTTCAAACTTCAAGTGATATAAAATCCACCACATCTCTTGATCATTTTCTAAATCCTTTATTTAAAGCTTTCATTCTAATTTTTTTCATTCTAAAATTTAGAACTTATCATTTTTAAATCCTTCATTTAAAACTTCAAGTGATATAAAATCCACCAAATCTCTTGATCATTTTCCCCAGTGAAAAATTACTCTTACTGTTAAAAATTTGTACCTTATTTCCAATCTGAATTTGCCTAGTTTCACCTTCCGGCTATTGGATCTCATTATGGCTTTGTCTTCTAGATTGAACAGGCCTTTCATAAGAAATCTTGACCCAGCAATAGGTATTTATAACCCCTATGGCACCTTTCTGAGCCATTTCAAATTTTTCAACACATCAAAAAAAAGAAACTTAAATTAATGAAATTTACAGGTTAAAGTAGCTCAGTCTGCATGTTGGACATGCATTTAATTTCAGTCCCATCCTCAGATAATGTAGGAAATCCAGAAAAGTACAATCTTCCTTCAGCAAGAATGTATACATAATAATTTATTTGAAATAAATCTCCATTACAGTTTGTTGTCTTCTGCAGGAGTGCTTTGTACTTTCCAGCTGATTTAGTTGTACATGGCAGTGCTTTATTGTGTATGTATTTTGTAAAATCAGCAACTGGCCATGAATGTGCAAACTTATCAGTTGATTCTACAATCTATTCATTAGCACACAGATCCATCTGTCAAGGTCAGGATTCACACTGAAGAGAGGTGAAAAAATTAATATTCATGTGCAATATGGCCAGACTTGAACGAAGTCTACTGGAAGACTAGAGAAGGACCCCCTTTGTAATTTAGCATCATAATTCCTTCTGTTTATTACTATGCTCCAGAAGGTTTGTGGCTCTCATTTCAATTGACCTATCATAATTTCTATACACAGGAATCATAGATGATTCTATAAAAGGTTTGGAGCAATGTTTCATTGTTCTGTGGGAAGGATGTGTGTACTAGAGACCAATAAAGGGATATTACAATCCTGTCCAATATGTATTGCATATACTATTTAAAAAATATTCTGACAACTAGTTTTACACTGAACCATTCAGCATTGGTCTGAGGAGGGCCTAGAGATTAAAAATGGCAATGGAACAGTGAGGATTAGGTTTAATGTTCTAAAATGAGATTTGGGAGGTTCTCCAAGAATATTACCCTAGGAAGGGTTTGCCTTGTTGGTGAAGTTAGCCTGTATAGCTGGGTTTGATTGCCTAACATCCAAGGGGGGTGTTTGTCTCTTTTCTATGGGATGCACATGGGAGAAATTATACAAATGAATCATGGAATTTCACTCTGGAAAGCTCTAAAAGCTGGATATGAAAAGGTCTGCATGTTGTTAAAGCAGTTCTGGACTGAGAAACTATGAAGGCTCCAAGTATGTATAGTGGAATAAATTATCTCTGCATGTACAGTTTTTTTTAAATCCCTATTTATACTCTTGCTAAACCTGTTTAAGGTTCATATCGTTTTTCTGGAAGGAGAATCTCTTATTCCTTTTTGGATATTACAGTTTTATTTGTTTTAAGCTCCAAGTTGAGCAAAAGTTATTAAAGGAGCTCAGACTGAAACTCTTTAGAGGAAAAAAACGAGGCTGATTACTTCCCAGCTGCCACAAAAGTGCAGGAAGTGGCCTGGAAAAGGGAAATCCATCCACCCAGAAATGCAGCGGTTCCTACAAAAGACTGGAGTAGCAATGCCAGCGCCTCGGTTGTTTATGGTGCTGGAGCCTTGCATCCAATTACACATAGATCCCACAGCCACTTCTCTGTCTGATTTATATCACGGCTTATGCAAAGACTGCCCTCTATAGCTGCTTCACTGCTCTCTCCTATTCAGCACTGTCCCAGTGTTTCAAGTTGGTGTTTGTTTATTTTGCTTTCTGTACATGTAGAAAGTTCGTAGGGGGCTGTTTCTCTAGTAATTTACACAGTGGTAATGACAGGGAAGACCAGAAGTTAAAATTGCAACAGCTTCTTTTTCTCCCTCTTCCTTTTTGTATCCCCTTTTTAGTCCCTTACAGTTGTCATCCTGCGCTGTTTCTAAAACAGAAGGATAATGTGGTGATTTGCTCTGCTGTGGCCACCACTTGCATATCCCCTAACCACTAGGCTAAATGCTATAAGAAGCATTTCCTTTCTCAAATAGCATTTTCTGTTTTCTGATTTGCTGACAGATTCCAAACATTTTTGGATCCAAACCAAATATTTTCCCTGATTTTTTTTTTTTTTTTTTTGGTTCACTGGCTGAACAAAAAAAAACCCAATTATTCATCGAGCTCTAATAATTATATTTAATTCTGTTTCACATGAGAGGAGAAAATCTCAATATGCTAACTTCAACAGACTACATGATAAAGTTGGTTTGTTTTGTATGCGGGGGAGGGTAATCCAAATTAAGTACTGCTATGAGTCTAATCTTTGCTTATACCAAGACTAAATTTGGTCTTTTGTTTCCTATTCCATTATTTTAACAGCTGTGGCCCAACCAAAGATTAAAATCAAATGAAATATAATATTTGTGCGCATGGTTTTTCTAAGATTTATATCCTCTTCGGGTATCATATAAGAAAACATTTTGTTAAGAAGAGCAGTCTAAAACTATATGAACTGTTTAAGGAATAATTCTTTCAAAATTATGGGAGGCAATCACAAAAATGTGAGTCATGACATCTAGTGGTCAAAAAAAGGAATAAAAAGTATCCTGGGCACTGTAAGTGCCCGACAAACAAGGAGTCCTGTGGCACTTTTAAAGACTAACAAATTAATTTAGCACATGAATTTTCATGGGAGAAAATCCTGGTTTCTTTGAGGCATCTTAACGAACAGAGAAACTAAATTGCACCAAATGAACACAAAAATGGCAACATGAGCCAATCAGATGTGTCACAAACTCTTTCCTTTCACGATATCCCAGAAACATGACAAAAATATGCCTGTGCTTCAACTTTTCTTGACATCACTACAAAATATTTCTTTCCCAAGAAGGAGAAAAGCAGATACCAGCAAAGTATGAATTGATAACCATTTTAAATAACTGATTGTTGATAAAGTTTAAAAGATGAAGAAAGATCACATCTGTCTGAGATACATTTTTTTTCTGATAGCATGAAATACAACACCATAAACTGCAAGTAAATAAAAGCAATGGTCAAATGATTCTGGGAAGATTTATGTTTCTGTTTTGTCAATATGGTTTAACAATAGTTTACAGATAGAAAAAGATGACTTTGTGCTGATGTGGATTAGAAATAAATGGTAAATTTGAACATGAAATGAGGTTATCAGTGAAGTGCCCCCAAAGACCTATATGAGGAACAGTGTCTTTTAATACTTTTATTAGTTATCTGAAAGGAAAAATGAACAATCAGGTAAGCAAAATTTGCATCTGAGTAAACTTATTTAGATTAGTGAACACTAAAAAGGGATTTGAGCAACTTCAAAAGGACCTAATAAAGATAAATTCCAAAGGGGTAGCCGTGTTAGTCTATTGTAGAAAGATAACAGAGTCCTGTGGCACTTTTAAAGACTAACAGATTTATTTATCGCATGAGCTTTCGTGGGAGAAAATCCCACTAAGCATCTGACAAAGTGGGATTTTCTCCCAAGAAAGCTCATGCGATAAATAAATCTGTTAGTCTTTAAAAGTGCCACAGGACTCCGTTGTGTTTCTAATAAAGATAAGCATTGGAAAATACAATGCAGCAGTTTGAATTTGAAAGAGTAATTTTAAATAGTCATATACAATAATGGCTTCTGAATTAACTATAAGCATTCAGGAAAAAAGACCTTGGTGTTATTTTGGACAAGTCAACCACAATATTTCCTCAGTTTCCAGCAGCAGTCAAAAATGTATTGGCTGTATTGTGAAAGGAACTGAAAATAATATTGGTAATTTATTAATGCTGCTATCAACAGCAGCTTTATGTCACCACCTGAATAATGTGTACAGTATTGGAAACACTGTTTCAGAAAAGATAGGCAAGAAATCAAACATAGAAAGACTTCTGTAAAGTTTAGAGAAGAAACAAGAGACAACGTAGCAGAGGTACATGGCATAGTAAAGATGGGTGAGTTGTGTGTATCTACCCTTTCTCATACAACAGAAATAAGGAGACAATGATAAAATTAAGTTTAGGCAACACATTTTAAATAATAAAAGAAAATACATTTGTACACAGTGTGTAATTGACCTGATGAACTCAATTACATAAGAAATAATCAAAGTAAGAGGCACAGTAAAAATAACAGTGATGACACAAATAGTAAGAATTAACCATCATGCTTCAAGGAACAAACAAGCAACTAACTGCCTGGGGTAGGAAGAAATTTCCTTCATACATATATTATTATCCATTAAAGAGATTTTACCCATTCTTGTAAATGTGAAACATCTGCTATTAGTTACTTTTGGAAACAGGATACTGGGTTAAATGGACCACTGGACTGATCCAAGATGGCAATTCTTTGATTGCTATGTTGTAGTGCAGGCACATCAGCTACACAAAACATCTTCACACAGATTTCCACCTTCCTACTCCTGCAAGCTGAGCTGTATTTCCAAACTGCAGCAGCATTAAAAACGGCTAGATTATTTCTGCAATGTCATATTTAAAGTCCACTTAAATCAAATGAGATACATTTTACGGGCAGGCATACAAATGGTTTTGTATGTAAATAAGGAACTACTGATTCCCAAGCAGAAATCAAGGCTTCTTTCATATTGTTGCTGATCTACTAATAGGCAGTGCTTGTTCTTCATTTTTTTTAAAAGAAATACTTCAGAAATTATGAAAAGAAGTGCCTAGTTCAATTCCTAGTGCTCCAGTCTCTGCAAGTATTCGGTAAACAGTTGCCAATTGTGCTGTGAATAAGAGGTTTGTGGCTCTAGGATAGATGCCCAAGGTTCATATGGAACCTTGTACTCATTATTATAAACAATATTTTTGTTCAGGGTAGTGAAGAGGAAGGATCGTCTTATAGTTAAAATGTTGAAAAAGGACTCAAGAAGAAGGCGTTAAATTTGTACTGTGACACAGACTTCCTGTGTGACTTTGGATAATAGCTTTATCTCTCTGTTTCTCAGTTCCCCTATTGAAAAGCAAGGATGATAATTTCCTACATCAGAGATGTGTTTGGATATAATCTAATGCTATGACCAGGTGAAGAGGACATGTCTATAGTGAGATTAGCATTTTCCTTTTAATAAAGAAGCTATTTTTAAAAAATGCCATCTCTTTACTTTCCAAGAAGATTAAAGAAAAACTATAACTATTTCCCTTAAATTGTACTAAGAAAGATTAAGAACAAAAAGTCTTTATATTAATTCTTGGTATCCTCTTAAAATTCTTAGTTTCTCCTCCCTCCCTTCCCACAGATTGGGAATGAAGTAATGACACAAATAATTGAGCAGTTTCATATTCTATCATATGTAGCCTACTTCTAATAATATCGTTGTCCATCTATAAAACAGATTAGAATATTTAGGATTTAAAATCAGGGTTAGTTAGAAGTGTTCTTCCTCCTATGCGAACACATTAAAGGCATTAAGCATTAATAGTTGATTGAACAAAAGACTTTAAAAGCTACAATATACAGTACATTGGTATAGGTATGTTCTTTTCCTTAAATTGTTGCATCATTCAAACAAGTGACTGTTGTATGAATATATTGTTTCAGGTGCACTGGAGCCATGCTAACATCATTCCTGTTTAGAAAGGGTGATTTGTTCGCTAGTGAAAAACAGGACCAATTTATTAAACATTTGAAGAGGCATCCTTTGACTGTATCTCAAAGGGATGATGACCATAGTGCATCTCCGCATTTTTATTCTTTCGTTGCTCATTGGAGACATACTGTGAAACATGAAAGAAATTTAATTTTATGTTCCCTTTCTCTCTTACACATATTGAGCTAGTTTTGATGTTCTGTAAAGCAAGCAAAACAGCTGGCAGGATAGATTTCTGTGCCAGATGCATAATAAAATGCCAGAACAAAATCAGAAGAGGATTAGAGACACTTACTACCCAGTGATTATTGGTATTACAGAACATTAAATCAAAATATCCCTCCATCCTTCCTGGTACTCACTTCCCCTTCCCAGCCAATCAACCTTCTTCTTTTCTCCTTTCCCTTACAACTATTCTGGAATATTAAGGGTCACGTCTTTGTTTACTCGTGAGAGCAAGGAGCTGGCCTTAGCATTTTTGGGTGGTCCAGCAAACTCCCCCTCTCAATATAAAATTGATACCTACACTCTATTAAACAGGATCAGCCTTAGAGTACCCAACATTCTTGAAGACAGAATTCAGATACCTGACTCCAGAAGAAGGCTTCCCAATTGAGGGTCTTAAACTGAGACAGACACATCTCTACAGCCCAGACTAAGCACCTTTCTCCATGAAAAGGGAGTGGTTCAGCACACAGCCCTCTGGCCAGCATCTCCCACTGGCCAGCTTAGGTGCTGGCATTTGTGGATCATCGTCTAAGATACTTATCTCTTCCTCTGCATTGCATAGCAAGTATAGGTGCTTCACTCAGACTTTGTGGATCTCAGTATTGTTTCTGTGTCTTTCTAGGCACCTAAAAGTTAGTGTTGTAGTGCTCAGGGTCAAAACATCTAAATCCCTTTTTGGATCCAGGCCCATGTGTCCAAAAGTGTCAATATAACAACTGGCAAGGCAGGTATCAGGGTAGGAGACAGTTGTGAAGAAAAACAAGACACTTGTCTTATCATCTGAGAAGGGCTGGGAACATATATCTTTGGAAGTGGGAGAGGTAATAAATGGGAAAGGGACAGGAGTGTTTGTTGAGAAAAGAAAGTAGAGATGGGATAGTGAGAGAACATGTGTTGACTGAAAATGAATACATCTGTCATTGTTTTCTAACAGACTGCGATCTCAAACTCCTGTTTCCAAGGAACCAGTAAGTTCTGACTTGTCAATTAGGCTGTGTCTACACTGGTAAATTAAGTCGACTTAAGCTTGGCTTAAGTCGACTTAATTTGCCCTGCATCTACACTACACTTTGCTTAAGTCGACTTAAGCAAAAATAAAGTCGACTTAATGAAAATTAAGTTGACTTTATTAAACCGCCTTTCTACTCGACCTATGGCTTAATTCGACTTTTTAAAGTCGAATTAAGCCAGTGTAGCCCTGGGGTAGACCTAAATTGACTTAGAGCTACCCCAGGACTACACCAATGCCCTCCCTGCCTGGGGGGGCACAGAGGGAGCCTGGCATGCCCCCCAACGGGCAGGGCATATGGGCAGGGTGTGACACTGTCTGGATTTAGGGAAGCATTTATGATATTATTTTCAATGGATATCTCATAAATGTTATAATCCATAGGAACTATGTCATGTCTGGTATCAACAGAAAGGTAGTAATTTGCTGGGAATGATTATATAGTTTATGTCTAGGATTTCTATTTCGATTAGAAGTTAGGAATTTGATGTTATATCCATACTTTAACTTGTGTCATGCTGAAGGAATGCCTTAGATGGGAGGGTGTGAACAACCATTGTCTCCTTAATGTTAAGGAATCTGCTAGGTGATATGGTCCCAGGGAGTAAACTGATGAGCCATTAAGGACACAATGGTTGTATTCTTTATGTCCTTAATGGCTCATCAGGATACTCCCTGGGACCATTCTACCTGGAAAATTCCTAAACATTGAGGAGACAATAGTTGTTCACATCCTCCTGTCTAAGGCTATGTACACACAATCAGATTAAAGCGCAACATGGCAATCGCGCTATAAAAAACACGTGACCTTTATTGCGGGATAGCACGTACACACATCGCTCCTTGTAACGCAACAGAATTCTTTGCAATATCGCGGTGTAGCGCAATGAATTCTGGGCACCTATCCCACAGTTCAATTTTCCCTCAATCTGCGCTTGGAATCATGGGATGAAGGAAAGGAACGCAAAGCGCCATGGGTAAAATCTCAGTTTCCCATGGTGCACTGTGTTCCCCTTGCTTCTTCCTCATTGCCAATAGCAACTCGCGCCTATTTTCAACAGTGCAGTGATGCACTACTTGCGAGCAATCACAACAGCGACAGCATGGATCCTGCTCTGATCTCCACTGTCACCTTCAGCATTCTAAATACATCTCGGCTGGTTGCTCAGTACGCAATGAGCTCCAAGTCAGACGAGGATGCCGAGGAGCAGGGGCTGATCGATACCATGCAGAGCAACAGCACCATGTTGCTCAGCTCCTTCACCGATCATCTGCACACGGTGCAACGCCGTTTCTGGTCGCGAGTGACGAGCACCAAGTGGTGGGATCACATTGTTATGCAGCTGTGGGATGACGAGCAGTAGGTACAGAACTTTCGAATGTGGAAATCAACCTTTCTGGAACTGTGTTCAGAGTTGGCCCCTGCCCTGCAACGTAAAGACACCAACATGAGGTCAGCCCTACCGTGGAGAAGTGTGTTGCAATTGCTGTCTGGAAGATGGCGACTCCTGACTGCTACCGGTTGGTTGCAAACCAGTTTGGAGTCAGGAGGTCCACTGTCAGATTAGCCCTCTCACAAGTGTACCGAGCCATCAATCGCGTTCTGCTACGGAGGACAGTGATGTTGGGCAATGTTCGTGAGATTGTGGACGGCTTTGCTGCCATGGGATTCCCTAACTGCGGGGGAGCCATAGACGGCACACACATCCCTATTTTGGCTCCAGACCATCTCGCGACCGAGTATGTCAACAGGAAGGGCTACTTCTCCATGATGCTGCAAGCACTCGTGGATCACAAGGGGCGTTTTACAGACATCAATGCTGGGTGGTCAGGAAAGGTGCATGATGCCCGCATTTTCAGGAACACTGGTCTGTACCGGAAGCTGCAAGGGGGTACCTTCTTCCCAGATCAAAAAATTACAGTGGGGGATGTGGAGATGCCCATAGTGATCCTCGGAGACCCAGCATACCCACTGATGCCATGGCTCATGAAGCCGTACACCAGGAACCTAGATCGCAGCAAGGAGCGGTTCAATTACAGATTGAGCCGCTGCAGAATGTCTGTGGAGTGTGCCTTCAGCCGTTTAAAAGGACACTGGCTATGTTTGTATGGGAGGCTGGACTTGGCGGAGGACAACATCCCTACTGTGATTGCGTCGTGCTGTGTTCCTCATAACATTTGTGAAAGTAGGGGAGAAAAGTTTTCCCCGGGGGGGGGGGGCTATGGAGGCACAGCGCCTTGAGGAAGCATACGAACAGCCAGCCACTAGGAGTATTAGGGGGGCCCAAGGAGAAGCTGCTTGCATAAGGGAGGCACTCAGGGACCATTTCAATGATGCCCTCCCCTAGTTAACTTCCAGGACGCATCAGGTGCACCTTATGAGATTTTCAATGTGTACAAATAAAGCCACTCTTCAAATTATTTGTCACTGTTTTTATTAAAACCTAAAGGGGGGGGTTACAGGTGGGTGTAGCTGTGGGTCTCTAAAAAGTAGCTCTGGGGGGGACTGGATGTTGCAGTGTACCAGGGGGACGGGTGGCCTTCAAACAAATTCTTTGAAGGACTATGGGGTATGGGAGGCAGACATGGCTGAACTGTCTGGAGTGGAGCCCGTACATTAATCGCCTGGGTCTGCAAAGCAATCATGCTCTTGAGCAGTTCTGTTTGCTTCTTCATCAGTTCGTCCCTGTGTTTCTGCCTCTGTTGGGATTCCTCTCTCCAGGCTCGATTCTCCCTCGCGGATTCCTGTGCTGTTTTCAGCAGGTCCTGAAACATATCCTCCCTGTTTCTTCGAGCACGCCACCGAATGTTTCTCATGCGGTCAGCTGGGGTAGACACCGGCCTTGTGAAGGTCGAATCTAAAAAAAATAATAATAATAAAGCTGTTGTTAACACAGAGCCTAGATAACCAATGTAACCTTCCAGTAGCACATTCCACTGGAAGGTGCAAGGCAGTCAACATCCTATGCTTCGCTGAAGCGGATAAGGTACATCCTAATAGAAAGTTTACTGGGGGCTAACATTCTGCACAGGGCACACAGATGGAACCCGATATCTCTCTCCTCAGAGTGCCCCTGCCAGCTAGAATACATATCCTACATGCTACCGGTTGCAAGCCAGGACCGTATGCTGCTGCACTGTGCGCTGCCATGGTTCTCAGGGCTGTGCTTTGCAGCTGGCGAGGCAGAGTATCCATCTTTGGGAGCGTAGACACAAATGCTCTCCCATCTAACCTTAGTAGGCTCTGGAGGTACATCGAGGAAACCTTTGCTGACCTAAATACAGATGATATTTTAACAATCACTGCTTGTGTTGATGCACTTCTAATGAATGCAGAGTAAAGAGCGTGCACAGTGGGGACTGAGACAGCAAGCACCTCCACCCCAGACAACGATATTTTAGCAGGAGCCATAGCTGCACGAAAGAGAAACTTACCGGAACCCCCCTCTGCCGCCTCAGAGGACACGCTGCAATTCATGTCTTGGGTGGATGTCTCAGCGGGGGTGCAGAAGAGCTCCTGGCTACACGCTGCTG
The DNA here is from genome assembly GCA_007922175.1 of Pelusios castaneus. Classification (NCBI taxonomy): domain Eukaryota; kingdom Metazoa; phylum Chordata; order Testudines; family Pelomedusidae; genus Pelusios; species Pelusios castaneus. The sequence continues at coordinate 30,019,508 of ML685756.1, read as the reverse complement.
CACTTTCCTCCAGGTCATCCTCCATCTCCTCCTCCTCATCAATCACATCCTCATCCTGCTGGGGTCTGGCAGTCAGTGGATGAGGAGGGGCCAATGTGTCCACGGGACTCCTTGCAGTGGTTGTGGGGTCCCCACTGAGGATGGCTTCTATCTCTTTATAGAACCTGCATGTAGCAGGCGCTGATCCAGAACGGCGGTTTGCCTCCTTCGCTCAGTGATAGGTTATTCTTAGCTCCTTCACCTTTGATCTGCACTGCACAGTGTCTCTATCATAACCTCTCTCTGACATGGCCTGAGAAATTATGCCAAATGTATCATAATTTCGCCTGCTGCCGCTTAGCTGCGCCTGCACAGCGGACTCTCCCCAGATGCTGATCAGGTCCAGCACCTCTGCCGTGCTCCCAAGGTGTGCGCGTCTTCCACAACGGGCCGCCATTGCTACTGATGATCGGAGCTGCACTCCACTCCACGAGGAAGAGAATAGGAAGTGAAACAGACGAGAAATTCGAAAATCCCGGGAATCTGATCAGGGAGGTGACTGTTTCATCACGGCCACAGAGCGGGTGGGGGGAAGACCAGAGAGGACGACTTTGGAATGCTGGGACACTTCCGGAGGCCAATCATTGCGCGCTAAGCGTACACACGAGTGGAAAGACGCAACAGCTGTTCCACGTTAACTGCTACCACCCTCGTTGAGGTGGGTTTTGTATTGCGCTACAACAAGGCAGTTAACGCGCAACAGCCCTATTGCACGTGTGTACGCTGTTGTTGGTATCGCGCAGTAAAGATAGTTAATGCACGATAAAGTGATCGTGTGTACAAGGCCTTAGGCATTGCTCCAGAATGACACAAGTTAAAGTATGGATATAACATCAAATTCCTAACTTCTAATTGAAATAGAATTCCTAGACATAAACTATATAATCATTCCCAGCAAATTACTACCTTTCTATTGATACCAAACATGACATAGTTCCTATGGATTACAGCATTTATGAGATATCCATAGAAAATAATATCATAAATGCTTCCCTAAATCCAGACAGCATCACACACAGGGCTCTGCCCTGCCAGGGTCCCTGTCCCCCTTTGCCCCATTGCACACAGGGGGTGCCCCTCCCCTGCCACCGTGGACCTGCCCAAGGTCGCCCTAGCCCCACAAAGTCAACCTAGAGCATCCGGTGTGGACGCTCTAGGTCAACTTTGTAAGTTCCCCTTTAAGTCGACTTTAATTTTAAGTGTAGACACACTAAGTCGACTTAAAAGTGCAAGTGCAGACATAGCCTTAGCGACTTACTAACAGTTGCCAAAACTAGAAGCTCAACTTTGAGAGAACCTCAGTCTTCAGCTCTGATTGAAGGAACTCTGCAGGTCTTGATTGTGGTCTTCTCTCCACCCCCCACACACCCCTTCTATTTAAACCTAGCAAAGGAAGTTGTTCATGCAATTCCTGCTTTGGACAGCTTCTGTTGTGCTACTTGCTTCTACTGCCTGATCTCCTGGTAATTGGCCTAGCCTGGCTCCTGACTCCTGCTCTGACCACTCAATGAGACTGCCCGTGTTGTGTCCCAGTTATCATAGTTTGAAAAGGGTACTTGGGTCACAGAAGTAACCCTGTTCCTGGCAGAATGGAAATAGCTAACCCTTCAGGGGCACTGGACATGCCTACATGGGACACCTGCCTGCAGGCCTGGGTCATCCAGCAGAGCTTAGAGAACCAGCTATTGCAGGAACAAGTCAGGCAGTTACATTCTGGAAACACTGCACTCCAGACAAGGCTCACAGTCAGGTAACATCTGCCAGAATGGTTTGATGATAATCACCAGTAATTCCACGTTTTCATAAACCAGTGCCACCTCCTGTTCATGATCCATCCACATCCATACTACTGATCATGGAAAGGTGAGTCTGATGATCAGCTTGCTGTCAGGGGAAGCATTAGTTTGGGCTTTCCCCTTCTTGGAATGTGACAGCCTGGTATTGTCAAACTGAGATGTCTTTCTCCAAACTGAGTCATTGCTATTTGATGCTCAAACTGCAGAGGCTGCACTAAAAAAACTCTGAGAAGGGCAGGGCACTACAGCCTCTTAAGCTATGCAGTTCCACCACCTTCTGACCAATACAGATTGGAATGAGGCAATGCAATTGCATAGGTCAAGTGGGGCTGAAAGAGAAAATTACGGACCAGTTAGCCTAAGTTGACGTATCCCATGAGTCAGGATGCCCTCATGGGTCTCACCAGCCATATAGATAAATTGGTTACAGGAATAAAGAGAGGAAAAAAGGGGGGAGTCTTGCATCTCTCCTATACTTATACTGTTAGCTTTTCATCAGTGCCTCCCAATGAGCTGATGCAGATGGATATGGGCTGTCAACAGCTTGCCACAGTAGAAAAGGAATGCCTCTGCCAGCGCCATTTCTGCTTGTACTTCAGCAAATCAGGTCATTCCATTTCAGTCTGCACTGTACAAATGCCAAGGAATCAGAGAAATAACTTCCTCACACCTTGGTCTTGACTGAAAAACACTGGTGTGACACCCCCTGTCAGAAGATAACACCCTCAAAACTCCATGTTCACCAAAATCATATAATTATGATACTGTGCAAAGTATGCCTTGTTTGGTATTATTTCGAAAGTCTTGATTTACCAAACATTAATATTATGTGGGAGTGTGGGTGCTACCGTAGTATGTGAAGTTATTAAATACTGTGGTAATTGTTACTAAAACATGTTGTGAAGTGGAAACCACCTAACACAGCTTTTTAGGGACAAAAATAAGGTGGCCATACAAGCTGATTGTCCATGAAGGAAAGAGTCCCCTACCAGGAGATTGCTTATAGGAAAGTCTTCACAGTAGGATGCACATTCACAATGGGGTTGCTTGACAAATGGGAAGCAGCCACCACATCACATGCATGAATTGTTCTAGCAAGCTGAAACAGACTATAAAAGGGGTAGCATAACATCATCACTTGGCTCCATTCCCCTAAAACTGAGCCTCTGATGAGTCATCTGGTAGATAAAAGTAGGGAGGGGAGTCCCAGGGAGAGAAGGTTGTACAGCCAATATTTAAGAAACTGTTTGTAGCAGCTAACAAGAGTAAGACATTGTTCATTCAAAATCTTCTTAGTGTGTAGACCTTAGACCATGACCCAACTTTTATTTCATTTGGTAACTACTTTTAATCCCTTTACCCTTGTCGCTTACAATCACTTAAAATCTGTTTTCTGTAGTTAATAAATTTGTTTAATGTTTTATCTTAACTAGTGTGTTTTTGAGTGAAGTGTTTAGGCAAACTCTGCTCAATAACAAAAACTGTTGCACATTCCTTCCACTTTGAGGGAAGGGAGGACTCTATAATTATCTTTACTGTCAGGTTTTTGACCAGGGCTAGATGGTATAATTCCATGGTCCTGGACTGAGGTGCAATCTTGTATTTTACTGACTGGGTGGGAAATGGTCCTGAGGTAAACACCTAGGAGACAGCATAATAGGTACATGCACCTGCACTTGTACAGGTGTTTCATAGGCTATGTCTACACTGGCAAGTTAGGTCAACTTAAGGAGGCTAGAGTCAACCTAACTTAGTCCCTGTCTACATCAGGCTTTCATTAAGTCGACTTAAGAAATTCCTTAAGTCGACTTAATGAAAGCTTAGGTTAACTTAATAAGAACCGCTGGTTAGGTCAACCTAACCCTTAAGTTGACTCCTTAAGTCGACCTAAGCACAATGTGGATGCTTAAGTCCATTTTATTAGGTCGACCTAAGGGCAGTTAGGTCGACTTACTACGTCCCCGTTCAGGGAAACCACTCTGTTAAGTTGACCTAATAAAGTCGACTTTAGGTCAACTAAGGTCAACCTTAATAGGTCGACTTAACAAAGTCGACCTAACTTTTTGTAGTGTAGACATAGCCATAGACACCAGCCCAAAAACCCCAGTTTGATGTCACCTAGCAAGCACCCCATTGACCACGGGTCTCAAACTCATTGTTTACAGGGTGCTTAGGAGTCAGTAAGTTCCAACCTGCCATACACTGACCTGCTAGCAGTTGCCGTAATTAGAAGCTCTACTCTGGCAGAAGACTCCAGTCCTGGGATCTGATTGACAGAACTCATGAGTTACTGACTAGCTTCCTGTCTCTATTTAAACCAAACACTGAAACGGAAAGCTGTCTATGCAACTGCTTAGGACTGCTTCCTTTGTGCTATTTGCCCCTGTTGCCTGATCCTCTCTGCCTCCTGACATTCAGTCTGCTTTCTTATATATTTCAGATTCTGTTATCCTAATATGTGACCCAGCCTTAATCCTGCTCCGACCACTAGGTCAGACTGCCTACTATTCTGGTCATAACATACAGTACATTAGAAACATAGACTTAATACTTATCATTACCATAGATTTTTTATAATTATTTGATTAGTGCCACTGCCAACAATGAGCATGGCATTACACAAGAAAAATAGTCCCTGCTACAAGGGCTATGCCGTCCAAAATACAGACATAGATAGGAAAGTATGCACACACAAAAAAAAGAGGGATCAGCTTCAAATTTTGTTTTGTTTTGATTATTATAGAAATCTCTCTGTTCATAGAATAAATGTATTTCCAGTGCCACAAACAAATACTTACAGATTCCACTACTCATTAATCATGAGAATGGAGATTTATTTTTTGAAGATTTTGATTTTGGTTTTTTGCTGCACATTAAATGCTATCTTTAGAAACATGCTTTCGTGTCAGTGAGTGAAGTTAGTACCTACAGCTTTCTGTTACGCTGTCAGGCCCAATGTTCTCAGTCACACTTGTGTAAAAGTGTAGTAACTACTGGAATTCCACCAGTGAAAATCAGAGTAACTGAGAATAGAACCTGGCCAGTCTTCTTTAGAGCTATGTAAACATATTAGGAGAACTGGTTGGTCTCATAAATTAATTCAACAAGTTAAAATCACTTTTCATTTAAAGAAGGTAATTGCATTTGAGGTGAATGAACTGATTTATTGGATGATTACAATGGAGGTTGTTAGGAACAGGGCAGCCTTTCTAATGCTACTGCCCATAATGCTTCCCACAGTGAAACTGATGTGACTGAGCGGGATATACAAGCAGCAGGGGCAGAAAAGTAAGCTATTAATTATTATTACAATTTATACAGAACTGTTAGGTTTGCATGATAAATCAGACAGGTAAGACAAATCCCTGTTTAACAAAATCATATCACGTCTGTTTCTTCACTGGCTTGAAATTTGTGTAGTGACTTACACCTATGCAAAGTGAGGGTCAATTGGGTATAAAATGCCATCAAAACTGCATTTTCTATCACTTACACCAAGATTAGCGTTCTGCACTTTGCACTGCTGGAAATTGCAATATAAGATGCAAGAGAGTAGAGAATCAGACCCATGCAATCTGAGGTCTTGATCCTCAAAAAGGATTAGCAAATCTTGATGAGAGTGAATCCTTTTGCAGCACAGGTGTCTAAATAGACAGTATACGGACAACAGGAGGGGAAGGGTGGAGCAGATAATTCGTTCATTCATAATTCTTTTCTATTTTCCTTTTAATTCTTGTGGTTCTTTTTACTCTGGTCTACATTCAGTTTTTAACCCTTGCTTGCTTGTTTTCTTTCTTTCTTTCAATTGTAAAACTCTGTCAGTGCCTCTGTAGTAACAGGTATTTTAAGAGAAGGGTATTGACTTTCAACTTGGTGCCCTATATCCTCATAGTCAGACACTGAAGTCCCTTGTTTAAAGACCTGATCATGTAAAAGTTTAAACATTTCATCTTTTTTTAAAGACTTCATCATACCTTGATGGTATTTTTAAAGACTAGGTTGGAGCTTCTCACACTCTTGTGTTCCCCTTAGGCTTTTTTTATGTGTACATTTTACTTTTAGGAGATCACTCCTGACATGCACGATAAATTTGTATCAATAGGTCCCCTGCACAGTCTGCAGCTCTCTTGTGATTACAGCAGATATCAGATTAATTCTGCATACCAAGAGCCATCAAATGTTAAATAAAATAATAATGATTTGGTTGAGGAGAAAAAGTATTTACTTGTTCATTATAAAGGATTTTCTCTACTATAAGATATATATTGTAGTGATCATAGAAGATAGGCCTCAAATATTTACAGGTAAGAATGATCCCAAATATTGTCACCAACAGCTGCCATAAACACTAAATTATTCCACTGCTCTCCCTGGCACTGCATTTTACTTCCTTCTTCAAATTGAATCTTCTCATCTTGTCATCCTTACACAAACATTATTTTAGCACATTTTAGGATGAAAGAAGTTGTAGAAAAAAGGTTTCAATAGAGTCAGTCAATTTGTTAAAATTTGTCCTTCAGGGGGACAGTATATTAATTTTCATGGAAAATGTTGAAATGGAAAAAGTTGCATGAATGTGGCTAAATGGAGTCTGGTGTATTGCTTTGAGAATGTGTTTGGTATCCTGAAGACAATGTTAAGCACCAGGAGATCTAGCAGTTGCTATGGCAACACCTCTACTGAATGGGAAATTATGTAGCCATGTAAAGCATTCCATACATTTTCAATATACCCACTGTACCAGCAACTAGGGACATAGGTGGATGAAGAGTGAAATATACTTCAGAACTAAACAGAAGATACTGTAATAGAGATTTAAAACTTTTTTCTTTTTCTACCTTTAACAAATACTTCTAACAATAATTCTAAATACTCTTAATATATTTCCTTTTTGCCTATACATTATACAGAATTCTTTATCAAAACACTCAGTATCATTGCATGTCATTATTGCACAAGTCATTTAGTCAGGTTTGGGATTGCATGTCATTACACTGGGGTATTTTGGAGCTTTTGACTTTCCCAAACCTGAAAAAAAAAGCCCTGTGGAGCTCAATTGGTTGTCTCTTTCACCAACCGAAATTGGTCCAATAAAATATATTACCTCACCCACCTTGACTTTTTTCAGTAATACCTGTATTTAAGAGTTGGTATTTTGTTTGTAAATCCATCTATAGAGATTTTTTTGTGAATCATGGTTTCTTAGATGTGTACTTTGCACATGCATTATTCCAAAAGTAAAGGGACAGTATTCACATGGGTTAAGATGGAGTCTTGATTAGTTGCAAAGTTTTGATTGGATAGAGGAGCCCAGGAACAATATAAAAAGTGATACATTCTTTCCTCTGATACTCAAGTTTGCAGTGTTGTTATTATTTCGGTTATTATTTTTTATTAATTACCTGTATTACGGTGACAAGTGGAGTCTCTACTCATGAATCAGAGATCCATTTTGCTAGAAACAATACAAATGTAACAAAAAAATGGTCCCTTACCAAAAGGGTATGTAAGTGGTAATCCAAGACATAGAAGAGTAGGCGAATACAAAACCAATGGGGAAAATACAAAAAAAAAAAAAGGAGGGAGAGAGGGAGAGAGAGAGAGAGAGAGAGAGAGAGAGAGAGAATACTGATCATTGTGATAAGCAGCAGACACAGCCCACCGGCTACCAAAGCAGTGTGGAGATTTTGTAGGCATCATGGCATGGAGACTTTCAAGGTTGCTTTTGAAGGAGGAGATGGTTTTACAAAGGTTTACAGGGAGCTACTCCCACACATAAGGGAGAGAGTGAAGATGCTTATTTGAAAATGTTACAAATAGATGAAAGGGGCTGGCAGAGTGATTTGACCTCTCTTTTGCATATCAGAACTAAGTAGGGTGGAAATGAGCTGTGAACGGCCTTGAAATCAAAGGCAAGTCATTTGTATATGGTGCAGTGAAGAAGGTGGAGTCAGTGTCCAGATGCAAATAGAGGGATGATGTCGTTGGTGCTATGACATGAAAATGATCTGTGCAGCAGCATTCTGAATAGATACAAGTGCGGCAAGATGGGATTTGTCAAGGCTGGATATGTGGAGGTTGCAGTATGATGAAGATGTGATGAGAGTTTCAACTGTGTGAATGGAAAGGCTGGATCTTAGAGATGTTATGCTGGAAAAATCTGCAAGATTTAGTTGTGACCTGAATGTGGATCTAGAGAGAAGGATAAAGAGAAAGAAACAGAGAAAGTCTGAGAAAACACACCGATGATTGGCCTGAGTGATGCAGAGGTGTTGTCCACGTGAGTGCTTAGTCTGGAGCAGGGGTGTAAACAAGGGAGGAGGCAAGTGGGGGCACAGGACCCCCAATAGTTTTCAGGGCCACAGAACTCCTCCAGCTCCAGAGCAGCGGAGGTAGGGAAAGAGCAAACTTCTGCCAGGGCCATGGTGAGAAGGGAGACCAAGGTCCTTCTGAAACAGGAAGGGAGGGCATAGAAAGTGCCCCTCCACAAGGGATCAAAGTTAAGACCAAAGTGTGGTTGATACCTTTACTCACACGGTATTATTCTGTGTGAATAAGGGACTATACAAATTGGCTGGGGTGGACAATATGTTTCCTAAGGGCCAGATTCATTATTCATGTCAGGTAACCCTTTACTGCAGAGGTCGCACCACTGACTTCAGTGGGACTGTTTATAAAGTAAACATCACAGTTTGGCTCTAAGAAATGAATAATAGCATAATGAATTTGCTTTACTGCTGACAATCGTTTTGAGAATCATTTAAAAATTGTAAGCTCCAAAGGGGTAGCTGTGTTAGTCTAATTCAGCAAAACAAACAAGGAGTCCTGTAGCACTTTTAAAGACTAACAAATTTATTTATCACATGAGCTTTCGTCAGAGAAAATCCCACTTGGTCTCGATATAGGGTGGTGTTTATGTGTCTGGCACTAAGTTGCACTGTAGTGTCCAGGAAGTGGATCTCCTGTGTGGAGTGTTCCAGGCTAAGTTTGATTGTGGAGTGGAAAATGTTGAAATCTCTGTGGAAATCTTTAAGGGCATCCTTACCGTGGGTCCAGATGATGAAGATGTCATCAGTGTAGGGTAAGTAGAGGAGAGGTGCTTTGGGATGAGACGTGAGAAAGTGTTGTTCTAAGTCGGCCATAAAAATGTTGGCATATTGTGGGGCCATGCAGGTACCCATAGCAGTACCGCTTACTTGTAGGTATAAATTATCTTCAAAGCTGAAATGGTCGTTGGTGAGTAAAAAGTCACAAAGTTCAGCCACCAGGTGTGCTGTGGCATCATCTGGGATGGTTCTTCTAATGTTTTACAATCCATCTTTGTGTGGGATCTTGGTGTAAAAAGCCTCTACATCCATAGTGGACAGGATGGTATTTTCTGGAAGTTTACCAATGGATTGGATTTTTCTCAGGAAATCCATAGTGTCTCGAAGATAGCTAGGAGTGTTGATAGCATAGGCTATGTCTACACTTGTTAATTTAAGGCGACTTAGCATGTCCCCACTCAAAAATTAAGTTGACTTAGAGGTGACCCTGCCAAATCGACCTAGAGCGTCCACACTGGACGCCTAGGTTGACTTGTAGGGGCTAGGTGAACCTAGGAAAGGTCCATGGTGGCGGGGGAGCACCCCTTGCCAAGTGCCAGGGGGCTCAGCCTTTGCCCCATTGTACCTAGTTCTGTCCTCTGTTACCACCGAGGAGGGAGCTAGGCTGTTCTCGGTAGTAACAGAGGACAGAAGAAGGAGCAATGGTTTCAAATTACAGCTGGGGAGGTCGAGGTTGGATATTAGGAAAAACTTTCTCACTAGGAGGGTGGTGAAGCATTGGAATGGGTTACCTAGGGAGGCGGTGGAATCTCCGTCTTTGGAGATATTTAAGGTCCAGTTAGACAAAACCCTGGCTGGGATGATTTAGTGGGAGTAGTCCTGCTTTTAGCAGGGGGTTGGACTAGATGACCTCATGAGGTCCCTTCCAGCCCTAAGATTCTATGATTCTATGATTTATTGCTGATTTTTTTTCATTTTCATATGCATTTTTCTTGGAAATTGTTTAGCTTTTTGTCAAAACACTAGAAAACAGAAAATTTTTTATTTTTTTTTATTTTTGGATTTTTCAATGAAAATTGAAAGATTTTTAGGAACTGTATTTTCCATGCACATTTCCACTGTGTCACAAAGCTACCTTCCATTGCCTAACAGTTTTGACAACTTTTTGACCAGCTCTACTGGAGATCTTCCCTCTGGTTGCTAATGCATTTTAAAAACAAATTTTAAATATTAAATTTTCAGAAGGATACCTACTTATTATTGTTTTGAAAAATACAAATACAATTGTCTTCATATATATAATATATTTCAAGATGATTATACGTAGGTATCCTTCAGAAAATTTCCCCATTGAAATGTGATGTTTAAGTTGACTCTATCCATTAAAAAAGTACTGCATATATTTAAAAAACTTGTCAGCTGAAGTATCATGTTCCCTGATTGTCTTATATAGCTGGTATGTATTCTAAAATTAAATATGTCACCAACCAGGCTTATGACATGTCTTATTCCTTTATACCTACAATTTTTGTACTGAAATAAGAGCTTTGTTAGCCTGGCAGGCATGTGAGAGGACACATCCTTCAGCGTATAAGCAAAGAGAGAGTGATGAATGCATTGAGCCCAGTATCCCACTATAAAGTCTCTGAATACACCTTTTGTACTTTTAATGCAAGTCTTAGACTTTTTCCTGTCACAAAATGTTAATTTTTGAAGTAGATAAATATTGAAAAAAATCACTGAAGAATATTTTTGTTTTTTATACTACCTGTGATTCAAGGAGAATGATTGTGTAAATACACTATCTCAGGTGCCGCACTCTCTACTCAGTCTTTTATTTAATTATATTGGAAAGCACTAACAATATTTTTTTTGATGCATAAAATACAGCTGCATCCGGATCCCTGTGTTTGCCTCAAACTGTCTGACATGCTCATTATGGCCTCTCCACCTCTATAATTTACTTCTAGTATATTTTGTTGCTTTTTGTTCTTCATTGTTTTTAAATGGAAACTCCTCTACCCCTGAGTTCCTTTTAATTTTTTTTTTACTCTGTAAGTGGTATGTGTGAATATTCTAAAATGTATATGAAGTGTGACAGAACCATGCCTGATGGCTACAGGAGAATGGTGGAGGACAGGTATATTAGCTCCAGGCTCAGCAAGGCCCTGTTCCTATTATAGCTAGGGGTGGGCTGCTTTGAGCCAATCAAGGCACCTGACTCCAATTAAGCAGCCTGAAGCCAGTTGGAGCACCTGACTCCAATTAAGGGGAAAAGATAAAAAGCCCCTGTTGCAGACAGGCAGTGAGGGAGTTTAAGTGTCTTGTTTGGAAGTGGAGATAGGAGCAGAATTTGGTGTGTGGAGGAGAACAGAGCAAAGAAGAGTGGAGGAGAGCTGACCAGTAACTATTACTGACAGCACCTAGGAGGTACAGGCAGTCAGGACAAGTTTGCCCCGTTGGGCCTTAGGGCCCCAGGTCAAGCGGCTTGTGGGGTGGGGTGGAGAGCCCAGCCCTAGGGTAGGAGGGCTTGAGGATCCATAGTACTGGGGGTTTGGAGGTGGGAGAACTGTGCCTCATCTGGCTGCCACTACATGAAGCGCAGGACCCATGGGACTGAGAGCGCTCAGTTTGCCACAGGATTCATAGGCTGAAATAATGTTATTCACCATTGCTCCCTCCCAACTGAAGTTTTCTGAAGTGAGACACCTGGAAAGCACTTTTAAAACCAGACCTATCAAATGTTTTAGTTTTCACAGTATGTTCCACATTTTGCCTGAATCAGGATGCCTGTCCCACCATACTGCAGTCAGGCAATGTTCAACAGACATTCCAGAGAGAGTAAGCCCTTCAAAATACCCTATAGCAGCAGGAAAACTGTATATATAGCAGGATGAGTCCAGAATCTTGTGTTCAACTTTCATCTTTTCTGACTGTTATTTATATTCCCATGCACTTCACAGCCCCTGTTATTGAAGAAGACCTCATACCCCAACTCTAGAAGACAATCAAATATTCATCTCTCCTGCTGCTGCCAGGGCCTGCTACTCCAGCAGTTTTATAAATAAACTAAGAGAGAGGCTTCACAAGGTCACTTTCAAGCAGAGTTAGGAATAGAATTCAGTTCACTAATATGTAAAACTGTCCAAAGAATCAAAATAATAGACAGGACAGGGGTAGTAGCATCACATATCAAATACACACCTTCTTGAAGTGTCCAAGGTCAGTCAAGGTTAGCCTATAGAGCACTGGCAGAGCTGGACCCAGGAAAACTACAATATAGCTTCAAATGGACTCCCAGCATACCTACACCATCCAAAGGCCTTTGTGGGCAAGAAACGCCTACAGCTATGTAAATACAAGGAAGTCCAGATCCAAGTAAAATACAAAGCATAACTTAAACTTAATCACCAAATAAAATATATGAAAATAGGCTGGAAAATGCTACATGGGTTAACCACTGTAAGATATGTTAGTTTCCAAAATTGACTCTTATTTGAAAATAAGTCAGATAGCTTTGCCCACATCAATCACTATTAGAGGTCATGGAGGCATGATTGAATAAATAAATAGATTTTGAACAGACATCTATTTTTGCCAAGAATATGTAAGAAATGGGTTAGATAATGCAACACAGTAGAGGTAACAGTAGGCTCAGAATTGCCTGTTTGTACCAGACACTCATGAAATAGACACTGTTGCATGGGCAAAATTGGATTTTAGAAATATGGAGCATAAAAATCTAACAGAACAGTTCCAAGGAATGTATAAAAGGGTGCATGGTTTTTATTTTGAACTGCACATTGTTTTGAGCTATTACCAAATTAACAACTTTTTTGTTACTTTTTCATGTTACTGATATATACTTGGTAGAACTGTGTTAAATCGAATCTGGTTTGACAGCTGCTGAAAGGAAATAAATTATTTAAGAAAAAAGTTGCATAGAAGTTTTACTGAATCCAGGCAAGAACACTTTCTCATTGCTACGTGGTTTGCTTTAAAAAATGTCACAAAAGAGGCACCAGTGCAGTATCTATTTATTGAAGAAAGCTGCAATGGAAAATCATTTCCCTGTCACTGTAGGGGCTTCAGGCATTTGTGCATCTTGGTCCTTCCTGTTCTCTGCTTGTGACACATAACAGTCTAGTCTTCTGTGGACTATAAAACTTTGGTCTAATTTCAGTTGTTGAATAAAGTATGTGGGTGCTGGTTAATGTGATGTATACAGGAGGTCAGATTAGATCAGTGGTTTTCAAACTACGGGTTGGGACCCAGTACTGGGTTGCAGACCCTCAAGTACTGGGTCACAGCATCCCCTGCTGCCATCTCCACAAGACGGGAATGCATTGCTCAAAGATTGTTGGGTCACAGGAATAAATTATTTTTTTCGACTGAGTCCTGAGGAAAAAAGTTTGAAAGCCACTTGACTAGATGAGGTAGTGGTCCCTTCTGGCCTTAAACTCTATTATTTAAAAAATCCCCATTACTGTAATACTTTTATCTCCTGTGAAGGCATATAATTTACTGTTTAGCCTAAACATTAAAAAAAAAAAAAAAAAGATTGGTTGTTACTCATGTTAACACTCCCCAGTGAAATCGATGGGACTACCTCTGTGAGTAAGTACTGAGTCTTTTCTTCTATACTCTGTAGGTTTTTTAATTAAATGAACCTTCTCTTGTTCTTCCAATAACTTTCTATTCTGTAAAATCTAAAACAATGTTGTGTTATTTGAGTATATTACACACAAGAAAATGTCTATATATTTTCTTTTTGAGGTTGTAGCTGTGGTTACCTGTCTTCTCATTACATTGAGAAGTGAACTGAAATAAGTTACGGAAACATTCCTACAGCAACTTCAAAACGATATGACTAACAGTAAAAGTAACAAAAAAAAATCCCCCCAAAAACAGAGTTACCCTTTGTCTAGGTTGAACAAAAATCTTTCCAGGTTGGTTCTTGGCTGTGCCAGAATAAATTCAGTCTTTTGAGGTTCAAACAGGCCTTTATCTAAGCCAGACTCCAAACATGTCTTTAGTCCCAGACTAGCTAAGTCTTCCAAAATTGAAGCAGGCCCCTGCCTAACCTAAAATCCCAGGCCAGACTGACATTTGCAAGCTTGAAGCAGGCTTAATAGCACATCTGCCCCCTTCTGTCTGACTCAACATGAGACTTCCAGCTGGCAGCAATGCTGAGCCTCCCTCAATTCTAGAAGAACTTTATCATTAATACAAGTCCCCAAAGGGAAGCATCTTAATTCAGAGGAAGGAAGAAATAAGCCAAAAGAGCACACCCTGAAGTTAGTTTCTATCTTCCCATTTCCCTTAAAATCTAAAAGAAATTAATACTTATTTTCCATTTATCCTTGCCCCAGTCAACTCAATGGGTCCTTCCACATCTACTGAAGAAGCCCTATATTTGAAGTTAGTTTCTATCTTCCAATTTCCCTTAAAATCTAAAAGAAATTAATACTTATTTTCCTTGTCAGCCTCCTTAATAATAATGACAGAGTTGTTTCTGAGGCTCTGGAGGGCATTACGCTTTGCATGGCTGAGGTTATGGTGTAAGTGATGTTGTTTGTCCACAATTTCAGCCTTTCCCTGGTGGCGGAAACAATCTATATAGAAGTCTAGTCTGTTGTTCCAACCGTCAGGAGGAGTCCACGTTGAATACTTTTTCTTGCAATGTTGGGAGGAAGGTATCTGAAGGTCATTGCGTTCTACATTGGTGGTGGCGAAATACTCCTACTCCATCAACGGCTCATTCACCTGCTCATCCACCAATGTGATTTATGCCATCATGTGCCGGAAATGCCCCTCTGCCTTATATATTGGACAAACAGGACAGTCTCTGCGCCAAAGAATAAATGGACACAAATCTGACATCAGCAATTGCAACACTACAAAACCAATAGGGGAACACTTCAATCTCCCTGCTCACTCCCTTGACGACTTGTTAATAGCTGTGTTGAAACAGATGAATAACAAATCACAGCTTCAAAGAGAAACTGCAGAACTCGAATTTATATGCAAATTTGACTCAGTTGTCTTGGGGTTAAACAGGGACTATGGATTTTTCTCTCATTACAACAGGTGATTTGACCTCACCTTCCTCTATGTGCTGTTCCTCAGTGTTTGAATCCTAACACCTATTTTGATTTGCTGTTACAACCTGACCTGATCCTATGTCATACACTCCCCTGCTTTTAATTTCCTCCCATTCTGTAAGTTTCCCATCTTCAAAGCGTCTGACGAAGTGGGATTTTCTCCCACGGAAGCTCATGCGATAAATAAATCTGTTAGTCTTTAAAAGTGCCACAGGACTCTGTTGTATTAGCTAGTAGGTTATTTAGGACCCAAATCAGGTTTGTTAGTCTTCATACAAATTCTTTTTATAAGAAATGATACATAGTACATTTCTATGGACTTTGACATTTAATCATTTTTAAAACAGAAATTATTCCACACATTTATTTTAAAGTAATAGTTACATTTGTCTGCAAATCTCTATCTTCATGATATTTTTGTATAAAAATGTCCTAATTTTTTTGAAAAGAAAATGAAAAGTTCTTTTAAAAATAATTTTAAGTGGTAATAGTCTTGAAAATATAGCTCTAGAAGAGGGTGAATAAAACTCTTATTCTACTCACAAACAAGTTACTGATATATATTCTGAGCTCCATAATGTGAGTGTAAAATATGACTGAGACATGTATGCCAGATAGTGAGGAGGAGCAGGTAGGAACAGGAAATCCTACCTGGGGAGCCCAACTTCTGTACAAGAAAAGATGATTATGACATTAACCTCTAGGGGAGCCAAGCTGAGATAGCTTAAACAGGGCAAAGCTGCAAAGAATGGGCAGGCAAACCCCTAAATACTGTTTGG
The DNA here is from genome assembly GCA_007922175.1 of Pelusios castaneus. Classification (NCBI taxonomy): domain Eukaryota; kingdom Metazoa; phylum Chordata; order Testudines; family Pelomedusidae; genus Pelusios; species Pelusios castaneus. Next base: position 30,003,744 of record ML685756.1, on the reverse strand, counting down.
TTTTTTTCCATAAGATATACCAAGCCAGCAACAGACAGCTTCTGATCACCTCACTGGTTATTTAGAAGATAAAAATACAATCCCTTTAAAGCCATTCAACTCTCTGGCTAGCACTCAGACAGCCAAGTCAAATATGATGGGGATTACTTAAAACCTTTGTCCATCAGATGTAAATCATTAACAATTATATTTTCCTTTAATATGTCTTTAAATGTCTGATCTGTGCCATGCAGTTTGCAAAGTTGCGTAGTCCCTTCTATGGGTGTAGAAGGCAGTAATCAGAGCTCGTGAATCCACCTTAACAACTTCCAATTTTGATATGGCATTAGCCACAAGACTTTCTTTTCCTCAATATGAATTATGTTCATACTGAATCCCATGTGGGGCCAAGTTAGTAATTTAGTTAACATTCTGTGAACCATTTTAGTGATTCCACGGTCTGGCCTACGTGTCAGCTTAGCAAAGACATTCATGTTCTCCAGAGTGCATTCATTTTGACATTTAGCCATGAAGGCTATGAGGTGTTTCCCTTTTCACACAGCAAATTAGGATTGTAATGGCTTTTCTTCTGTAGAAAGTTCTAGGGTTGATCATAGACATTAGCTGTGAAATTTTAATATCACCAGGCTTTTAAATACAAAGTGAGTTCTCATTCAACAAAACAGCATATCCATAAGGGTTTTCATCACATGGTGTGTTTTCATGTACCAATTCTAAAAAGATTGTGCCCATTGTAGATTTTTACAGCTTTTGATTTTAGCAACAAATTAGTCATAAGAGTTAATATTGGCATTAATATAACACCATCTCTACCACATGAGCGTTTACAAACATTTTTGTTATGCCATGCCCTCTGTTAAGATAATTTTCTAGGGGGTCATTGTTCAATTGCCTTGTGGTTTTTGGTGTTCTTGCAATGAGTGAGGTGAAACAATAAAAGCATTCTGCCTTTCAAGGGTTAATTTGTTTTTCTCCTCTCACCTAACAGCTACAGGCAAATCTGTTCTCCCACCGAGGTAATGGTGACCTCAGATGTGCTTATGCTGGCAAAATTTCTCTCTTTTTCACAGCTTTGAGTCACAAACGTTTTGCCAGCGTAAGTACTAGTGTAGACAAGGCCAGAGTAATCACACTTGTCCCAGTGTTAAGGACATTCTCCTAAACCTTGTAGTATTTGTCCACATGGCTCCAAGTGAATATTTAGGCAGGTTTCAATCTGTCTTCCTCAGACATATATCAGGACAGGACAGGAATAGAATTCAAAATGACCTTGACAAGTTGGAGAATGGTCAAAATCAAGATGGAATTCTGTAAGACAAATGTAAAGTACTACATTTAGGAAGAACAAAATCAAATGCACAGCTACCCAATGGGGAATGACAACTTGATGGTAGCACTGCTGAAAAAGACCTGGGGATTTTAACAGATGACAAATTGACTACAAGTCAACCATGTGATGCAGTTGTAAAAAAGACTTAACACCTGTGGTGTATTAACAGGAGTTTTACCATATGCAAGATACAGGAGGTAATTGTCCCATTGCAATTGGCATTGGTGCGTGTTCAGCTGGAGTACTGCATGCAGTTCTGGGTACTACACTTTAAGAAAGAGATGAACAAATTAGAGAGAATCCAGAGGAGAGCAACAAAAATATTAAAAGATTTATCAACTCTGATCTATGAGGAAAGATTAAAAGAAACTCAGCTTGTTTAGTCTTGAGGAAAGATGGCAGACGGAAGACCTGATAAGTCTTCAAATATATTCAGGGCTGTTATAAAGAGGACAGCAATCTATTTTTCTCCATGTCCATTGAAGTGAGGGCAAGGAGTAATGGTCTTAATCTGAAGCAAGGAAGTTTTAAATTAGATGTTTAACTGGAAGAGTAGTTAAACTCTATAATAAGCTTCCAAGGCAGGTTGTGGAATCCCCATCATCAGTGGGTTTTAATAACAACAAACACTTGTCAGGAGTGGTGTAGGAATACTTGGTCCTGCCTCAGTGCAGGTGTTGGACTTGATGACCTCTTAACATCTCTTCCTTCTCTACATTTTTATGATTCTATGATCAAAAGAAAATAAGAAGAGAAATCAGAAACAGTAATCCTATAAGTTAAATTTCTTTAAGGAAATAATGTAATGCAAAACTCCCAGTGACTGCAGTGCGATCACAGTGTGAACCCTGTGAAAGGTCCCACGTCCTGGGCGGGCGCCCCCTTTTGGTACTGCCGGGGAATTAGCAGTATCGGGCACCCCTTTTCTCGCCCAGAGTTAGTTGCCCCAGCCTTTAGGCAGGGCGAAGCGGCACAAAGCGGGGTCAGTTGCCTCCAACCCTTCAGGCAGAGCGAGGCAGACACACAGCAGAGTCAGCTGCCTCCAGCCCTTCAGGCAGGGCAAGGTAAACACAGCACAAAGCCAGGAGGCCTCAGGCCCTTCAGGCAGGGCGAGGCAAACACAGTACAAAGTCAGTAGGCCCCAGCCCTCAGGCAGGGTAGGGCAAACACCCACAAACCTCTTTCTGGGGGTTGCTGAGGTTGGAGTGCTACGGGTGGCTAGGGAAAAGGGGTGAGGGAGGGGGACGCAGGCCCACCCACTCCACTGCATCCCAGCCCAGGGCCCTATTCAGTGGCAGAGGCGTCTGCCACTGTGGTCAGCGGGGCTCCGGCCGAAACGCGCTGACCCTGGGTTGCTCCACCACTCGCTAGGCAATAGCCAACTGCCCCTGGGCTGCTTCCTCCCCCCCCCCCCCGGGCTTTGGGGTACCTGTGTCCATCGGGTAGGTTGCTCGGGGGATCCCAATCAGCCCCTCAGTGTCCATTGGCGGGAGGTCCGGGAACTCCTGGGACTCCTCTGCAGAGGGTAGCTCCTCAAGGTCATAGGGCCCAACTGGGGTGGTCGGTTCCTCGGGGTCCTCAGCCGAGGGAAGTTCCTCCAGGTAACAGGGGGTCAGTGGCTGGTCCGCTTTCTCTGGCTCCTCCGGGGGGTTGGGCTCCACCCTTGGTTCCTGGGGCCGCCAGGCCGGCCGTCTCCAGGTCCTAGGTTCCGGGATCCCCTCCCAGTCGCTGGGGCCCGGTAGGCTGGGTGGGCCATACTGCCCCTCAGCCCGGGGTCCCTGCAGCCACCCTTCAGGCAGGGCCCGACCTGGCCTAGGCCGGGGCCTCTCAGGCAGCACATCTTGCCTCCTCGGCTGCTTCCTCCCCACTGAGCTGCCCGGCTGGGGTTTTATCCTGCCCCTTCCTGCTTGGGCCCCTCCCCTCCACTTCCGGGGCTGCAGGCCTGTAGTATGCCTCTCCGGCCAGAGGGGGCGTTCGGGCCTCTCCTCTGGCCCCGGCTCGGAGGAAGGCCAGGCTCCTTTTCTACAAACCCTTAAGTGCATTTATACACTAAGGAGACTAATAGTGTTTCAGAGAACTAATCATTTATGTGCCCGAATATTCCTTTCTCTTATTGCTTGTAATTCCCTATTTTGTTGCAATTCATTCTTAGTTGATATTTATTCTTAAAAAATTAAATCAATATATTAAAATTAAAATGGAGCTATTTGGATTAGGCCATGGAGGGAAGAAAACAACAAAGAATTAATGATTTACTCCTCTCCAGGAAACATGTTGCTCTTTTAAAAATCAGTTTATTTAAAACACATATAAAAATCAACCCCCACTGGATAAAATGAGAAATTATGAATTCATGTGATTTGCATGTAAAAAATATGGGTGCATTCACAATAGATGTACCTATGAATAGCTCTAATGGTATTTTCTCATCTCTAAATCCCAGTAAACTACAGTATGCATGATTACTATTTTATGGAATTATTTGTATAGAGACAGATGGAGAACAAGAAAGCAAATTTATTTCAAAGATAAAAATATGTGAACATCACTGAAGCTGAATCACCAGTACTCTTTTTATTGTGGTAGAAGAAATTTCAGCAATGACATTTATTTCTTTCATTACTTTTCTCCCCTCCTCCCCCCCTTTAATCATAAGGCCAGTTTATTTTATCCCATCTGTCTTTGCAGCAAGTTCTGTGATACAAAATAGTTACATTAGGCTACCTGAAATCCGTGAAAGATGTAGGTGCCTTATTAAATTGGTAATATTGTTGCGATTAAGATAGAAAAATATACTATCTCTTACAAGAACACATTAAAAAATAAAATTACACAGCTAACCTAAATAAATGTGACATTGATATAAGTCTAGCTATAGATACTGGAATTCCACTAGACATTGTTGGGTGGTGATCTCAGCAGCTGAGCAACAGAGAATTACTGTCATACATGTATGCTAGGGTCTAAAAATACTCCTCGCAATGCAGATTTGGAAATAGTGATGCGAACAGAATTTCCATTAAATTGTCAGTTTCCCAAAAGAGTTTTAACTTTTTAAGGCTTCATTGAAGCCTAATCTTGGAAGCCTAAAGTTCATGTCTTGGCCAACTGAATTTCAGTATAACAGAAGGAAAAAGACCAAAATCACTCTGAAGAAGTATCTGTGGAGGTGCCAATGCTGTCCTCCATCCTCTTGGATATGCTGGTGGATCTAAGGTCAGATCATGTAAGGCATGATATAGACTCCCTGACATGCTGCAACTCCAGGGACATCTCTTCAGGCTACATTGACTAGGAGAAGTTATAGTTTGGTGAGGAACACCGTCCCTCCTCAGTCCCCTGAGAAGACTTAATGAGTATGATAATAGAGATTCTGCAGACATGCTGCTTCAAAAACTCAGACACTTCAAGGCCAAAGAAGGCACCACTGTGATCATTTAGTCTGACTTCCTGAAAATTGAATTTGAATTGAATTGAACAGAATCTTGTCCACCTACTCCTAGATTAGACCCCACACACACACACACACCCCCCTCTGGCTGAGTTACTGAAGCCCTCAAATATGGTTTAAAGATTTTAAATTACAGAGAATCAACCATTTACAATAGATTAAACCTTCTGCAGAGGAAGGCGAAAAATATAGTCTCTGTCAATCTAAAGCAGGGGAAAATTCCTTCCCAACTTCAAATATGGCAATAATTTAGACTTCAGAATGTGAGCAACATCCAGCAGTCAGACACCTGGAAAGGAATTCTCTTTAGAAACTCTGAGTCCTCCCCACCTACTCTCCCATCTCCAACTGTTGATGGTAGTTGCTACTAGCAGTCACACACTGACCACAGAAAGTCCCATTATACCGTCCCTCCATAAACTTATTTAACTCAGTCTTGAAGCCAGCTAGAGATTTGGCCCCACAGCTCCCCTCGGAAGCAGAACTTCACTCCTCTGATGGTTAGAAATCTACATCTTATTTCAAGTCTAAACTTCCTGATAAACAGTTTATATCCATTTGTTTTTGTGTCCACGTTGGCACTTCACTTAAATAGCTTCTAACCCTCCCTGGTATTTATCCCTCTGATACATTTATAGAGAGCAATCATATCTCCCTTCAGTCTTCTTTTGTTTAAACTAAACAAGACAAGCTCCTTGAGTCTCCTCTCATAAAGCAGGTTTTCCATTCTTCAGTTCATCCTAGTAGTTCTTCTCTGCACCTCTTCCAGTTTGAATTCATCTTTCTTAAACATGGGAGATGAGAACTGCACACAGATGAGGTCTCACCAACACCTTGTATAATGGTACTAACACCTCCCTATCTCTTCCCTAGTCTAGCATTACTTCTGGGGAACACATAGGAGCATGGCTCGTAAGGGTAACCACCCCTGCTGCCATGGCAAAGGGAGACTTGAGGAGAACTGAGGGATATTAGGTCATCAGAGAGAGAGAATTTTTTTCTGTTAAATCACTGGAGTGAGACTGAGTGAGTCAGATTCCTGGTCAAATTTCCAGTGATTCTTAGCAAATTGCTTAACCCCCGTGTGCTTATTTTCTCCATCTGTCAAACTGAGATAAATGCTCCCCTACTGCTGTGAGACTTCACTCCTCAGTGTTTGCAAGATAATCAGCCATTATAGGGATATGAGCCATGGAAGGGCCTGTAAATGCTAAAATACACAATTCCTCAGATTCGGCAAGTTAAGCCTATTTTATGAGGGGCAAGCCTTGCACCTGTCACCTCACCAGTGGAAGTTGAGGTCATGACTGCTGTATGATCAGTTCACTGCTTACATGTTAATGGTATTATCAGCTCCTGCAGGATAAATGCAGAACCCTGAATTTGGGTCCTGGCAGATTAAAAATCTGTTTTCTTGTTCTTTCAGACTGCCTCTGCTACTGTTGCTGCTGTCTAAAGACCATATCCTACACTGATATATGCCATAGTGCAACCCATGTAGCATGTCATTGGAATCACATAGGGATAGATGTCAGTTCTAGAAATTCCTGATAAAGAATCAGAGCCTAAATAATTTCTTGTGTGATATTAAGATTATAAATTATTTGAAATATGGACATTACCTAAGAACACAAGATTGGCTATACTGGCGCAGACTAATGGTCCACCTAGCCCAGTTTCCTGTCTTAGGAAGTTGGTGAAGTAGGGGAAAACAGGAAATGAGTCCACAGACCACCCACCCCACCCCCACCACCATGGGGTACTGTCACAAAAGGGTGGACTCAAATGTATGCATGGGAGGCTACCAATGGATGAGAGGGCACGACACGCTCTGCCCTGGAGCCCTGCCTTTGGCTACCATAGCTGGGCTCTCTTCTTGCACCAGCACAGGGGCAAAGGCGATGGGAGGCAGAGGGGCTGGGTTGGCACGACCGCCAGGGATGTCAGCAGGGACAGCTCCAAGGAGAAGGGCCTGGCTGCTTCCCCCTATATCTCCAAGGCCAGCGCCTGGGGGCATGCCCCTCATCCACCCCCCTCTTAGTACACAACTGGTGGTCTCCTTTATTATAGTTTTACATTTAACCTACCAGAGTGTGTGCCTCTCCTTATTATTCTCACAAGAGTCAACTTCCAAATTCTAAAGAATGCTTTTTTGTCTCTAATGACTTCCATTACTCCGCTGTTAGAGATTAGCATTCTTTTGGTCCTCTAACTGTCTTTTCCAATTTGGGGTACATTTAATCTAAGCCCCTATTATGGTGTTGTAAAACGGTTCCCATGCAGCTTACAAGCTTTTAACTCTTGTGATAGCTCCTTTTCATTTCCACCTAACACGGTTTCTCTTTTTCTTTTCTTTTTTTTTTTTTTTTGTAGTTTTCCTTTTTAAAGTTAAAAAAGGATATTATCCTTTACATCTTCTCAAATTTCTAGTGCTATGTAAATATTAATAATGAAATATATGTATAATTTAATAGTTACAAAGCAAGCAGAGAAAATGTTGATAATATGGTATGCTGTGTTATAATATGGTATGCAGTGGTTATGCAGTGTATAATTATGCAGTGTATAATATGGTATGCAGTGTTTTCATAAGAGCAGTTTTGCTATTAAGAGGTTTCTTGTGACAACCTTCATATCAATAGGCACTTCTAAACCTCTTGGGCTAATTCTCCTCTTCAGAGTCACCAGAAGATAAATTGCACCCAGAATTCACTGCTCACCCTTGTGTTTGAATTAAATCCTGTTACTTTCAAATTACTATGAGGTTTTTTTCATGAGATACTTCGTAAAGTTCAAGCTAGTCTTAATACACCATATACCTGAGCTATTTTCTATGTTAGCATCACCTCAGATTGGAGAACACTACTAATCATCCTTTATTTTAGTCACTGTTTCATTTGGCTTTTGAGAATTTTTCTATAAATGCATTATGTCAAGGTCAAGGAGAGTCAGGGCACAGTCATACCTGTTATACAGGATGTTGGGTACAAGCCATCTACTTCAGCTCTGTTCAGACCATATCCATTAATTTGGTATAGACACACTATGTATGTTAAGTGGTTCCATGTTCATCTTTTAAAAACCAAATTTCCCTTCCATGATTTTGAAGAAATCATGGTCCCAATAGACAGAATTTGCAGAAAACAGTACAAGTCAAGTCTCTGTCCTGGGTCAGTAGAACATTAATGAAATGAGAGAAGATGTGAGTTAATGTTATTAAATTGTTCATGGGATCACAGAAATCCAGTATTTTCTCCCAAGTTTTTGCCTGTTGTTTTTCAATTACTCAAAGGATAAAATGTTCACTTAGCACAATTGTCTTTGAGCTCCAGCACAAGAGTTTTGCAGAAGACTGAGACTGACTAAGAGAGAGAAATTCTAGTCATTTTCAAGTTATTGCAGTCAGGAAAACACTGTTGTGCAATGGTATGGAACTGATCAGGATACAGCTACACTTAAGTTGGAGGTGTGACTGAGGCTTGGGTAGGCATATCTGTGCTAGTTTTAATCTAATGAGCATGGCTGAAAGAGGCCGACCGACAGGAATTCTGGTCTCCAGGGCAGAACAGTCCCACTTTGCCTCTCCACAGCCCCATCCCTTCTGCCCATGGCCATACCCAGAGTCTGGAAGTCACCAACCCACATCAGCGAGCATGGCTGAAGATTGTAATGAAGCCATGATGGCATGGGTTTCAGCATGGTTGCCCATGGAACCCCGGGTTCATCTCCAGTGGCTCGCCCATGCCAAGTGCCCTGAGGTTTTTAGCTGTTCTAGCTAGGTTAAAGCAAGCACACTGAGCTGAGCTGCAAGCACCCCTCTGACTGCAGTATAGACATACCCGAAGTCACACACCAGCCTGTTGTGGGGAGACAGAGATGGTTTGGAAACTGAGAAGTTGCAACAAATGGAGGAGGACAAATAATTAAAAAAGCTAAAAGGAGAGGGAAACAACATAGATTATGGGAGGAGAGAAACAAAATCTAAGGAGGATGGAAGAGAATTTGTTATTTGGGCTATTACATTATCCAGTCCACCTCCCTGCAATGTATGATTGTTTCCTAGCATATATTTTGTAGTGTGTTATCCAGTCTAGTTTTAAACCCCAAAGACTGGAGCATCCAGCACTTTCATCGGGATGCTCTGTTAAAGTCTCGTGCATTTCATTGTTTAACTATCAACATCAACAACATACAGTCACACTGTTCTCCCAGTTCAGGGCAACTGCACTGTATTTCCTTCAGTGCTCCAGCAAAGCCACCCATTCTCAGACTTCCAAGTTCCCCAGCTGTTATAATTCTTGGGTGAAGACACACATCTCACTCCTTTCTGTGCAGGGTATTTGCAGGCTGCACAGTTCCTTGCCTTCTCTGTTATGCCTAACAGAGACTAGCTGCCCAAACACACTTTCTTGCTTCCTCTTCAGAACTTGATAACAGTGTGATTGTCACCAGTTCCAAGTGACCTCACAGCTCTTCCTAGGCAAGCCTGTTTTATTCTTATGGTAAAAACATAACAGAGAAAACATATTAAAAACAATAAAAGAACCTGCATACATACTAGTAAGAATACCCCAGCCTATCGTTCTTTTCTTCTGTAGATCCCAACCTATCATTCTTATTTTCCATAGGCTAAACAAGCCTACTTCCTTTAGCCTCGCTCATAAGTCTTGTGCTCCAGCCCTAATCATTTTTGTTGCCCTCCTCTGTACTCCCTCCAGTTTGTTCACATCCTTTCTGTGGTGGGGGGCCCAAAACTGGATACAGTACTCCAAATGTGACTTCACCAGCCGAAGAGAGGGGAATAATCACATCCCTCAATCTGCTGGCAATGTTCCTACCAATGCAGCCCAATATGCCATTAGCCTTCTTGGCAATAAGGGCACACAGTTGACTCATATCCGGCTTCTTGTCCATTGTAACTCACATGTCCTTTTCTGTGGATCTGCTGCCTAACCAATTAGTCCCCAGTCTATAGCAATGCATGGGATTGTTCCATCCTAGATGCAGGGTTCTATACTTGTCAATGTTGAATCTTATCAGATTCCCTCCTCCCTCAAATCCTCAAATTTGTCTAGCTCACTCTGTATTCTATCCCTACTTCGAGTCATCTGTAAACATGCTGAGGATGCAATCCACTCCATCCTCCAGGTCATTAATGAAGATGTTGAATAGAATAGGCCCCAGGACCAACCCTGGGGTACTCCACTTGTTACCAGTTGGCAACTAGACATCAAGTTGTTGATCACTACCTAGTAGACTCAGGCCTTCCAACCCCTCCCTAAGGACTGGGGCCCTCTGTGGACCAGCGGTTCTATCTGTTTGCTGAATCAGAAAGAAAGCCATGAGCCAGTTTAAAACGAGGTTACTTATCCAAAAATTCTTTCTTTTGTCTGATGGTCCCTGGGGAATCCAGTTTGAACTAGTATATGCAAACTTCTCCAGGGGGTGGCTTCAAAGGGCTGATAATGGATGAAATACCTTAACATCTCCCTTCCTGTTAGAGAAGGTACTTAAAATATCACAATAACAGATACATCATTGCATTTTTATTTCAATGGACCCCAAAGGTATGAACTCTAATTCAATAAGGTTTAACTTAATTGAGTTAAGTTTATCTTCATTCCTTCAGGTTTTTTCAGGATATTACAGGATACTGTCAGTCTGTCACAAGTATATCAAAGAACAGTAACTTTTTAGACTCTGTATCATATATGTTTTCTAACAAATCTGAAGGCAGACTCAGAAAGAAAACAAAGATCACCATTCTTTTTTTCTACAAAACTTCCAATGGACAGACATCAAAATTTGGAAAATACTGTGGCTGTGTCCCCTTAGTTTAGTAATGTATCAGTTAGGTTGTATTAATGAACATAATGACTTCACAAAATAAAAACCTTGTTCAAGAGAAAGGACCAGTTTCATAGCAAAGCACTCTCTTTTCATATCAGAGTTGTTTAATCTTAAAATGCCGTTACATTTTCGAATAATTGAAAAATACAGTGTTTGTTATTTCTATTCTTATCTTCATTATGTAATCAAGAACGCAGCCACAATACATTGCATATTAAAAGAATTTCCATTTTTATGTAGAAAACATTTTCAGTTTCATAAAATGCACAGTGAAATATTGAATCTAATTAGCTTCACAGGAGACTTGGATTCAGAAAGAACTAAGGGTGTTCTTATTTAGTAACATGTCGATTTTTCTAATGAAGAAACACATTTTTGGTTCCATATGACTCCTAAATGTGCCAGATTTTAAATGTCAAAGCTAGATGCTTAATGCAGCAGCATTGAGTATGGTGCTTGTCACTTGTAGTGCAGCTATATGCATCTAGGAAGGAAAGAAAGAAAATACATCCTAACTAACAAATTTAAGACTAGCAAAGACTAATTAAAGACTAACAAATCCCATGGAATTTCACCCATGAAAGCTCATGCGATAAATAAATGTGTTAGTTTTTTTAAAGTGCCACAGGACTCCTTCTTTGTTATGCTGAATTAGATTAACACGGCTACCTGTCTAGAACTAAAAATAGGTGGTGGTCTTGCTCCCCATTAACAGTAATGCACACATACATTCAAGGGGAGTATGATAGTTTCACTGGTAAACTGTTTATTGATGTCTGAAACACTTTCTCTTGACTCAGCAGGTTTGGCAGAGCATAGAGTAAGCATTTTATTGAGGATGGTGTGCAACTCTAATGTGAAGTTAACAGAATAAACTGTTTATGTTGAGCTGCTGAAAGCTTTGCAAAAACCAATGTGAGTAGCAGAAACCTTATTAGGTTTCAAAGGAAGTAGGAAAGCTTCAACCTAATCACAAACAGGAGATCTTCAGACTTTTGCTGATAACATCTGAAGGGCATTTCAATTGCTTTCTATAAAAAGAAAGGGCAGAATTTCAGTACATAAACAAGACTTTGTAGGTTTTTAAACTGTCATCTTCTCTACAGAACAAGCTTTCCAGCAGTACCAAAGTGTACAAATGGTGTTTGATGAGTGAGGTCAGTGAAGTGCTGCATTCAGTTATAATTATGGATTTTTAAAACATTGTTTGGACATCAGAAAATACAATATTTTATTTTTATTTATCTAGCTTTTGGCCATGAGTGGTAAATTCATGCAAAAATCAATACATCAACCAAAAGCCAATAGAACCAGGGAAGCAAGAACAGCATTTCATAATACTGAAAAATAAAACCCCCAAATCCTCATATCTCAAAATAATTGCTACCTGATTTGGCACACATAGAACGCATCATTTATTAGCTTTCAACAGAATGTCATTAAAAATATTAAGACTATATGGATCTGAAGCCTGGTTAAAAAGGGACAACTGCCAAATACAGCTTCCCTAATTTTAGTATGATGTTGGGCCTCATCATGCAAGGTGCTCCCATTGAAGACCTTTGCATGATTGGGCCCTTCTTGTCCTCAATGGGAACTTTTCTTGTTCTTGTAGGATCTGTCTCATAATCCCAGGAAAGGCAGCATATATTTCTGAGCACATAATCTCCATTACAGATGCGTACTAGTGAAATTCTGGTGCTGTTCCCATTAAGGAAATGATGTACCTACTACTTGGGTACAATTTTAAAATATTTCAGCACTTTTTTTTAATATAAACGATCCTTTGAACATAATGCCATTCTTTGAAGAGAGAAATACCGCATTGAAAAATGGAAAGGTGAGCACGTCACTGCCTGTGGCTAAGCAGGAGGACTGCCCTTCATTGATCATTTGTGCATACACTTCAAAATATTGGACAACACCGTAACCTTGTAAATCCTTACGTGCTCACCACACAGCACAAAGCCATTGTGCTTCAGTGCAAGCCGGGGAGAGTAGAGGCTTCCATGCAGGCATCAGGTGTTCACTGAGTGCAGGCCCCAAACACCTCTTCACTACTGTGAGGTAAAAAGAAGGAGGGGTGTGGGCAGAGGACAGGTGTAGCTGAAAAGACAGAAGCTCAGATCCTGGTGTAAAATAGTGTGGCTCCCCACTGCTAAAAACTGGAGATTAGGGGGGATACTGTATTCCTGTCAAACCAAAACAGCAAGTCAATTCAAATCACTGGTCTGATTTTTATGTCCATGTACTAAGGGCACCATTAAAAAGTAGTCATTTACCATAGGGTGCTATACATTCTAATTATAGGCAGTTCTGTAAGTTTGCTTTTAATTATCTATTGTATTTGTAAAACAAAGATTCTAAAGATTTCTGTGTGTAAATTTTAGAATTTTTCCCTATTCCCATGGAAGCAAGGCTACCTTAAGCTATTGTCTATTCCCCCTGCATTGCTGTACTGTCCTCTTTTCTGAGGTTGAATGGAAGCTATGAGGGTTTCTAGTAGCATTAATTTGTACACAGATTTTCATTTGGCCTCAAGGGGAGCCTGCTGCAGAAATTTGGGGATGAATTATATTCCTTACTGAACTTTTGCTGTAATTTTTTAGTGCAATAGCATAATCCAGGCACTTGGTTTGTCTCAGTGGAACAAAACATAACAAAACAAAAAATAGTCTGGAACATATCACAATGTGTTTTATTTTATACTCAGGCACTGATCCATGGCACAACTGAATTTTTAGGGTAGTAAATCTCACCTGAACTTTTCTCCATTTCAATCATAGATAATGGAAAAATCCTGAAAGTTTTATCCTCAGTTTGGAAAGTAAAATTACATTTAATACATAAAAACCTCGGGGTTATGAAACACCTTGTCCCTGAGCAGGTGAGGGCAAAGTGAGGAGTGATTTTAAGTATATGTATTTATTTTCATGGCTGCATTTTTTAACTATATCCATTAGCTTTTTTACTATTTTTGACAAATTACCTGTACACATAAAAAAGATATAAGTTGTTTTCTTTTCCCTTAGTTACACAAAATGCCTGAGGGTCATTGGACCTATGATCAAGATACCTCCTGCTTTCTATTTTGCTAAAGCAGTATAAGCATGAATCTACCTATAACTTTTCAATCCCTAATTCCCATTCTTTACTAATTGCCCTTGCAGCCTTACAGAACAAGACCATCAAGAGTTTCATGTAAGTTGGCTTTTCTTTTATGCGCAGATACATGTATCCTCAAACTACTGGGAACAGAATGAACTGGCTTCTGAGGCATAAGCACATGTCAAATATTAATTAAAATATTTTATTCTTTACTTTTTCTTTTCTTTGTAGCCGGACCCTGCAGGCAGAGATATCTCCATTCGTCCAATTTTAGAGCACTGCGAAAACACACACATGACCATTTGGCTTGGCATAGTTTATGCCTACAAAGGGCTGCTCATGGTAAGTATTTTTTGGTTTACATAATAATGCTGTCTTGTTACTGCACTTTGGTAAAAATAAATTGCCTTCCTACTGGATAGACATGAGATTTAAAAAAATCCTTGAATAAATCTTTTTAAAGCATATGGTCGTAAGTTAAAGAAGTGATGATATGCAGAGGTGATAGCAAGTTAAGTAACAAAGACATTATTAAATACAACACTGAAACTTAATAAATAAAATGCAAATCAAGGAATCAAAGAATCAAAGAATGAGAACATGAGTGAGAAAATTTTGCTGATAAAAGAGCTTAATTGCCTTTAAATTTCTAAACTACTGGGTTGGGTCCAATATTTTTTGCACTTGTTTTAATGTTTGCAATAGTAGTACAAGATTGCCTTTGAGATATTGTTCAGAAGTACTTGCAAGATTTGTAGTAAAATTTTCAAACATGTCTAACGGCAGGTCTACAACACCTGCCCTTTTTCAGCGGCAGTCGAATGGAGATACGCAACTTACTTAAAATAATTTGCATATCTGCATTCCGACCCCCCTACACCTGGCACGTCCACTGCACTGAGTTAAAGGGAGGGGCCTTCCTTCGACTCAGCGCTAACCCAGTTACCAGAGTGGTGTTTAGAGATCACCTTCCTGATTGGCTGAGCGGGTCTTCACACAGCCAATCCGGAAGTTTGAACTGACAGCAGCGAATTTGCTGCTGTCAGTGAAGATTAGCCTGTCATGGGATGCACATCCGTGCACCCCAGGGCATGATCTGTGTAACTTTTCTGTTCAGTTTTGCAATGTAATTGTGTGATGTGATGCTAAATATACCATGCCAGGTCCCTTTATGAATGCTCATAACATATTCTACATAATTGTCCTGGTACCATGTTTCCTACAGTAACTTATGTGTACAGATGTGAACCATGTTACAGAGTTCAGACTCTCAGGACTGTCTCTAGCACAGAGGCTGGAGAATTACATGACGAAGGGAATGCAAATGCCCTCCTTGGCTCAGGTAGCAGTAAAGAGAATCACACAGCAGCATAGCAGGGGAGGGACTGTCAGGAGTTTGTAAAAACAAAGACACAGACCGTTTGGGGGAGGAGCTGCAGGCTTTTCCCTGGGAGACTCCATCTTGCAACTTTCTCCAACTTCAAGCAAGATCTGGGCCATGCCTTGTAAAATACCAAAGCTCCAAACACCTTGCACATAATCTTGGACTATGAGGTCAATTTAGGTAGAGATATTAGATTAGTATGCGGTTTACACCTTTTATTTGATAGTGGTCACTCCTGACATTTATATGATGATTCTGCCTTGATTTGCTATATTCTCTCTTGAAATCATACTGTGATCAATAAACTAGTATTTGTTTTATCTAAAGATGTGTGGTCTTTCGAGGGTGTGGATGTGGAAAGCTGGGCATGATCCACTTCTTTGTTAAGTAGACAGATTTGAGACTATGATGATTGGGAGTGGGTCCTGGTCCCGGTCCCTGTAAGACAGTGGTTCCTGGTGTAGTATCTGGGACTGGGTGTGCTCGCTTGGGGACCGCCCCATAGGTATTTAGTGGGTGCACCCACACTGCCTGGGACTGATCACATGCAGAAGGCTGAGGTGGACTGACTCAGAAGTGAGTGGTCACCTGGCTAAGCAGGGTGAATCGTGGTTCATGAGTGGAGTTTGGGGGGGTTACAATGGCACACCAGGCCAGATCTGGGGAACAGCCTGTCACATAGCCTTAGTGGCTTAAGATATGTCTATACTACAATTAAAATCTCATGACTGGCCCATGCCAGCTGGTTCAGGCTAAAGTTAGAGTGCCCTGAGTACCAAGCTCAAGTACCTTGTCAAGTGGGAGGTTACCAGAGCCCAGCTACAACCAGATCTGGAACTTCTACCACACAAATAAACAGCTCCACAGCCTGAGCTCTGCGTGCCCAAGTCAGCTGACATAGACCAATCACGGGTGTCTAAATGCAGTATAGAGATACACGTAGGGATCTCAGTCCAACTGAAAGCTGGACTGATAAAGTGGGTTACAACCACGAAAGCTTATGCCCAAAGAAATTGGTTAGTCTTTAAGGTGCCACAGAACTTTGCTTGTTTCTGTAAGGAAGATGCTGTCTTATGTATTTGAATTCAGCTAAATAGTTGGTGCTGATTTGATGTTAATTGCTCCTTTGTCTTAATATAGTTTTTACATAGCAAGCTGAGAATTTCATTACTATTTAATAAAAATAAGTGTCAACTAAGAATTACAGATTAGTATGAATCTAGTAATTTGTCTACTGAGAATGTTGCTGAATCTTTTCTTGCATATCACTAACACTATTTTGGAAGCTGAGCAAAATTCCATACATGCTACATATGGAGAGCTGAACTCCACCAATGCGTTCATCCACAAATGACTTGTGGGACAGAGACAATTAAAGCAATTAACACAACATTACAAACCTGCAATTGTACTTAATTACAACCATATGCAATTCCAACAATAGCATATGTTTAAAATAAATGTTCTAGATTATTGCAGATATTGTTAGGCAAATACCATTTACTGCTGCACAAATAAGGGCCCAATCCAGCAAAGATTTCCACAGATGATTAGCTTTGCATAGTGTGAATAGTTCCCTATACTTGAAAGTGACTACTCAGTGTGTGTTAAGAGAAGAATGTGTGTTAATTTTTCCAGGAACAAGGCTTTTGGGTATACCTGGCTATGTCTACACTGGCAGTTTAAGTCAACTTAAGGAGGCTTAAGTCGACTTAAACAAAGCTGCGTCCACACTAGGCTTTCATTAAGTCGACTTAAGAAATTCCTTAAGTTGACTTAATGAAAGCTTAAGTCAATTTACTAAGAACCGCGGGGTAGGTCGACTTAAGCCTGTTTATGTTGACCTAACCCTTCTTTAGGTCGACCTAAGCCCAGTGTGGACGTTTAAGTCCACTTTGTTAAGTCAACCTAAGGGCAGTTAGATCGACTTAACAAAGTGGACTTAGTCCACATCCATGGTCAGCACTTTGTTAAGTCGACTTAAAGTCGACCTTATTAAGTTGAGTTAAAGTCGACCTAACTTTTTGTAGTGTAGACATAGCCTGTATACTGCAGCTGGATATACAATATCACTCTCAGATGGCTGTACACATGCTAGCTTTGATTGAGTTAGCAAATTGAAAAGAGCTGTGGCAATTGGAGTGGCAGCACAGGCAATCTACCAAGTACAACGTAGTCTGAAACCCCAGCTAAGTATTTGGGTGGCTAGCCGAAGCCACTGCCTGCACCACTACAGCTACATTGCTATTTGTAGCACACCAGCTCAAGCAGCACTAGCTCATGTTAACCTACCCGACTTGGAAATTACACCTTCAGCTATAGTATAGACATACTATAAGAGAACACCAAGCCTAATGAATGTTGTATAACCTTCTGTGCTTACTCTCATAATTTATAATCATAAAAGGAAACTAGAGCATATGTATCATTAGCTTCCCATTACTATGGTCAACTGACATTCTGATGCATGTTGTCTCACATTTACCAGCGGCCATATTGCATGGTTTTCAAAAGGATATGTGACTAATTTTTTGAAGTTTGCAAAGACTATTTTGCTTTCCTAATTACAGTCACTTCAGTAACTGCTTTACTAATTGCCTTACAGTCTCTGCTTTACTAATTACACTTCACTTCACTGTGTTTCATAGCCATTAGCCAAATATATACCTTTCATTATTTTGGTGCCTTACAATCTTGCAGATCTCTGCTATTGGAAAAGGAAGATGCTCTCTTACTAATCAAGCCACCTTTGTCATCATTTCCCCTTTGTCCTACTGAAATTTTTTTTGCATGAGGACCATAAACAGTTACATTTTGTATCATCTTATCACAGATGTTTAATATTTCTGTACACAAGATGATACTTTGCCAGTAGTTACAGAAAGTAGAAGCCAGTTATATTATTGAGAAAAATATTGGAAGGGTTTGAGATAAAAACCTGAACAATCTATATGAAGATAAATATTCACTTCAGTTATTTCACTAGGGGCTAGATCCACAAAAGTACTATAGGCACCAAACTGCCAGTTTAGGTGCATAAGTCCAAAGTTTGCACTCTCAAAACTTCTGCTCAGCTGCCATCTAACTCTGTAGTCTGACATCCACATTGCCTATGTTTCTGCTGGCAATTGCATTTCTGCTAATGAACGTGCACAAAGCTACATAAGTCCTGATGCCCTGCTTCTACTTCACATCTAATTCACACCTGCTTGGTTTCACAAAGTAGGTCTTCCCCCACCAGTCTCATATTCCAGATCAGACTCTGCATGAAACACAGCACAAGGAGGAGGTGATACGTAAGCCCTACTTTCACCTCAGTATTTCCTACTGGCTAGCTTAGGTGGTCTCTCACTCACCACACTGGCTTTTGTGAATTCCATTCTTAGTCACCTGACTCCGCCCATGCATTGTTCAGGGAGCCTACGTCCAAACTCAGGGGTGTGCATTCCACTAGGCAACAGGGCACCTAAACATTAGACACTGCAACAGTAAATCCAAGTCCACATTGTGGATCTATCCTTAAGCAGCTGACACTGATGAGTCTGTACCCATTAATGCAATAGTTAGGGTGGCACTCTATGATGACTATTATTCACTTACTTGGGCAAAAATTATTTTTAACGTGTCTCTGGTGTCTGAAGTTGAGAATGCAAAAAGTGAGGTTTCCAAAATCAGAAGTCACGGCTGAAAATGTTGGCATGAATGTATTGATCAATATACACAGCAATCATATGTATGTTTTCACAGAGCAGCAAAGCATTCCATGAGAGAAAGAAAAATAATGCAAGTCCTGATAGAGCTTCCTCTTCTAGACACTCAAAAGGCTGCTATGGCTAGGTCTGAATATGCTACACTTACATGCCTTTAAACTCCCCTTGGACTGAGCAAGCATTCTCTGTTTTCTTGGCCTTTCTTAGCAAAGTGTGGTGTAGATGCAGGGCAAATTAAGTCGACTTAAACCAAGCTTAAGTCGACTTAATTTACCAGTGTAGACGCAACCCTTGATCTAAACATTTCATGTGATGGAGAATATACCACGACCCTTAAAATTGCTGTGATTAATTGCCCTCGCTGTTAAAAATTTGCACCTTACTTCCAGTTTGAATTTGTCCCTGTTTGATTACCAAACATAGGATCTGTATCGGCTCATAAAATATAGCATGCTTTCTTTTTTCCTAGATGTATTATTTTGATTTGTCCATATTAAAGCACTGTTTTTAATCATACCCAGATTCTTAGTGGATCCAGATCACTTATTGGTTACTTCTCTCCTTCATTAAAATTCCATCAATCCTTGTGTCTCTGCAAACTTTATTAGCAATAATATTTTTCTTTTTTCAGATCATTGGTACAAATATTAAAAACCAATCCCAGAGTGTCCCCCTTTCAGAAACACACCTACTTGATGATGGTTGTCCATTAGCAATTACATTTTTGAGATCTATAAACTAGATTTTAGTCTATTTAATATGTGTGTGATAAGGGGTTTGGAGGGCTAGGTGTCCTAGTGATTAGTACATATGTCCTCCTGCACTTGTATCTCTGCTGAGATGAGAGGAGGAAGCATTAGAGGGTGCATGGTTCCTGCCCCTGGGCTGCAAGTATTTTTCTGTCTTCCTGCATCTGGGCCTTTACCCGTAAGTGAGGTTTGGAAGGAAGAGCTGGGCCCTCACTCTCCAACAGCTCCTATCCCAGGGTCCTGTGGGTAGTAACACCAACAGGGTACTTCTTGCAGAGAATCTAAGTCCGCTGCCCTCTGCTGTTTCCTCCCTAGGTTCTCTTTCAGGTTGGGGCATTTTTGCTAGAGTCCAAACAGTCAAGAGGCTAACAAAAAAAGTCCAAATGAGCAGTACCCTGCCAGACCGTCCCATTCTTGAAGGGCAAGTGGTTGGAAAAGGCACTGGATTGTGGGCCTGTTCCTCTCTCAGACTCAACCTTCTGCCTGGATTACATGAGCGGAATTGACTTTCCTACAACCTCTCCACCACACTTTGCCCGGGCTTCCGAGCTCCTTTTTAATCTGCTCCTGCAGCTTGAGCATGCTTGGCAACCCCAGAGGAGTGGGGATACCTAGGCCCAGTATTGCTCTTTAACCTCTTCGGGCCTAGTGTGGGGTTTGTATATCCCATCACAAGGTGCTATACTGGTATTTTTATCACAATATCATGTAGTACTACGTCAAATGCCTTACCAAAAATCCAAGTATTATATAAATACAGCAGCCTTCTTTTGATCAAACTTGTAAAATTTGTTTGGGTGACAAAATCTATTTTCCATAAAACATGCTGATTGGCATTAATTATATTCCCACCTTTTGTTTTATTGATTGATTCCCAAATCAGTCATTCCATTGTTTTTTCCATGTTAGGTAGCAAGTTTTCAGACCTATAATTATGTAGAACATACCACTCACCCTTTTTCAAGACTAGAACTACATTAGCATTTTTGTAGTTCTTTGGAATTTCCCCAGTATCTTAATATGTATTAACAGTTAACATCAACGTACAGAGAACTCATAAGTCAAGTCTTACTGTCTTTATTTAATTTATGGCTAGCTGTTTTAACTTCCTTTGTGAATCAGGCCCACTTTTTAACCAATACAATCATCTTATTTGACTGTGAAATTGTTCAGTTTGGGCAGCTAATAAAATGTTCTCAAGAAACTTTCAGTTATTGTTCATGAATACAAGCCCCCACTACGACTCCTTTTTGTGTGTTAGCAGTTAGTAAATTGATCCATAAGAATTACAGATCCTTTGCTTCTGAGCTGTCAATAACTCTACAACAGAATCTCCAGCTTTCCACTGTCTTTCCTAAATAGGATACATCCAGAGATTTAATATTCCAATTATATGAATCTTCTCACAGATGCCAGTAATACAAGCTAGGTCAAACTTCTCATGAATTATCATTTCCAGTTTCTTGTACTTATTACTTTGGTTTCTGACATAAATGTACAGGAAACTAAACAAGTTCATCTCTTTGCATGCCTTGACACCTTGATTTATTACATTCATGACCCCTTGAGTGTGAGTTATGTACCTAAGCATTTGTGCTGTCTTTACCCCCTTACCAATCTCCCCTTTTGTTGCTAGGTTAACACCCATATGGTTAGACTATATAGCCTGCCACCCTGAAAACTGTTCCTGTTACTACTGAAATAGAGGCCATCAAGACAGCACAGCTTCCTATCACTATGGAAGGTGGTCCAAGGTTCCACAAAGCCAATCCATCTCTCCATATCACTTGCTTTCAGAATATTGTACTTGGCTCAGGAAAATCTCTGAGAAGACCATATGGATTTTCTTCTCATCCAACTCCTTTTCAAGATCTCTGAAGTCTTCAATATTCTATGAACTATCACTTGAAACCACGCCACTGATGCCAACATGTGTCATCAGTAGTGGAGTATTGCCTGCTGTCATTAGAATCCTATTCAGTTGTGCAGTCACATCTCGTCTTAGCTTCAGGAAGACACTACAGCATCCTGCTGTTCTTATTTCTCTTGCAAAATGTTCATGGAGTCCCATTGAAAACTGTTTGTCCTCTTTGAACAATTGGAGATCTCTTGGACTCACTTGACATCCTTCTTGTTGAGGAACCATTTACAGGTATGCACCCTCCCCCGCAAGTCCTCCATACCATTTCCTCTGTAAAATTTTCAAAGGCTTTCTATTTAGTTGTCATGCTGAATACCAGACATCAACTATGTAGAGTTCCATCTGCTTATCTTCCCTTTGAGGGACCATGGACCGTCCATATTCTTTTGCTTCAAGCCATGTAGAATTCCTCCTCTTTCTTCCTCTAGTCACAAGCTGACAATTTTTTCTTTAATTTCCATTCTTTCTAGTTCCTTCATTGCCAGTTCTTTCCTTTCTTGGCTCTGTAATGATGCTGCCCAAATCTGTCCGACCAAGACCTCTTCAGCATCTATGATACCATTAGGATTAATAACTCTTCTTCAGGTCCACAAATTTTTTCTTCCAGTATGGACACCAACTTGCATTTCATAACAGGAAGTCCCTTCCATTTTCAGGTATTTGGGTAACCTGACACACCCCCTGCCAGTCATAATAACTGTTCCATGACTGGCCATCATCATTATTGAGGTAGTACTAATGTGCTTAGAGAGAAAGTACTCAAATTCCTTCCTACCAACTGCCTCCAGAATTCCCTATTACAGGGGTTGGCAACCTTTGCTGGCCCCCATGCCAGCCCCCCCACACACACACACACACCTTCAGCAGGTGCCAGGGGCATGGTCAGAAGGTTCAAGGGGTGGGGCCAAGGACTCCTCCCTGCTGACCCCGCCCCCACGCACAGGGCTCCTGTCCCTTGTTGGCCACGGTCCCCAGCTGGGCGGCGGGGCCAGCAGGCAAAAGGAGCTGCAGCACGCACGCACGCACGCACACAGCTCTTGTGGCCCCAGGCCCTGCTGGGGGAGCCTGAACAGTGCTGCATACCACTCAGGATAGGTGTGTGTGCCAAGTTTCGTACACATGCTGGGGGTTGCTGACCCTTGTCCTATTAGCATGCTCCTGTTTCCTAGATCAGAAGTTCAATTTGCTGCCAGATTGTGAACATAGCCTAGATGGTCACCACCTTCTTTAACAGAGGGATCAAGCACACAAATCAAAGGGCCTAATAATCCAGTCACATTACCCTCACAGAGACATGGCAAACATCCATACCCAGTCAGTGTCTGATTTTGTATGGAACCTTTTCAATGATCCTGGATATGCACATATCAGCCATTATGTTCCTCTTCTTACAACCAGATGGTTTTCAAAAGGATATGTAACTGAATTTGTTGCAAATGCTATTCTGCATTACTAATTACAGTTACTTCAGGTATAGTGTGTTCATAACCATTAGTGAAATACACATCAT
Source organism: Pelusios castaneus (assembly GCA_007922175.1). Classification (NCBI taxonomy): domain Eukaryota; kingdom Metazoa; phylum Chordata; order Testudines; family Pelomedusidae; genus Pelusios; species Pelusios castaneus. Next base: position 29,980,731 of record ML685756.1, on the reverse strand, counting down.
TTAGTATTTGGATTCCTTTCCGAAACACAAATCTTCGCTGCTAAAAAATGAAGGTAGTCTTTTACTAATCAATAATTAGGTTGCTCTAGTGATCATGGGAAAGCCTTCTGGCCTTTTCCTGTTTATATTCATGATCTGTTGGTTGTGGATCATGTACAATACTTTTTAGTTCTATGAACCCTGAACTACATGTTTGTGTATAGTGTGAGGGTGCCTGAGTTTCTGGCCACTGTTATTTTCTGCACTTACTTTAAAGTAGACTAGAGTGCAACTTTACTCCACCCCCTTTGTTGACCTTTTGCACCATCTGCATAGATGAAGAATAGTGCAAAAACACTTGCTAATACTTTTATGAAAACCATGCCTCATTTTGGGGATGTGTCATGAGAAACAAACACTAATTAAAGCTTTTAGGTTGACTGCCAGGTTCTCAAAGGTTCTGGACCCACATTGTTTACTAAAAGAAATGTGACCTCGTAGAGGTTTTCTACATTTTTCTTAAAATGTGTAAACAAAAATATGAATCAATAAATCATATCCACCAAAACAAATTATTATTAATAAAATTAAACTAAACTAAGAATAAAGCAATACAGCTAGCAACTCAGTATAAATCAAAGTGAAATCAAATCAGTCTCAATTTTGGATTGGAATTAAATCATATTAGTTAATTCATTTAATCAATACGAAAAAATCCTCATAAATTCAAAGTAAAGATTCTAAAAAGCTGCCTATCTACTTGTTATAATTCTCACCTAAAGAATTTTCCTAAAGTCAATCAAATTTATAATTTAGAGTTGGTTAAAAATCTTAACACTGAAACTAAATCATTATCTAATTTCTGAACCACAACCTCAGAGGAAATTATAAAGTGTCCTACTTAGAATTAAATTGTTGTGTGATATCTAACCTTTTCCTCCTCCCCACAACAAATATTGAAATGCCAGGCTTTTAAAAGAGAACACTTCTAATAAGCAAAGGTTGAACAACCTTTTACAAAATTTACAAAAGATCATTTCAAGACTCTCAGGAATTTTAGACACAGCACACACTGTACTGAATAATTCCATGAGACAACCTGTGGAGAGTTTCCTTCCTGGAGCCTTTCCTATATGTACTTTATGGGTGCGCACACATAAATGCATTCACATAGTCACACTTTCACTTCCATACCCTGGAAACAAACAGGCTCAGATGTCTCTGACTGAATTAAAACAAAAGACAAAAACAGAAAAAGAGGAAAAAATAAGATCCTTAAGGTCATGATGGTGGAAGGATGCAAACTCTTCAGCTCTTGCCTTCTTCTGGACTGTCACAGGGTAGAAACAGGAGCTGCAATCAAGGAACGAGACAACACTATTCTGCTGACACAGCTCTTCTCACTAACAGGCCTCCTTTGAGTGGAGGGAGAGATTACTGGAGAGGGCTGGTTCTGGTCGTCATGCCGGCCGCTGCCTGAGGTGATAGTCTTCTCTCAGTTGGCCCAGAAGATGAGGCTTCTGGTCTTGACCTTTACAGCTTGCAAACTGTGCTTACGCTGCCTCGCAGAACCTTTCGACAAATCACGTGCAAAACTTACCTTGGAGCCTTGCAACTTGAGCCACTCAAATTCAAATGAGGTCATGCTTTTCTAGTATCAGTTTAGAAGAGTGCCATTTAAATCAGCACATTTTCAAATACTCAAAGTTTTGCACACCAGAGATTGTAGATCCATGACCCTCATGTTATCAAAAATGCAAATCATGGTGCCACTTTTGAGAAAGTTGGCATGGTCTTAGCAGGCAAAACGGTATTGAGAGGACATTGTGACACAAAGTTCAACAAAAAAATCCTCTAAAAATAGCTGATTGGAGAAAACCCTGGTAACAAAAACCACTCACTCAACATTCATTCATCAACAAAATTAACAATATATTCAGATATATGATCAGTTTCATTACTTCTCCTGCTTATTCTTGGAGATCACAGTAATCGTTCTCTTTTGGAATTAGGCTATAAATCAAAGAGCATGTCTTCTGGAATATACATCTTGATAGGAACAGTTACTTAAAAACCTATCAAGATGAACACATTTGAGAAATAAAATATTTAAAGTTTATATAAGATCTGAATCCCCATACACACTGTTTCTCTCACAGTTGGCTGGCCTCCCTAACATAGGCGCATACATTTTCCTATGCAGATTGAATTTCTCTGTTGTATATTCCCAATGCATAGCTCTCTACCACTGCTTTTATATGCATGGTCTGCTTTCCTCCCCTGCAGCATTGTTGAGAATTTGGCCCATTCATTTGTACTCTTAATACTTAATTCAGAAATAAGTAATCTAAATACTTTTGATTAATTTGTACCTTGAGGAATCAAAATTTGCACTGTAAAAGAACCAGGTAAATAACCTAAGTCCTAATTAGCCTGTCTTAATATCTGTGATTCTGAATTCATTTGCTTACCTTGTTTCCCCAATGCTTGGGTAGCCTAAGAAAATACCCACAAGAGGAAAATGGCTTTAGTCCATTTATTTATCCTTTATACTATTTCAACTTGTGTACATAGTGAACACAGCACCATCTTGGATGTTCCACCTTACAACCATTTGTTTGTTTGTTTGTTAGGGATGGTGGGGATTTTTACATATACTGGTACCAGATCTTCATATTTCTTTAATAGTATAAAAATGGTGGTATTTTAGGATGTAAAAAGATACGTTAAGACATATGGATTTGCTGGGTACATTCCCTAAAACCTGAACCAGGGGAAAGCTGCCAAAATATATCTGCGAAGTTGTAAACAGTTGTAACTGGGTCTCACATCATGGCTCTCCATTGTAGCATTTATTTTATTTAGCAGAGGTGAATTTAATACATTACATATAAAATAAATATTTGTTGCTAATATTTTAAATATACAGTATGCCAGTGGCAAAAATGTTTGATCACTATACAATCTTGCAAGCTAACCTTTGGAATTTGCAAGCTAACCGTTAGAAAACATATTTGCTGCATAGGAAAGAGATTTGGGGCATAGGCCCCCAACCCAACCTCCCCTCCCATTCCCAGCCTCGCCTAGCTTCCAACCCCCCCCTCCTTCCCAGCCATTTCCCACCTCCCACCCCTCCCGGCTTTCGTGCAAGCCCAAGGCTGCCCCGTCCCAGCTTCTCCCCCACGTGAAGGCGAGGCAGAGAGTGCTGCCACGTGCCACCCAAAGCACATGCCAGACTCATGCCCTGATTGTTCTGCCCTGAGCTGTAGCTGCCTCCCTGCCTGCGTTAGCCAAAGTGCCCAATTCCAGCACACCACCCAACACCCCTAGATTGGGCACCTGGCACCCTCCACTACATCCCCCCAGCAACGGATGTCACAGCAACTCCCAAACACTCCTGCCCCCCACTGCATTTCCAAGTTACTTAGATACAAATCAGAGACCCTGTGATATACCCTCCGCCAGCATACACCCCGTATATCTTCCTCTTATACCCCTGTTAAATCCCAGCCGTCCAGACTTTCCATGTACATTCCTCCTAGTGTGGACCATCTCATCAGCCCCCATGGATACCCAAGAAACATTCCCCCCATAACAGAACCCATTTGATTCAGATCCAGCCTCCACCCCCAGCTACCTCTACTTCCCTCTCACCCTAGATAAAACCCCTCATTCCCAGTTCCCACAGACTCCTATATTTCAGTCCTACATGTACCCTAATCCCCAAGCTTCCTCTCACAGCTCTATTTTCCAATAACCAACACTTCCCTCCCATCAGGTTCCTCGGTGAATGCCCTCTCCCCATCTTCCCCTAGGGACTCCCAAATTAATCCTCCCATTCCTCCCCATTTGCCTTTTACCCTGCTCTCTTCCTTCAGCTATCCCATCTATCTGGAAAGGCCACCCCTACATTGCTTCCCCCCATCTGTCTATCCCCCCCGCCCCCCAAAGTATTGATCAGCACAACATTTCCACATTTGCAAACAGTGGCCCAGGGTTGCCAACCTTGAATTTTAGTTTTTACTGATATGAAGAACTGAAGATGGATTGTGGGTTATTTTGTTTTGTTTTTTTTCAAACTGACATGGTAAACTTTTTACTGACATCACTAAAAACAACATAAACAATACAATAACATCATTATATCTATTTCAATATCACCCTTGGGGATGCACAGTGGGGAGAGATGGGAAAGGCTAGGCAGTGATAGGAACCCCAGCACAGGCAGGATTGGGGCCCAGAGACTCCAGGTACAGTGGCACTTGGGATGCACCCCATGGAGCACAGAGGGTCCCACTGAACATCTTGTCTTTCAATTTCATTAATGAGTTTGAGGTGCTGATGTTCAGAAAAAAATCACCATTCTATTGATCTGGTTGAAAACTGCCAATTGTTTTTCACAGGAAATTATTTGTTTTGTTTTTCCTATTTCTCCTAAGAAAATGTTTTGCCTTTTTAATGCACAACTGAAAACAAATGCTTTTGATTTTCCAAAAAATATTTTGTTTTCAATAATTAAAATTTCAAACAAAAGAAATATTTTCAATGATTTTCTTTTTGTTGTGCTCAAACACTATTTTTGTTTAAAACATATATCCATGAAAAAAATTCAACCAGTTTTCTGGCATTACTTGTAAAGTGAGCCTATTTAATTTTGAATCACTGAGTACAATAAATGTGGAACACTACAGTTCCATTTTTACAGTGATTTAAGACTCTGAAGTCAGAAACTTCCATTATCTTGATTTTAGGAAAGAAAAAACTATCCAAGTAACCCAGCCAAGAAAACCATAAGGGCTTTGAGGCAGAGACTACTTTTTGCTATATGTCTCTAAACACAGTAGGTTCTGATCCATGAGAATGGCCTACAGGCTCTATTGCAATACAAATTATCAACAGCTAGGGAAATCTGCAAAGCTGGAGCCTAGTCTAATACGCAGAGTTTCCAAAGCTGTGGCAAAGTAGACCTCTAGTTATTGGCATGTATGACTTTTGAGAGGATGATAGCCAGCCTTTCTGCTATTTTTCTATGCTTCTAGCTAGAGAAGACTCATGCTTGCCGATAGTGGGGAAGCAGAGTGAGGGCAGCTGGCTTCAGTAACCAATGCTAATGAACCTGTTCAGTCCATATGAGCATGCTAAGTACAAGCCAAGCAGCAAATCGGGGTGGGAGAGGGAACGTGAATCCCATGCCCCTCCTTGTATCACCTCTTCTCATTGGGACTTTCCTTGATTATATTTTCCCCCACTACTGCTCAGATCCCATGTGCAGGAGGATAAGTAGAGATGCTTCTCAAAGGAAACGTGGGACAATCAAACTGGAGTATAAACAAAGAATTGTTCACCATCTTACTCAGGCATCCAGCCGGGGAAAAAAAAGTTCCTGTGTGCACACAGCACCCATGCTCATTGCAAGTGTTATTCCATTAATGTTTTTCTTCTCAGTTATAATAGCAATGGAAGAATTCTTGCTGCTGGAAGTAGGTCAGCAGGCCCTGTATCTCAAGGCTCTCTGGGTGCATCTACACTGGCAGAACTCTGTGTCCACACTGAGCGCTTGTTAAGTCGACTTAAGCACTTCCTTAAGTCAACTTAATAACACCACCTCTGAAGCCAGTGTAGACAGGTATGTCTACACTATGGACTCTGTTGAGTCAACTTAACAAGGTCAACTTTACAAGTGTAGACATAGCTTCTGTGATTAACAGTCCCAGCTTCTCCAGCAAATCAGTGAGAGGGGAACCATCATTTGTTTGATAGATCTGCATGGACTTAATAGTGACAGTGGTTTCATAGCTCGTTACAAGAATTTGTAACACCTCTGCCAGCCAACCTTGAATTGCCCACATCATTTTAAGTGGTCTCCTGTTACATGTGTGAACCCTGTATGCTTAACACCCTGTCCCACCTTGTGATTAGTTTTGACACTCTGGTTACCTTCCCCAGAGCTGAAGATCTCTGCAAAGGGTGAAAGCTTGCCCCCTCCACCAGCAGAAGTTGGTCCCATAAAAGTTATCATCTCACCTGCCATATCCTAGGACCAACACAGCTAAAACAACACTGCAAACAATATAATAGGTCTCCAGGCATTCCATTCTTGAGGGAAAAAAATGATAGATAAGATAGAAGTTCTCTACTTCCTCATTGATGTTAAATAAGATGTTAAAGATAAGAAGATGTTTAAAAAGTCTGTACCTAACAGACAGTAGATGCCCTCTACAACTCAGTACATTGGCATTTATCACAACACACTGTGGCCCCTGTGTGACAGTTGACTTGTGACAACAGTAATTGGAAATGCTTTTGCAAGTGAAGTTTTGAGAAAGCATTAATTGTTTCTCTACACTCAAGCTACAGTACCTCTACTGCATCCCTGTCATCCACTAATTTTCTAATTCTTTGAAAACCATCATTTCTCTGTTATAAATCCATGCTGCATAGTGCTCAGTCCTGTTTTCCTCCAGCAGTTTACAAGGAATTTCTGTTAATGGCCCAAATTCGACACTCATTACAATGGTGTAACCCCATTGCCTTCATAGGAGGATTTGTTTTGTTTTGTTTTCAGTTTGTACAGTCAAGCTTTCTAAGTGCACTAGAGAGATTTAAAAATTTAAGATAGTAGTCCAAATCAATATAATGTCAGAAAGAAGAATTACGGAAGTTCCCAACCCACAGACAAAGAAGGAAAACCAGCCTTTCATACCTCACGCACATCATCAGAAAAGATCCAAAATAAGCCTTGCAATGGGTTCTGGAGATCAACAAGCTCTGGATTTGTTGAGCAAAAAGGGGGAAGGGCAGATTTTTAAAGGTAGGCACCTAATCATGCAGATAACCATCTAGTGGTATTTTCAAAAGTGGCTAGGATCTAATTCCATGGGAATTGTCAGAGAAGTGCAGACTTCAGAAGCTTTCACTAACAGCTCACTGCTCCTATTCTGAACTTCAAAGATGGTACTTTAGAGTGTGGCAGGCTTCACACAATCATAAGCACCCTTCTCCAATTTGGCTGAGCCTTCACTTGGGGAAAGAGGAGAGAAACATGTTCTCACATGTCACTAGTACAGTAGCCTGGGTATAGCCCCCTGTACACTTTTTGCTGGGCTCCATACAGTCACACTTATTGGCAAACAAGAAATGGTGTAACGCCATTACTGTCCTCTCAGCAGGCCCAAGAAAACTCTCTTTGCTTTTGTCTATGGCCACATCTACACTGACTGTGACAAAGTTGCCACCATCAGATTGATCTTTCCGGATTGATTTAGCGGTCAGTTAAGACACACTAAGTCAATCCAGAAAATGACTTCGTAAAACCACCCTCTCGGCACAGCGCGGTGAAGACACCATGCTAAGGGGGTTAGGAAATCGACAGCTTGCATAACTCCCAATGACTGCTGCCAAATTTTCCGGCAGTATGGACCAGACCCTTGTTTCTACCTCACCCTGATCATAATTAGTTGAAGTTCTTATAAAAGCAAGGATTTCTCTCCAAGGAAAGTATTTTGTCATAAATGCCAATGACGTGTAGGAATAAACTTTCAAAATTATAACATATAAATGTTAAGGAAATGCATTTGCACCTAGACCTTTTCCCTTTTTTCAGTTACTACAGAAATGAAGTATTTTCCTAATGAGCTAGAGGGTATTTAACTACTTCACATGCTGTGCTCAGTTGTAAGTGAGGATGGGTCAAACCACAACTCCCACAACCTATTCAAATGAGTTTTCCAGTTATAATTGATGTTTTTTATCTCTTTATAACGTCCTTAGCTTAACTCGTGCCCATTATTTGTAGTAAATGCTGGCATCATTTTTGTTGGTTGGCTGTATTCCTGGACTAATGATTTTTGGAAAGGAATCTTTTCACATTTCAATACAAATTCTAAATATCCAATTAGTAATGATTGTAGCAGGGGTTGCTAGAAATCCTGACAAGCCACAGGTTGCAAAGCACGTACTGTCTGCTAACTCTGGTCATTAAAGTTACAGGATTCTGGTTTGAAACTAAGATGGTTAATCAGTATTGTACTTTCAGTATCGTAATAACAGCAACAGTGATATTGAACACGTCATAACAATACCAATTCTCTCTGATTCTTAATAAGCAGGTCTTTATCATTCTGTTTTTAAATACACATAAAAATAATGTTAAAAGACATTCTTAGGGAGGAAAAGTTAAACACTCAAAAGTTAGGAAAGGTCAGATTCTTTTTCAAGTATTGTCTGCATATGCCCGTTCTTGGATACACACCAACCAGTGCCATTGAACTTTTCTACTAGCAGTACCTAGTCAATCACTCACATGCCCCACTTTGCCCCCACCCTCAGCCTGTGGGCACATTCTGAGGGCATGGCTATAAAAGGGGGCCTACTAGTGGTTAGAACCGCTGTTCCTTCCACCTCCTGACACAGATAGCCATGAGTCTTTTACAGATCAAGATCTTTTAGGTGGTTAGTTATAGTGCCTTGAATGTTGTTTTTCAGATAGTACATGTTTATTGTTCATGTTAGATTTTCTTGTTCTTATGATGGAGCCAAAGAGCAGGAAGCATGGATTTAAGAGCCATGTGATATGTCTGGCAGTTTTCCCAGATTCAGACACCCATGCTTGCTCATTGACGTGCTTAGGGGACAGACGTTTTCTTTGTTCCCATTGCTCAATCTGCAGTGCTTTAATACCTCAAATCAGAAAGGAGAAACAGAACAGACTTTGAGCCTTCCTTCTATAAGAGGCCTTATCAGCAAGGACCTCCAGATCCTTAATTTGTAAGGCTCTGGAAGATAAAAACAGGAGTCTTGAATGATCTCAGGACCCGTCCAGTTCCAGGAAGACTTTTGACGTAAGCCATCCACTTTGGCATAAAGCTCCAGCACTTAGTAATAAAGGCATCTGTCCTGGTACCAAAGAAGGAACCAGTATCAAGGAAATCAGATATGGAAGGTAAATAATCAATGCCCAGAAATTCTATGGAACCAGGCCCTTGGTTCCAAGGAATCAAAAAACAAGACTAAACACCTGTCTGGAGACTCATTGGATCTGTTGGATCATGAGGTGCTAAATCAGTGATTCATGGAATGGAACTTGAAGTCCAGTGGTTAATCTCTTAGCTCAGTTGTGAAGATATCTACAGATCCTGGTATACCAGTATTGAAGGCACCCAGTGCAGTGGACCATACACATGTCTGCAGAATCATAGTCCTTGGTTCCAATTGATTCTGTAATAAAAAGAGTGAAAAGAAGATTGAACAAGAATCCATCCCCCCACTCCCATTAGAAAAGGAATCAGATGTCCTATTGATAATACTACCTCCACCTCCCATGATACCTTTGGACTCTCCTAGGAGGACAGTTTTCCTATGTCCATGTTAAGAATATCAATCTTGGTAGAGTCCCTAATCATTTTGTTGTCAGATCCAAGTTCAGATCCACATTCAAAGGAACAACTAGAGCCAATGGATAGTATGGAACAACAATTCCAGAGACCTCCAGAGACTGTGATTGGACACAGAGTATTGCAAAACCTGACTCTGCCATGTTACTGCCAAAATGGTAGGATTGGCAATGGCGTCAAAGGTTCCTTGGCCATATTGTTCAGTTCCAACCCTTGCATACTAACCTCCTTCTAGAGTCCGGCCTCCTGTTCAGCATAGACATGGTGATCAAGATATGCAGATCGGACACACCAAGTCTCTAAAGCACATTCAGATCCAAGACATTTGACTCTTACAGTAATGGATTTGGTAATAGAATACATCCTGTATTCTAATTAATGACAGATTATTAGATGAAGAGGAGAAGGTGGAGATTTCTCTACAGACAAATATTTCCCAGGAGCAGGAACCTAGTTTGGAATGGTATTCAAGGGCAGCAAACCAAGCTTGACTTCTATTTCCATTACAAAGGGGGACCACTGAAGCCAATATTACAGTGATTTGCTAAAGATCACCATAGGGAGATGGGTTTTGGACATTAAAGAACAGTCACTCCATCCCATTCAACACTCTCATCCCAAACCCTCCTTTTGCAGGGATGCCTCTGATGAGTCAGTGTTAACAAAAAGAAATCAATTCTCTGTAAGCAAAGGTAGCAGTAAAGCAGGTTCAAATAAATCTCAGGAATCTATTCCTTTTATTTCCTAGTTCCAAAGAAAAACTAAACAAGTACATTTGAAGGATGTATTTCAGAATATTGACTCTAGATTTCACTGTTCCTTCCCTATCTTACCTAAAGTAACAGCATTTCTCAAGACATAAGAGATTTCGTGTTTCCATATTTAATCAACTGACTCCTAAAAGCAGCCTCAGAGGGTGAGCTGGCAGAAATCACAAAATGTATGTGTTATGTGTTTGGGTTTCTCAATGAACTAAAAGAAATCCTTACTGATTCCATCATCAACAATCCTATTCCTAGATGCTCATATTCTATATGTTCTATTTAATGATAAAAGGAAATCAACTAGAAAATACTATGAGTTAAAATGGAAATGGTTTTTGCCATGCTTCCCTAACAGGTGCATAGATCCTGTTAGCCCCTATTCAATCTATATTAGAATATTTGTTATATTTAATGCTATTTAAAGCATTTGTCTATAGCATCACTAAACATATATTTAGCAGCTTCTAATATTCAAATCAATATTCTCACATGATGTTGTTTAAAAGTTTTTTAAAGGGTAGCTAAATTTGTACCTCTGGTGAGCGATCCTATTGCACCATGGGACTTGAACTTAATGCTATCACAAATTATGTCTCCACCCTTCAACCCCTTATCCTCATGTTCTTTAGTGTGGCCATCAGTTCAGACTGTTTTACTATAGCAATAATATCAGCTAGGAGGAAGAGTAAATGGGTCACTTTAATGAGCGACGTTCCACAATCTTTTATACAATCTTTTATAAATACAAAGTACTCCTTCATCTACACCTTAGATTCATACCAAAAAAATTGCTTTCGAGTTCCATATCCATTATAGAATCAGAATCATAGAAGATTAGGGTTATAAGGGACCTCAAGAGGTCATCTAGTCCAATCCCCTGTTCAAAGCAGGACCAACCCTAATGAATCAGCCCAGCTAAGCCTTGTCAAACCAGGCCTTAAAAGCCTCTAAGGATGGAGATTCTATCACCTCCCTAGATAACCCATTCCAATGCTTCACCATCCTCCTAGTGAAAAAGCTTTTCCTCATATCCAACCTCAACCTCCCCCACTGCTTGTTTTGTCATCTGCTAGTACTGAGAACAGCCTAGCTCTCCTTTCAGGTAGTTAAAGGCTAGTGTCAAATCACCCCTCGTTCTTCTCTTATGCAAACAAAATAAGCCCAGTTCCCTCAGCCTCTCCTCATAAGTCATGTGGCCCAGCATCTTAATCATTTCTTTGCCCTCTCCTGGGCTTTTTTTATTTGTTCACATCCTTTCTGTAGTGGGGACCCAAAACTAGATATAGTATTTCAGATGTGGCCTCACAATTCCGAGTAGAGGGGAATAGTCACTTCCCTCAATCTGCTGGCAAAGCTCCTACTAATGCAGCCCAATATGCCATTAGCCTTCTTGGCAACAAGGACCCACTGTTGACTCATATCCAGCTTCTTGTCCACTGTAACCCACAGGTCCTTTTCTGCAGAACTGCTGCTTAGCCTGTTGATCCCCAGCCTGCAGCAGTGCATGGGATTCTTCCGTCCTAACTGCAGGAATGTGCACTTGTCCTTGCTGAACCTCATCAGGTTTCTTTTGGCCCAATCCTCAAATTTGTCTTCACACTCTGAATCTTATCCCTATCCTCCAGCATATCTATCCCTCTCTCCAGCTTAATTCATCCATGAAGTTGCTGAGGGTGCAATCCATCCCCTCATCCCCTCATCTTAAGGAAGATGTTAAAAAAACCAGCCCCAGGACCAACCCCTGGGGCACTCCACTTGATACCAGCTGCCAACTAGATATTGGCAGCTATTGCCAACTAGATATCACTAGCTGTTAAGCGGAACAATCTACCCAGTTTTCTATCCACATTATTATCCATTCATCCATCTCATATTTCTGTAACTTGCTGTCTAGAATACTGTCGGACACTGTATCAAAAGCTTTGCTAAAGTCATGTTATATCACATCCACCACTTTCCCCACATCCACATAGCCCACCAGCTCATCATAGAAGGCAATTACTCTATCAGTGTTTTTTCCCAGACCTCATTTGAGTAAGGGCAAATAAAAGCCACGTTGTGTGAAGGGTTGTATCATTCTGTTCAGATAGGACTAAGGACTTTAGATCTTTGTATAAATTGTTTTGTTTCTTATGTTGATAACTGTGAAGGAAATCCTGTGTCAGTACAAACATTTTCAAGATGGGTCAGACAGTGTATAATAGAAAGTTGTAAGAATGCATCACAATCTCCCAATCTTCAATGGTAAGCCTGCTCCACTACAGCGATGGCACCGTCAGTGACCTCTTTGAGACATGTTCTGCTGCTACTAGAATTTTGTAGAGTGTTAGGCCTCCCCCCCTTCTCCCTTAGCAGTTCGCAGGCACAGTTTGCCAGAAAACAAATTTCAAAGACCTGCTGTAAACAATGGAAATGTGAAAACGTCTCAAAAAAGGTCACAAGAATCATTTATAGTCAGTATTAGACCACTTAAATATAAGGCTCCATACCAGGTCCCTCTGTAATAAAAAAATCGTATTTGTGGTCCCAGCAGCTGGTATGCTGTTTTTTTCAATGGGTGTTTCTATCTGGAAACGTCTGACTCATGTCACAGGATGTGTCTCAGCACTGCTGTTTACTAATGGAGGTAATAATCAGTGAATGATTGACTAGGATATATTGAGAGTCACTGCTAAAAAAAACCTAAATGCATCCCGTATTTGGGTTTTAATGAACTCCTTGAATGAAAGCAGTAATGATATTTCTTTACTAATGGCTAAAGATGGGCTTTGATTCAAACAACCCTGACCTTTGGGGATGTTTGGTCCCATCTTTACTGATTGCCAATAAAGTTTTCACATTTATTTCTTGAGAATAGGATTAGCTGTATAAATCTAATTTCTGTAGGTACTGATAGATTTAGTATATTTTGCATTTGATATGTGCACATTCATATCACCGGTTCTTAGTGCAGTAGCAGTCTGTCATTAATCCATAAATTGCTCATAAAGGCATACTATATCAACTATATAATAGCCTGTAATTAAAAACTGCACTTTTGCTTCAGGTAAACTAGTGGTATTGTGTTATAACTAACCTCGTTTTCTTTCTTTTTACTATTTCAGTTATTTGGTTGTTTCCTAGCATGGGAGACACGAAATGTCAGCATTCCTGCTTTGAACGACAGCAAATACATCGGAATGAGTGTGTACAATGTAGGGATCATGTGTATCATTGGAGCTGCCGTTTCATTCCTCACTCGCGACCAACCCAATGTTCAGTTCTGCATTGTCGCTTTAGTCATTATATTCTGCAGTACCATTACACTCTGCCTTGTTTTTGTACCTAAGGTAGGTGAATTTATTAATGTCGGTACTTTCATTGTTATTTGATTTTTGCATGATATTTCTAGATTGTATTCATTTCTCCTACAAGCACAAGAAATCTGTGAGATTTCTAAATCAGTCTGTAACGCATTAAATTATCTCTGAATCCTAGCAGGGGAGGGGGTGAACTTCCATGAGGTTTTGGAGAAAGGTGGGTATGTAAAGCAAAATGTTTAAGAACTTGAAAATACATTTCTAATGCATACACTCTCACTAAGTCTATGGGAACCAATTATTTGTACCTCTTATGTGAGCAGAGCTCTGGTTCCTTCTCTCAGGGAATGGAAGAGAGGAAGGGTGCTCTCCTGAGACCTAGGAGATATGGGTGCAGTTCCCTGCTCTGCAGCAGGTGTCCTGTGTGACCTTAGCCAAGTTACTCAGTCTCTGTGGATACATCTGAGCAGCCCTCAAAAGCGAGCTTCCCAGCTCGGGTCAACAGAGTCAGCCTCACGGGGTGTGTGCTGCCACACTTAAAATAGTTGTATAGAAGTGTCAGTTCGGGCTGGAGCTTGGGCTGTGGAGTCCACTGCTCTCCTTAGGCTCCAGAGCCAGCCCCAGCCAAAACACTGACACAGCTGTTATTTTAATGCGGTAGCATGAACCCTGCAAGTATTTGTCTACGTCACAGGGGTATTGTGAGGATAAATACGTTAAGGACTGCGAGGTGCTCAGCTGTAGCGGGAATGGGTGCTGCCTGATAGAATCTCATGAGATCACAGGATTTGTAGCACAAAACCAATTGGTCCATCGTATCTGGGATCCTGCCTACATTAGTAGCCAGTGCTTCAAAGACGGGCTCTTCCAAAAAAACCTAAGACATCTCACCAACTCTGCAATTCGGTGATAACTCTGATGTGCCCTGAAACACACTATTTAATGGCCTTTTATTGTCTTTGAGCTCCTCTGCTATATTTATTATGCACTGGCGGAATCACAAAGGCTATATCTACACTTGTAAATTTTGGTCGACTTTAGCTAAGTTGACTTAACAAAGTTGACTTTAGCTAAGTCGATTTCACAAAGTTGACTTTAAGTCGACTTTGTAAAGTCGACTTAGCATGTCCACACTTAAATTTAAAGTCAACTTAGGGGGGAACTTACAAAGTCAACCTAGAGCATCCACACTGGATGCCTTCGACTTCTAGGGGCTAGGGAGACCTTGGGCAGGTCCACGGTGGCAGGGGGGACACCCCTTGCCAAGTGCCAGGGGGCTCAGCATTTGCCCCTTTGTACCTGGGTACAATGGAGCAAAGGGGGACAGGGACCCTGGCAGGGAATAGGGGCAAGGTGGGCAGAGCTCTGCCCTGCCCTTTGGGGGAGCATGCCAGGCTTCCCTGTGCCACCCACTGGCAGGGAGGGCAGTGTGGGAGTCCTAGAGAGCCCTAAGTCGACTTAGAGTCAACTTAGGGCTACTCTGCATCTACACTGGCTTAAGTCGACTTTAGAAAGTCGACTTAACCCTAAAGTCGACTTTAAAGGAGGTTTAATAAAGTCGACTTAATTTTCTTTTAAGCAAGCTTAAGTCCAATCTAACTAAGGTGAATAATGACCAAATATCAACAACTTCTTAGTGGCCTACATAAAGGAAGTCTGTGGCGTCTGTTGCTAACCAGAGGATAAACCAGTTCTTAGTGAATGGGTGTCCATGCCACAAAACCACCAACACAACTGGCAGTGATTGGCATTTGCAGAAGATAGACCAAGTCGGAATGGGAATGAGAAATGAAATTACTAAATCTCCTCTCAGTGTGTTTCCTGTAGGAGAAGGCTGAGATACGTGGGTGGAATATGTAATCTTACCAGTACTGCTTTATGTGTTCAGTGATGAGAGTAATTCAGTCTCCCGGGCTGTATAGTCTGACACATGAGGCCTGATCATGGCTAGACACGGAAGTGCTCTGATCACTGCTCCTGAAGGACTAAAAACTGCACCTATCGTATTAGGCTTGTTACCTGCTTCACCCTAACCCACTGGTTTGCCTCCACTACAAGTTATGCTGTTCTATTAGTTAGACTCTGAGTTCTTGGGACTGTTGTTTATGGTGTTTGCATTATGCCTAATAAAATGGTATACAGCATGATTGTGGGCTTTTGGCGCTACCCTGACTATAAATACTAAATAGCAATTATCAGAACTAATTTGTCAAATCTATTCTAGAGTATAGTTACAGGACAGTTACTTATATGACGAGAAAGGCTGTAGTGATACGCCTTTCGCAAGCTGTGCTGTATGTAGAAGGCTTGCCCCTTACCTTTTGCAACTGAACATTAATGAAAGGGACATTAATCACTTGACTTTTTTTTAAAAAAATACTTAAAAATTCTAGCTTTGTGGCACACCAGATACAGGTGGTCTCCCTGCAAGTAGATTTTTAATTATTTTTTAAAATTATTATTTTTAAAAGTCATTATGTTGATATCTATCAGAGTGTTTTCAGGAAAGGAGACATTGCCCAAGAGAAACAATGATTCTGCACAAATGACTGTCAAATATGCCAAGTAAACAACTGAACGAGAAAAAAATCTTTACTTTCTTTTAGTTAAATTATCTTAGCTAGGGATATCAGGCGTAGCAACTCCCATACTAGCTCAGCCCAGTGGTCCATCTAGTCCAGTATCCTCTTTTGAGCACCAGATGTTTCAGAGGAAAGTGCAAGAAAATCCATAATAGAATAACTAGATCAGAAGGAAGTTTTTTCCTAACTTTCTTCTCCTAGAAGTTGCCTGAAGTAAGCAGATTCGTATACAATATATTTTTCCTGCCTAATCTTTTTCATTCATCTGACAAAGTGGGATACTGCCCATGAAAGCTCATGTGATAAATAAATTTGTTAGTCTTTAAAAGTGCCACAGAACTCCTTTGTTTGCTTTGCTGAAATAGACTAACACAGCAACCCCTCCCCCTCTGGAAATTGTTACCTAATTTTGGAAGATCTCATTATCCTTATAAAAGTTCAATCATTCTTAATACGTTGTTGGCCCCATTAATATCTTCTGGAAAAGAACTCCATGGGTTAAAAGTGCATTGTGTCAAAAAATAGTTCCAAAGAGAATTTTTAAATCTGCTGCCTTTAAAGTCCCTTTTTTCTTGTGTTAGGTATACCTTTAATATGTCCCTATTTATTCCTCTCCTTTCTATGTTCACTCCTAGTATTTTTAGTCCCTCTTCATACAGAAATCTTCCCATGTCTGTTCATTTTTATCACCTATTTCTGAATCCATCTTTTTCTTCAAGAACCTTTCTAAAGTGACCAAACATGAACACAGTGTTGTGTGAGAGCATAGGACTGAGTGGTATAACAGAATAAAGCATTTCCCATGTTATTTTCCATCCAATTTCTTATGCATCCTAATATTTTACACCAGTGCAAAGTGAGTAGAAAGTTGGTGTAAAATCATATCTTTCTGATTTGGTAGTATTTGATGCCCATTTTGAACAGATGAAAATGACTGCACAAGGTGCAGAGAAGCGAAGGATTGTTTAACTGTTAGGGCTGGGGGGATCATTGTGATACTATAGTCTGGCGTCTTGTATAACACGGGCCATAGATTTCACTTATTGATTTTTTTCATCTAATCTAAAACATGTGGATGAATTGGACCATAACTTTGTAGCATGACATATAAATCATGATTTTAAAAAAAGGCTCCCAAATGATGCAGAATTCACCCCAGTCCTTGTTCAGCTGTTCTGATACTTAGCTAGTATCTGTCTTATTTCCAGTTTGAATTTAGCTGACTTCAGGTTCCAAATTTTGTGAGATTTTTCCACTTAATGAAAAAGTTATTCATACTCTACCTTAACTCCATCTTAATGTGGTTTTTTTCCTGGGAATATAATTATAAAACTTGACACGATAGTCATTGATAGCTTAGTTTAATTACAATCTAATGTCACCAACGGTGCGTCTACACTAGTAACTTAAGTCAACTTAATTTACTCTGCGTCCACAGTGGAGTTTGCTGAAGTTGACTTAAGGAAATTTAAAGTCAACTTAATAAGACCTGCTTTTAAGTCGACTTTAATGCTTAGGTCGACTTCTTAAGTCAACTTAAGCAGTGTGGACGCCCTAAGTCGACTTACAGTGTAAGTCGACTTAGGGCAGGGGAAAAAGGGAGCCCCTGCTCCCTTCTCCCCAGGAAGCCTCTAGAGGCTCGTCCCAACTCCCTTTTCCCTGGGTCCGCTCACGTCCCGGGGAGAAGGGACCATGGATCTCCCTTCTGGCCGGGACCCCCGTGGTCCCAGCCAGAAGGGAGTGTGGAGCTCCTTTCTGCCCAGGACCAAGCGGTTCCAGCCAGAATGGAGCCCTGCGGCTCCTTTCGGGACCGCACTCCAGCTGCTGGGAAGCCCCCAGGGGCTCCCCAGAAGCTGGAGCGCAGTCCCAGCCAGAAAGGAGCCGCAGGGCTCCATTCTTGCTGGCACTCGTGGGGGTCCTGGCAAGAAGGAAGCCGCGGCTCCCTTTTGGCCAGGACCGCTCAGATCCCGGGCAGAAAGGCGCCGCAGGGCTCCCTTCTATCCGGGACCGCTGGGAGCTCCACGCTCCCTTCTCCCCTGGACCGCTCTGGGGCTTACTGTTTTGGGGAGAGCCAGCCCTGTGTGGGGCTGCCTCTCCCCAGGACGAGCCCCCATAGCAAAGGCTCCAAACTAGTCAACTTAGAGAGTCTAGGGTAAACTCTCTAAGTCAACTTAGTAAGGCCAGGTTTAAGTCGACTTAAGAGTCCTGTGTGGACTCTCTAAGTCGACTTACTAAGGTCAACTTAAAGTTGACTTAGTAAAGTCGACTTGGTAAAGTCTACCTAAATTCCTAAGTGTAGACATAGCCCAAATGTAACCCATTACCATACCCTGTTTGCCTCTGTGATTTATAACCCCATCTTCTGGAGTGATCACTCCAGTGCCCGATCAACCTCTTCCATTTGTACTGGAAGTTGTGCTGCAAAGATGAGCGTTTTTCCCTTCATTTCCTTGGATCGCAAAATCAACTTCCCTAACTGGAGGGTGGGGGTACCAGTTCTGAGGTGGGACAATGCTACTATGTCCTTATATGTCATCACTTCAAATAATTCACTGTCTTTGTAAGTCCCACCAGTTCATTAGCTTTGGCCTTAAAATGCTGCTCTGTGCTTGATGGCCGCAAGCTGCTTGAACTGGATTTATACATATGTCACTTGACAAGTAGTCAGGCATTTTGCACACACCTTTAATTTCTGCTGGCCTTCCATCTTCATATTTAAAATGGATTTTTTTTCTCTCTGTCACTGGGTACCTCTAGGTTTTAACTTTAAGATTTAATTTAATTTTTTTTAAATGTGGTTTTTTAATGTATTTTAATGTATTTTTTTATTTTAGTCTACTAATGGCTAATTAAACTGCCTACCCCTCTTCTCGTTAATGAACTCCCACCATTCTAAATTCCCTTGTGCTCACCCTGTCAGTAACCCCATCACCACCACCATTCTGTCTGGGACCTCTCCCTGCTCACAGCATTCTTTTTAACTAGAGGATGTAAGAAATTTTCAGACAGAAGTGTGATTTTTAAGTTGAATGTTTCCCTCTGAAGGATGAAAATAAAAATAGAAAGGGAAGAACTAACAAGGGATGATGCATTAAAGTTTTAAAATAATATATTTAACTTGAAGTTTAAGAACCATTTCCCAATAACTGGGGGAAATGGAACAGTTCATCTTGCAAGGCTATTATAGTTCAACAAATAAGGTTCTATGGTCACAGAGAAATTGTACAGCTACTGCATATGGAGAGTAAAATGTAGTGTCCACCTTGCTGAGGACTGTACTTTACAATTCCTTTTTAAAATGTACCTTTTATTATTTTCATTTGGGGGCACAGAAAAAAACTGATATAATAATAAAATCCTGTGCAGAATTTCTCACAGCTTTTAAACCTTTCAGTTAATCACACTGAGAACAAATCCTGATGCAGCTACTCAGAACAGACGATTCCAATTCACTCAAAATCAAAAGAAAGAAGACTCAAAAACATCAACCTCAGTCACCAGCGTCAATCAAGCTAGTACATCTCGGCTAGAAGGGCTGCAGTCAGAAAACCACCGCTTGAGAATGAAAATCACAGAGGTATCATTTATTGTATTCATTCGACCAGATAATTCTCTCCTGTGGATGAAATACTTGTGTAGCCATAACGTCATACAAAGCTTAACCTTATTCATTTTTGCAACTAAAACCTCATAATTTTAACTTGTATTTTTAGAGAAAGAATGTTGGTTAACAAGTGGGAAAAAATAAAATAAGTATTGTCATACTTATAACTGAATTACTCAGTAGATTAAACACTTCATCTCATCACAGATGATACTTTTATCAACTTCACATGAAACATCCCTCATTTCTGAGAATTCATGCCATCAACTACTGTGCTTCAGTGGATGGACTGAAAGCCTCTAGTTTTATGGGTTTACTTGTAAAAGTACAAACCTTACATCATGATAGTAGGACTCAAAAAGTAGGCATGGTACATTTAAACTCTCAATTTTACCTTGCAGCATTCCAGTAGCAGTTCCACTTTCATGGAGTCAAATACGCCAGTTTGGACAGAGCACAGGCAGGGTGGTCTAGTAATGGATAGGGTACTATACTATAGATCAGGACATCTGGATTTGTTCTCATTTCTGCTGCTTATCTGCTGTGTAACGTTGACCATGTCACTTTACCTCTCTGTGCCTCTCCTTTTTCTCTTTAAACTGTAAATTTCTTGGGGTCCAGCTTGTCTCTTGCTTTGTGTCTGTATAGTGCCTAGCAATGTGGGGCTCTGATCTTGGTTGGTGCTTCAGGGTCCTACCATAATATAACAAATATGGCTCGATACTTGTGTGAGCTTCTGGTCTTGCAATACAAATATCAAAATCCAGCAGATATGAGATTCTTCTTACTTGGAGCCATGTTAAAGGAAACAATGCTACTTTGTCTTCAGAGAGATGGCAAGGGGACCGCTGCCCCCCATAAGGTCCACGGTAAGTTTTTTAGGGTAATGGGATGCCTGCCCACCTCCCCATACAGCAAGAGGGTAGAAAAGTCCTTCTACCCTTCTGCAGCTGAGCTGGATCCTGATTCACCTCAGATGGCACAGAGTACACTAGCTAGGGACAGCCTTTATCTGAATTAAGGAAAAATGACCTCATAAAAGGAGATTCTCTGAGAAGGTGAACAAGGAGTGAAAACCCTGGTTAAAAGAATGTTATTTGCTGGGTTGGTGATTCCGGGATATTTGAGAAGAAAAGTGGGTGAGGTAATATCTTTTATGGGACCAACTCCTGTTGATGAACAAGATAAGCCTTTCAGCTTACACGGTGCTCTTCGGCAGATCCTGCGTAATCTCAAAAGCTTGTCTCTTACAGCAGCAGATGTCGGTCCAATAAGAGACTTTACCTCACTCACTTTGTCTTGACTATTGTCATATCCATAGTGCCACAATTTGAGGAAATTCCCTTTAATTGCCTAAACTAAACAAATGAATTACTTATGTCAGTGTTACTTGTTTATTGCTATATGAAAATGTTATTCAAAGGGTGAGTGTATGGGACATGACTCCAGGAGGCATAGGACACACAAAAGCAGCTCCGTGAGAAAAAGGCCACCTTTGCACCCTGAGGATTCTGAGTTGGTGATGGGCAAGTGTGTCTCCCAGCACAGCTTCAAATAGGCCAGGGGTTACGCTAAGTCCTGGAAGCTCTGCCTTCACTGTCTGGGTGGCTGTGCGGCTTGCAGCTGTCCATAATCAGATTGCAACATACACTATAGAAATCACTCTGTTTTCTCTGCCATGCCCCATCCCATCCCAACATGGGACCAGCACTGAGGAATTCTTCCCAAGACCCTTGTGGGGCCTTTAGAATCCCGTATACTGGCTCAGTGACATACAGGGATAGACACAGCACTGAGAATCCATCCCACAAATACGAAAGCCAGAGACATCATTATGAGCACCTAGTCTTAACTCCCGCATAACATACACTTGATTATATCAATCTCTCATATAAATGCTTTCTCTTTGCATTATCACATCTTTTGACATTTCATGTATTACTCGATTACTGAATCTGCAAAATTACTGAATATTTCTGCCTGACTCAGAGAAGGTCAAATGTAAAAATAACTGAGAATGCCAACCAAGGACCGTGATCAGCTTGGTATGGAAATCAATGTAGTAGCCACTTATACTACATCTGTAGTGTGCATGCAGTGAATTAAAATCAAGAAGTTCCCATGCTAGACAGTCCAGTGTCCAAGAGGCTCGCTCTTCAATTCAGCAAGATGACAGTCACATTAAGTAAAATTTGCTTAAATAAAATGTTAAGTACTAAATGAAACAGCAGCTTATTTTTTTCATGCCTGCCTTATCAATAGCAAATAACAGTGTTTATTGGCTATTTAGAGTCCTATGTGAACAGCTTTCCACTTTAACTCATTTTTGTAACTTGAGCCTGACTTCGAATGGGGTGCTATTAAAACTCCAGTTATTGTCACACTGCATTACCAAGCTAATACTATCTACTATTCTAAATATAAAAAGCTATGTGTTTCCTGCAGATCCTGGGAGCAGTGACTTGAGTTTTCAATAGTTCCTGCTCATTAGGTTTCTTATGCTGTGTTTTTGTTTTACAGCTGGACAAAGATTTAGAAGAGGTTACCATGCAGCTCCAAGACACACCTGAGAAGACAACCTACATTAAGCAGAACCACTATCAGGATCTAAATGACATCCTCAGTATACGGAACTTCACAGACAGCAAAGGTAAGAACTAGTAACATCTGCTAAGAGCTGGATCCTGCAAGGTGCTCAGCCTGGCCTCAACGGATTGGCTCCAAGGGGTTCAGCATTTTACAGGACTGAGTGTTAAATTATTAGGATTCATTCTGCAAATATGCAGAATCAACTGCTTAATTATCTCACTGTATAAAATAACCTTATCCTATCGTGAGCTATGCAGTAAAATGTCACAGAGAAAGACATTTTAAAAAGATGTTCAGAATCAAGGATTTTCTATGTTGCAGAAGGAATAGAGAGTCATAGAGGGATGGTTTAAAAGACTTTCTTGTTTTATTTTGAATATTGTGGCTATTATCTGAGTCAGTATTAAACACAACCTGGCCTGACCTAATCTGAAGAAGAGCGCTATATATGCTTGAAAGCTTGTCTCTCTGACCAAGAGAAATTGATGCAGTAAAAGATATTACCTCACCCATGTTATCAGTATTAAACATGAAAACCGAGTTTTCCATCATGGTGGTCTTATTAAGGTGTCCAAATTTTGCTTTTGGCAAAAGGCACATAAAATAAGAGTTATATGCTTATATTCTAAGCGCTGACCTGAGCTTCTGAACGTCAGATTGGAGATATTTGTGTTCAAAAACTGTTCACTAGAAATAGGTTGTGCCAAAAAGGAATGTTCATGACTACTGTAGCTACCCCTCACAGTTGCTTCCACCATGTATTTTGCGCCACTCTCCAACGAATTAAAGGCAAAACCATTACTTTCATTAACCATGTTTCACTCCTGGGAAGCAGCATGACCCATTTGAGTCATTGTTAGAACACCTTGGTTCTATTTCTGGCTCTGACATTGATCTGCTTTTGTGACTAACATAGGAATAATGATGTGACAAATTGGGAAAATGGCTTATTATTCTTCTTAATATTATGAATGACCCTGTGTCCCTGTTCAGTTTGGTATTGTTACGTACCCGAATGCATTATCAAATCAAAGGGAGCCATAAAAGTGGGGCTGCTGAAACACCAAGAAAGGGTAAACAATGTCCCGACATGCATTTAGACTCCCTAGGCCATCAACTGCAGGAAGAAACTACTTTTCTAGAACCATCCAGACTAAGGCATTTCTCTCTTATAGACTCATAGACTCATTTCTCTCTTATAGACTCTATAGGTCAGAAGGGACCAATATGATCATCTAGTCTGAGCTCCTGCACAACGCAGACCACAGAACTTCACCCACCCACTCCTGTAATAGACCCCAGCCTATGACGGCATTACTGACGTCCTCAAGTAATGGTTTAAAAATTTCAAGATACAAAGAATCCACCATCAAATGACCTGTGTTCTATGCTGCAGAGATTGGGCAAGGCAAGGACTGAGATCAAACTATGCTAAGGAGTTAAAAAGATGCCCCTGGCAGAAAGTGGGCATGGGGCTGGGAGTGAGCTGTAAGCTGACAGGAACACAAGAGTCAGCATGTAATGAGGCTGACACACAGACGGACGTGAGAGTCACAGTCAGCAGCGAGCTAGGTGTAACCTGGTGCCCAGAGAGAATAGGGACTCCAAAGCTCAAGCTATGATCACACTACAAAGTGAAGTCGATTTAAGTTACATCGATGATCACCTACAACCACTTTTGCATATCTACACAACACTCCTTGGCTATGTCTACACTTAAAAAGTTAAGTTGACTCTGTTAAGTCAACCATGGGTCCCTTCTTGCCAGGACCTGCAGCTCCTTTCTCGCTGGGATCCTGGCTTCCCAGCAGAAGGGAGCCACAGGTTGGAACCCGGGCTCCCCTGTCAGCGGAGCACCAGCGGCTGTCTTCCCCAGCACTCCACTGACAGAGGAACTTCTGGGGATCATCTGTCAGCTGAGCACTGGCAGCTCCCTTCTTGCCCGGACCCGTGTGGGTCCGGGGAGAAGAATACTGGGCTCCCTTCTGGCCGGGACCCACATGGGTCCCGGAGAAGGGAGTGCAGCCTGCAGCTCCCTTCTGACCAGGACCTGCGTCCCAGGGAGAGGGCATCTGCCACTGCCTTCTCGGTGGGACCCCCGTGGGTCCTGGGGAGAGGGCAGCCATGGCTGCCTTCTTGTCAGGCCCCCGAGGCTTCCTGACAAGAAGCTCCATTCCGTCAAGGAGCAACAGTCCGGGGAGAAGGGAGCCATGGCTCCCCTGTCCCCAGCCCTAGGTCGATTTAGAGAACTAAGTCAACCTAGGGTGTCTGCACTGGGTTTAGGTCGACTTACCAAATCGACTTAGCTGTTAAGTCGACCTAAACGGCGGTATTTATTAAGTTGACTTAAGGAAGCCCCTTAAGTCGACTTAATGAAAGCCTAGTGCGGACAGAGACTAAGTTAAGTCGACTTAAGCATCCTTAAGTCGACGTAACTTTCAAGTGTAGATATAGCCCTTGTGACTTGCATCAACAAAGAGCAGTGCACTGTGGGTAGCTATCCCACTGTGCAACATGTCATCATCCCTTCCTAGTCCTCCTTTTATCAATGAAAGCAGCACATCTGGTTGTCATCACATTGCCCTGATGAGTGGGGGAAAGAGAGTTTCTTATCACATAATTCCAGTTACAATATATTTCAAAGATAAGGTTACATTATGACGACACCCCCCAAGTTTTTGCCAAAAGTACCTTCTCAATGCCATATTAAATATCCCATTCCTCTCCCCATCTTTCACCCTAAATCTCACCAAGACGAGGGAGACATTGCTCCACATGGTTGATGTCAGGAGAGCCCTGGCCATTTTTCTTGATTTCTTGAAGACTTCCAGATTGTTTGTGGACAGAACAACAGAAGCTATACTCTCTAAACAGAAGCTTTCTAAGTGGATATTATTAACTGCTACCAATCTCATAATCACAAAGCACTGCTTCCACTCACAAGAATCTTCTTGTATCCAAGCTAGTTCTTCGTTGTAAACTAATTCAGTGGTGTGGCTGGAATAAAAACCCCATTGTTTCCTCTAGCTAAACCAAAGCTTTCTCAACATTCAGATAATGAAGACCCCACAAAACCCCTTTGTTATCAAAGTTTTGGGGCCTGAAGCTATGATGGTGTCTTAGCTGAGTTTCCCACGTGTCTAACTGAAAATGTGCCTGGCTTACAGCACACCATAAAACACCTGTGATGAGCTGTTTTAGAGCAGATGATCTCTATATTTAGAGATGCAAGTACCCTAAAGAAAGGTGGAAACAATGCCTAGACCCTTCAGCTTTTTCAAATAGACACGAAAAGCAAACTTGTGAAATTGTTGTGAGCCCCTACCTGAATGGGGACAGTGAATAACGCATGTGGTTTGATGCAGTGCATCGGGATGAGTCTAGGGTGGCCACATGTCTCACCTGGGGCAAGGGAATAGCCTATGTCTGGGCACAGGGGATGGGCTGTGTGCACTAATTCCATAGTACATGTCTGGCCTGCAGGTGATTGGAGACAATAAAATAGTAGCAGCAGACTGGAGCTGTGATGTAGTTCAAGGATTTATATAGAGGGAGGAGATTGGGTACCACAGAATCAGTGTATATCATTTGCCTCTGTTCTTGTAGGCATGATGGTTATCCCTAAGCCAGTCTCCAGGCTCCCTCTGTTCGAAAACACATTTTTGCAGTAAGTCTCACCTGTCTGTCCATAGCATGAGTTTGGCATAAGAACATTTTTGGAACCTCTGCTATGCAGAATCAACTGGCTTCCCAAACCAAATATAAATGGTTTCACCTGTAACATCCCATCAGCTCTATTTATTATCTTTTTCAGGTGGTTTATTTTCTTTGAATGCCTTGCTTCTGCTAGCATTGCTGAGTTATGGGTGACAGAGACAGATTCTGTTCTGGCGTGTCTGCTAGCTGTGTTCCAGTGGTAGCACTATATTCCATCCTTAGGCATGTTGTATATAGCACCTATAGGAGCAGAATTTGACCTACAGAATTATTGGTGATGAGGTACAAGCAAGGAAAGTCCACTTTGATTTTCAGATCCTAGGTTGAGGTTCCCAGCTTGGCATTTTGAAAAACAAGGACAGATTTTTATACCTCACCCTAACCACTTTGACTCTGTATAAGAGCCAGAACTGTGCACAAGGGCTGAGGGGAGAATTGCCGTGGCACTTGCATAGCATAGGACTTCCATAAGTGGTTCTACGCCGTCTCAGTGTAGAGAGTGGCCCAGGGACAGGAAAGGTCCCTGTGAAGGAAGGAGGGGGCATCTCCTTATTGCATGCTGCTACAGAGATTCTGACTTGCTCCAAGTTCCAAAGGGGTAGCCATGTTAGTCTAGTTCAGCAAAACAAACAAGGAGTCCTCGGGCATGAAGTAGGATTTTCTCCCACGAAAGCTCATGCAATAAATGAATTTGTTAGTCTTTAAAAGTGCCACAGGACTCCTTGTTTGTTTGGCTTGCTCCAGACCTTGAAGCAGCCCTTAGGACACTGTCATAAATTAAAGCAATCCTAGGGCTACTCAGATGTATGCCAGGAGCCATGTAATTGCCTGGAGCAAGTTAGATGCTTCTCCCCTTGGGCTGTGTTTTCTGTGCTGTCTCCAGGAAGTGCAGCACAGGATCTCAACCTCATTTTACTTGCAAATGAGCAAATATGCTCAAACTAATAAATGACAAACTCTGCAATACCATTTTAAAAGTTGCTTTTCAGAGTAGACCTACACTTACTGTAGCTGTTAGATTATTTCTTTCATTGGTTCGTTGCTACCTGGTTTCCGTCTCAAGAGCTATTGATTATATCTGCTAAAGCAGAGGTGTCAAACATGCAGAAATGGCCCACAATCCGCTCTGCTGCAGTTGTAGGTTGTAGCAGCCCAGGATTTTCCCCACGTAAATCTGTTAAGTATAAGTTATATTTCATCATATTAAATGAAAGATACATAAGGATTTACCCAACTTCATTAGAGTAACTGGTTTTTTTAATACCAACAGTCAAGAAACTACAGAACAAGTGTACAAGTTGTTGCTCTGAGGTTTATTTTCTCTTCTATCATTTTGTGGCCCACCAGACTGAGTTGCTGACAGAAATGGCCCTCCAAGGCTAAATGACTTTGACACCCCTGTAAAGGAAGGTTCCCCTTGATCTTTTGGTAATCCTTTTCACAGCTGGAAATGGAGGCCTTGTGACTCCTGAGTTTTTCTTTCCTTTTTCTGTTTAAGGGCAGATTCTGTCTGCAAATACATGTGCATAAATCCCACAGAAGTCAATCAGAGTGAAATATATATGTATGAGGGTGGAATCTGCAGAAAGAAAAAAAACAGAAGAAAATATATTTGTAATGTTGCTGAAGGCATTTTAAATCTTTCATTTACTGACATCATTTTAAATATGCAGTCTTAGTGATGCATTGACATTGTGTTTAGCATCTAAGTAGATAAGAAATAATAAATGATTCATGGATATCAGGAGTTTTGATATAAAGCAAGCTCTATATTCTCTCTATATTCTAATCCCTTGATTTATGTCTTTAATTTAATTTAATTTAAGTTTTTGAGTACTCCATTGGGAGAATCAATAGAAGATATATGCACAATGAGAAGTAAAAGGCAAATGATAGGCAACTCTTTTTTTCTCTCTTCATAAGAGAACTCAACTTTTTGCTTGTCACATTAGCAAATTCTCTCTTTTTAGCACTGTATTTTGCTCAGAAAAGGTATTACCTATCATGTTTTAACTCAGAAACAGTATAATCTTTACTTGCTACTGTAGACTGTCACCTCTGCATGTCAGGTTTGCCTATCTACTGTCAGCTTTCAACAACCTCCAATGTTTTTTTTTTAGTGTTACAAATGTTCTATCTTTAGAAATAGCTCAAAGAAAAACAAATTTCTAAGGCAGGGTGCTAGTAACTGCAGGAGAAAAGAGAAGTTCATTTGTGACAGAAGAGAAAAACGTTACCTTAGTGAAGTTACTTTGATGAAGGCATTAAGCATGAAACTAAACTATAGATATTTCCAAAGGCTTTCAAAAATGCAATGTATATGACTTTTAAGGGACACTGCTTCAAAATAGGGACTTCCTTTATTATGTATTTGTACACAGCCTAGCAAATGGATTCCCCTCTTTATTAGGGCTACCCTAATACTGTGACTCCAATACCACAATAGTAATAAAAATAGCTGTGAGGTCCATTTAGGGCCAAAATGTTGAGGGGTCAATTTCTGCTTTTATTTACACCAATGTAAATCTGGACTAAATGAAGTTTCTTCATAGTTATGGTGGAATGAGAGTAGAATTTTGGCTAGGTTTTGAAAAAATAAAATCTTTTTTCAAAGCATAGCCTCATGAGAAGGGTTGGGCTGGCCTATAAGCAGCTGGGAAGTGGTTTCAGTGGAATTCTGTGATTTACACCAGCTGTGAATACAGTCTTTGCAGAGATGATTTATTTTTAATAGGTATATTGTTTCCAGTCTACACAGTGCCATCTCCTGCTTATGATCCCAGAATATGGAATTCATTAGAAATTGCTGACAGAGATAGAAATTGACTAGTCTGCTTTCGCTATCCAAAGGAAACAAACAGCATAAATATTAAAATTATAGTAGATTTTTAAAAAACAGTTTAAAAAATGTCAGATTTCTTTAACAATACAGCCAGGTTATCTGGTTTATAAACTGTACAAATTTTAAGCTGCCAGTTTTCCTCAAGTCAGCAGTAGTCTTGTAGCTATTATTAATGAGTGGAGTGTAAAATATGTTTTCCAGTAGACTTAAATGTAATGATCAAACTGGGAGAAATGGGCTAAACAGAAGCACTATAATCAAGTAATAAACCATTAGAAAACTGCTGCTACTTAAGCATAATGACAAAGGGTCTTAATAAAACTACAACAGTAAAAATGACTGAGATTGAAACTTACACATGAAAAACATGGTTCCTGTTTCTTTAAGAAGCCTTAACAAGTGGGAGGGCCTGTACGTGTGAGTTTTTAATTGGAATGCTCTTCTCAGTCAAAGATGAATAAAGGTCCTTTGCTAAAGCTTTCTGGCATTCAATAACAATTGGGCACTGGATTTTGCTTTTCCAATCAGTTCTGTTCCATATGAAGCACTTGATATCTCCCTGGCGCTCTCACCCCTGCTCTGTGAATAGAAAATGGCAAGGCATTATTTATTCAGACTTGTAAGCACCTGCATGAGGTCAGAGAATGTGGAGTGCTTTAGAAACAGGCTTCAGCTAATGGAAATTCAATTTTAAAGTGAGTTAGAACATTCCAGTGCAACCCATTCAGTTAGAACAGGCTTGGCATCCTGTTGTAACAAACGGCACCTTGAAAAGGAAAGAAGGCAATTTGAAGTAGTGCACTTAATGAACAAAGGAAGAGAAGACGACGAGAGAGGTTCAAGCCAATACTGAGCTTCCGAGGTAACTGGAAGCTTGAAAGTTTGCCACTGCAATTACATTATTTCCTTTTCACTTATATTTGCACATAAATATTGATTGCGTTATGAAGCATATGATGAAATTTTGTATCATATATATTATATATGATAAACCCATTGACTAATACTGTCAGCATTATTGTTTGCCCCATGTCTATTTTCAGGCAGAAATTTAAATTGCAACCTCATTACCTCAACTGAATCCTTCCTCTGTAGCACAGGGCATGGTTCACCTACCGGTGAATTCTCTGTATCTTAAAGTCCTTAAATCATGATTTAAGGAGGTAAATAACTCAGTCACAGGTTGGTGGCCTATTGCTGGAGTGGGTGGGTGAAGTCTTGAGGCCTGTATTTTGCAGGAGGTCAGACTAGATGATCGTGCTGGTCCCTTTTGACCTTAAAGTCTATGAGTCTCTTTGTTCTCAAAATTTTATGTTTTAAGTTTCTACCCTTGCTTTTTCTACATACAGTGTTGCCCATTCTTACGATTTTATTGTGAGCTTTGTGACATTTGGTATTTTTCTTAAAGGCTCAGCTTCTGGAGGCATGAGATCCAGGAGAATTGTAGCTTTTGTTTAAAAATGGGGTTCCTAGCCTTCCTGGCTATGGAGTAAAGCTTGAAAATGTGAGACGGCAAATACAAAGAACCTACATTTATTATTTTGTAAAGTCATTTTAAGCCAATTGTGATTTTGGGGGGGTCTGATTCATGAACATTTTAGGGTTGCAATACCCAATGCATACACTTACATATAATGTCAAGACGGAAAAGGCATTGCTTTAGAATGATAGGAGAGGGTATCATAACAAGACTCCAGGAAGATGCGTACAGTTAAAGGTGACAAATTGGTTGGGGAGTAGGGACCGTCCTATTGTAATATCTTCAGTCCCATAGTGGGCAGTCCAGAAGGGGGAATGGTGGGTTTTCAATTCCTAAAATTGCTCATCTCAGCATTGAAGCTATAAAGGAGAGTTGAGAGCTTCATAAATTCATAGGCTGATTTTGGCAGTAGGCTCAACGTAATCCCAGAGTCTGAATGCAGAGCTCCACTCCCACATCAGGAGCTGCCCCAGAGACCTAACAGGGGCAATAGGAGCTTGGCAAATCAATGGCTTCTAGGAGCAGCTGCAGCTGAGGAGGAAAGAGGAACATGGAGGTGTCTGAATCAGTTAGGTAGAGAGGTGGAAGGGGGACTCTATGACTTGGTAAGTAGAGCAGATTCTTGCTAATTTTGAGGAGGAGGAGTAGAGAAAAAGCAGGATCACAGGAGAGGAGCTATTGTGGGACAGGACAGAATGTATTTATTGGTGGAAGGGGAAGAGCCCCAAATATTTTAGCTGATGTTCTTTTTTTCTTATTTGGGAGAACAGAAATAGTGGTTGGTGGTCAGCAGACCAGGTTGAGGAGCAGGAGAATGGATACATAAATGCTCTCCCCAGCTCCAACGCTTACTTTGAGCACTAGCCAGGCATGAGCACTAGTAAACATATTTCTGGCGCTGAGTTCTGTTCAATTATGGAAGAGTGTCCCAAAGGAAATGGTGAATGTGTCATCATTTGGGACATTTAAAACTAGACTGGACAATAAGAACATGAGAATGGCCATGTTGGTTCAGACCAATGGTCCATCTAGTTCAGTACCCTGTCTTCCAACAGTGGCCAATGCCAGGTGCTAGAGAGTGTGCTGGCAAATTCAGTAGCACAAATGCTCTAAAAAAGGTATGGAATAGGTAAGCCAAAGATCTGTCCCATCCTGAAGTTCTAAGAATTTCCCAATGTAACTTTGTCGCTTTAATTGGTTTGTATAGTCAGCATGTTACACTGTCACCTTAGTCAGCTCTACATCAAACATTATTTTAATCACTGAAAGAAAGAAATGTTCCTGACTAAAGTCTCTGCTTATAGACGCCACAAATGCCAGAACAATAGACATGAAAATGTGATGTATAGAAAATAGAAGTTGAAGTCACATGACAGCAGTGGTAACTGTAGCAGCACACGTCAGCTCTCTCTCCCCCCATCTCCTTGCCCAAGCTGTTAGACTTCTTATATTAACTGATGTCCAATTCTTCTCCTCTCACCTCCAGGCCATCAAATCCCATCATTTCTTTCTTTATAACATCTCTCATTTTGTCCTTCCCTCTCCATCCCTACAACTAAAATCAGTGCCCAGGTTGTACGGTCATTTCTTGCCTCAGCTAAGTAACCGCCGCCTCCTTCCTTTTCCTCCATTTCGCTATCAGTCCATCCCAATATACTGCACTGAAAATCTTTGCTCCTACCACTTTGGACCATACCACTCCCGCACACTGTTTACTTCTGCACAGTCCCCTGTTAACCTTTCTTTTCCTTCAACTCGCTCATGCTGCCATACTTACAGAGTAACGCCTGTTGCGAACAACTAGGCAGGCTATAGGGTACAGTTCATACTGCCAATTTTCACAAAAAACACTCAATATTGTTGCCCCATCCTCGTCCCTGGC
>ML685756.1:29923962-29948591 GCA_007922175.1 Pelusios castaneus | reverse complement strand
TTGCCCCATCCTCGTCCCTGGCATCCCAACCCACTGGGATTTTTCACCATCTGGTTTGTCTTATTAATATTAATCTTGATTGTAAGCTCTTTTGGATATTTTTACAGCTATTACAGATCCGAACACAACAGGTCCTCTAACTGGGTTTCCATGTGCTAGCTACTACGGCAATAGAAATAATACACAAAAACCAAGGTTTAGCCTTTGGAAAGCTCCTGAAGCTCTGTTGCAGTTTGCACCTTTTCTCTAGTGTTTTGCTACTCATCATCTCATTTAGCCTCCTCTCTAACGCATCCTTTGTGTCTTTTTCCCATTCTCACCATCATGACTTTTTCCCTGTTGCCTTTATGCTTGCAACCATTCACACTTTTCATATGCAGCAAACAGCTACCTGTGACAGCTTTGGAGTTGCTCTGTAACGATTTATGAATACTCTGTTGACCTGGCTGAGATGTTTCTGTGTGACTGTATTAGCTTAGCAGAAGAGGAGATTATGTGTCTGAAAAAACAGGCAGGAAGGAAAAGAATGGCTTAAGGTAAGCCATCTCCTTGCAACCATTTGAGAGATGTACAGGGACAATGCCAGTACTATTAACTTTGATGATTTTTGCCTCCTATCCAGCTGTTCAAGGAAATCAAACTAAGGCACACCACAGTGGGGCCCTCTGAAGGCACTGGGCCTCCTTAGGTTACCATCAAGGGGGCGGTAAAGCAGACATGCATGTCAGCTGTTTGTTTTTAATACTTTTTCTAAAAAATGCTTTTTTCTATAGTTTAAAATAAACAATACTTTTTAAAGAAGGCTGTCTAAATAATATTTACACCATAGGTCAGACTCTCAAAAGGAAGAACCACAGGTGTTCTGAACTCAGATCTGCTGGCTAAGAATACTTGAGAGTGGGAGAATTTTGGAATTCTACCCCAGATCACGGTGCACTCAGAGATCAGCAAGCTACTCATGTAACGGTGACACAGCCCATTCCTTTTTCAGTTCCCTCATCAAAATG
Source organism: Pelusios castaneus (assembly GCA_007922175.1). NCBI lineage: Eukaryota > Metazoa > Chordata > Testudines > Pelomedusidae > Pelusios > Pelusios castaneus. The sequence goes on along the minus strand of ML685756.1, from coordinate 29,947,584 downwards.
CAATTCTACTGAAATAGCCCTTACCCAGAGGAATGGTCACAAAGGATTTGGAACCTATTAGTAATGCAGAAGCTCTATAAATGAAGAGAGAACAGAATATGAGTCATATTCTGGTCTGTTACACCAGTGTAATCCCAAAAGTATTTTCATTGACTCTGGGATTACACTGGATTTACACTGATTTAGCTAAGCAGAATTTAGTCCATTTGACTATCTAGCCACATGGGTCTTTCTTCATAAATATGCCAGTTCGCTAAAATGTGAGCGTGGGCATTCTCTCTCTTTTTTTTTTTTAAGAGCTTTATTGAGAAAGAGACTGACATTCTGTCATATACATTTTAAAGCATCAGACTACACATGAAGCCTAATCCAAAACCTCACCCTATTCCTTAGAAAGAGACATCATATTTTTAGCCTCATCATCATAGTCTATCACGTCATTAGAATCTGTCTGTGTGACTTTGTAGCATACAGCCGTTTTGCCTTAACTAGAACTCCTGCAAAGCACACCAACTATTCTGCTCTAGAGAACTCTGATTGTGCTTCCAGTGGATTAGAAACAAATACCTTGAATAGATTTATACATACTCTATTATGATCAGTCATTCCTTGCTTTTGTTTTTGATCATCATCTCTCAGTTTCTGCACTAGTAAGGCAAGCAGTGGGTCTTGAAGTTATGTGAAGACTAAGAAGATCCAGTAGGGTTCAGAACGCATGGACACAAAGCTCCCTTACATTTGCATTGTCCACCTGTAGATGTTTAAAATATTCCACCTGCAAACTGCATTTCCGGTGCCTGTTAGAGTGGCTGTAGAACAATCATGTTAGTAATGTTTAGATCAGATCATTTCTGTGAAGTTTATAATTTGTCAATTTAAAATTTCACTACTCTGGATTTTTTTTAAATGTCCCTTCCCAAATTTTGTTCCAATATATATCCTGAGTCCCTGCTCCCTGTGAACATGACTCTTAAAAATAAAAGTGTCTTGTATATATAGCAATGATCGGTCCTTTATTTCCATATTTCCAAGTACTTACATTAAATCTAATTTTTGAAAATGGTGATGGAAAAGACTCCATATGTAGCTGCAAGCCACAGCAAAAAATCTGTTTTATTTAGGCTAAATTTAAACCTAATTAGCTCAAAAGACGTTAGAGTCCTGGAACCAGATCTTCAACTGGTATAACAAGAGTATCTGTACTGTAGTCAGTGGAGCTAGGTCATTTTACCCCAAGTTTCTGACCCCCTTCATCTGAAAGGTCACCTGATGTGTGGGCACTTCTGTCCATTCAGAAAGTCCTTATACAACTAGGACATTTCCATACTAGTGAGATTAGAGCATGGGCCACTTATATAAACCAGTTCCCTTATAAAAAGCAACATTAACAGCACTCAAACAACCTTCCTTTTGTCGTATAGTGACACAATGTGATAACCATACAATAATGATTGATGTATATATCAGTGCTTGTGTTCCCAAATTAGATTAAACTGGTTTTAAAGACAAATTAAAATTGTTCATATTTTTTCCTTGTGGCTCTATTACACACCTAGTTATTTGCCTGTCTTACCTGTTAAGATTTCTGGATACTCGCAAGTTTACTCTTGATTGAATTTCTTTGTTTTATAGTGCTTGTTTTTGAGATGATGATAGCATCTCTAGAATAGGTTCTCTTTGACTTACTGATCTGCATTGTTAACTTTAACTCCATTTAGTTAGTTTTTTTGTCTGGGAATTACTTTTTGCAATGATTAAACTTCTCATACATGAGCAGTAAATGAGGAATTGAAAGAGAACATAGCCGTGTGATATTTCTAAAGATTTGAATATACAAATATCATCTTTAAATTTAATTTTAAATTTTTGGATCAGATTCACTGGCATGATATAGCTCATTTACAGTGTCGTAGAGCACAAAACAAACCAAGAAAATGTGTTAGTTAGTTAGTCAGACACTGACAAAGTGGGATTTTCTCCCATGAAAGTTCATGTGATAAATCAGGCATAACAAGTAGTTCTTTAAAAAACAGAAAAAATTAGGATTAAGGGTAATATTTTGCCACTGTACTTCATGACTGCATATTTCGTCTTCAGTAGTGGCTGGCACTTGCACAGAAAATCTTCTGCTTCAGAGAAACTCACCAGAACTGTCCTCTTTCAAAATGGCATTGTTCTCAGTGGAACAGAAGTCCTAAGCAACCCACAGTAAAGACAGCCGTCTCAAAACAACCATCATCTCCCATTATTTTCTGTGGGACTTAGATCACATTCTGCCCTTAGCAAAGATGGCCACTGTGTCCCAAAGAGTCCAAATGGAGTGAAGCCAGGCTGCCCTCAGAAAAGATGGTGGACTGTTATGCTGTTGTCAAATGCAAAATTGCATACTGCAAGAAGCAGGTAAAAGGAGTCAGTGGCTATCTTTGCTAATGACAGCCTGTGGCCTCAGTCCAGTTGAGATTAGCAACATATTTTATAATTTAGAAGGTCCCTTAATTCTGTAATATACCAAACAGATACGTTTCCTATGAATTTTTTGTCAATTTCTTATGTAAGTGATCTCAAAGGGTCAAGGAGAATAGGCCTACTAGGGTTCCACTTAGCAGCGCCTGATTCCTGCCTCAGAATTGCCTTGACCTAGTCCTCGCTGCACACTTATTCCACGGGAGAATTAACATTGATAGGCTTCACAGACTATTTTAAAAAAAGATTTAAATGAGGAGATGGCAGGTTTTTTGAATTAAAGACAAGGAGCTCTAAATGTAGGGCAGTACAGTGGTGAAACCACATTGAAAGAAATAAAGTCTGGGAGCGGGAGTGAGAATACATTCATCCTGCAACTGCACTTAGATGGACAACAAGACAGTAAAAATGTCGAGGGGAAATGTCCCCTCTCAGACTCTTCCAGGAGGCATCTATCAGGCTACATGGAAAGATGCACAAAAACAAGAGAAGGGAAAAGAAATAGAAGTGATTAACTGGGTGGCTTGGGAAAATGAAAGGTATTGCCAGATTGTGTCAACTTTTTCTTTGCAGAATTTGGCAAGTGTTGAGGCATAAAAAAAGAGGGTTAGATGATGGAGATGGCGTTTCTGTGGGTTATTGGCACATTAATAAATAAGAGAGGAGAAACGACAGGGAATATTCTTCTGAAAGTGTACAGCAGATCTGAAAGATGAGAAAATGAGGTTATAGTGAGAAAAGGTCAATATAAGCTCTAATTTTGTCCAGATAGCTCAGAGCCATTGGGATCAGGGGATGAAGGAGAAAGATGTCACCGTTGAGCCAGGGTTAGAATTGGTGAGCTAGACAGAATGAAGGGAGGAAGGACTGAAGCAATCAAGTGTGGAAGAAAAGGTGAAGTTGGAAATGGGCACCAACCAATGGAGGTGAGGGAAAGAAGAAAAAGATTGCTAATTTCACAGCTACTCCCAATGTCACTGAACTGCCACTAAAAATGTGTCAAAAGTTTTAAAGGGCAACCATTTAAAAATACCTTTACATTTCATCATAAGAAATACAATTTAAACATTTTCCACCCCATCTAGATGGTGAGAAAGCCGTTTTGAAAAATCATCTTGATCAAAATCCACAATCACAGTGGAGCACAACAGAGCCCTCCAGAACAAGCAAAGATCCTATAGAAGACATCAACTCTCCAGAACAGTAAGTAGCATATTGCTAAGAAAAGGTTACTGTTAAATGCAAAGAGAACCTGAGAACACTTTTTAATAGGAGAGTAAAATTTTGGCCTTCTTTTGCCATGTTCATCTATATATAAATTACACTAAAAAGAGCAAAAACAAAAGTTTTTTGAAACACAAAAATTAGGAAATGACAGCTTTTGAGTCTACCTTAATTTAGGCTCATTGTGCATGTAGATTTTGATAATTTTTAATTACTCAGTCACACATTTAATGACAATATCTGAAGAACTTTCTACTAATTTGGGGTCCCTCCGTGATTGTGCCCAACTTGGGATGCCTATGGCCTGATTTTTCAGAGCACTTCATATGTTCAAAGCACTATATAGGCTCTAATGAACCTTCACAAACTTCTGCCCCCAACTAAATTTTATACTATACGATGACCAAATCAACAGAAGCATGGACCTTTGCCCTGGTACAGGAAAATTCACAGGGACCTAAAACGGGCTATGCACTTTGTCATTGGGAAAATAGACCATGTAAACTATTTGATCAGCTCACAAAAGTAAGGCCCACATTAAAGGAGCATGCACAATTTGGTGAGATCTCAATGTATGGATATTAGATGTCTTTTCCATTTCAACCCCATTCATAGTATGCCTAGATTAATACACAGCCATAGCCATGTAGCAATGTTATATTAAAGATAGCTATATTATGAAGAGATATTGAAACACAAATACTCCAGAACCCCAATGCATATTAAACAGAAAAGAAATTACCATTTTGTTAGATACAGCAGCTTTCCTTCAAGCGAATGAGGTAATGGTCTTGACTCGTCATTGCCTTGCATTTTGGACAATCATTTATACCTATGCAAAGCACTTAATAAAGTGCTGCTAAATCAAAATGGTAGCATTTTGCATATATTGAGTTGTCTGCGCAAAGTGCAAGCCAGTGGGGAATTAGGACCAATACCTTACCTGAGGACGCAGACATGACATGCACCATCTGTTGCTCACAGCTCGTCACCCTTCAACTCATGCATGTCAAGTGGTGGAGGCATATTCTCAGGGCTGTACTTGTGTGGTAGCCGCCATAATGGTCGATACTAGAGATTTCCAGAGGTGAAAAGCTGAAGTTAAAGAGCGGGTTCTGAAGCTGAGCTGTAGCAGACGTACATCCTCTAGGGACGGGACACAGTGGGATGTGTGGAGCATGTACTGACCAGCCACATCTCTTTGTCACATGTTGGGAATGCATGAAGGGCATAGCACAGAGTCTTCAGCTGTTTGTACTGGAGCAGGGGTGTCAAATACACAGCCCGAATGCAGCCCTTGAACTTTTTCCATCCGGCCCATCACTGCGCTCCACGGGACCACACTGTCCTTGAGCGAGAGAGAGAGAGAGAGAGAGAGAGAGAGTGTGGTCTAGCATACCCAGCACACCACAATGCCGCAAGAGTGTCAGGCTCGATGCGAGACTGCGCTCCACAAGCCCACACTCTTTCACTGACAGGGAACAGGGAGGGTATTGAGGAGTGCAGTTTCCCATACACAGCCGGGGCCGGCCTTAGCAGTTGGCAAGCTAGGCAGCCACCTAGGGCTGCCGATTTTAGGGGCCGCCTAATTTCCGGAATGCATTCTGGGGCCCACAAATTTGGCCAGTGAGCGTTTCGGGGCCCAAAAAATAAAAAGAATCGGGCGGAATGCAGATGCCACGCCCATCTAACCTGTGGACGCGGTCCGGCATCTGCCCACAATCCGGCCCGCAGGACATTGGGAGCAGCAGCCAGGCTGGGTAGTTTCATATCTCCCTCCCTGAGCACACTCAGACAGAGCATGCTCAGGGCAGGAGTGGTCTGGCCAAGGAGCGGCTCTGCCAGCCATGCCTGCAGCTCCGGCCAGGTTGTGGGGGGGAGGAGGGAGTGGGCAGGGGGGGCCGAGAGGATCGGGTATGGGGTCCGGGAGGGTCGGGACCTGGGTCCAAGCCCAAGGGAGGATCGGGGAAGGGGCTGGGGTGGTCAGGGAGCCGACAGGTGGGAGGGGAATGGGTCCAGCGGGGCAGAGGATTGGAGAAGGTGCATGGGGAGCTGGCGGGCGGGGGGGCGAGGGGGTCGGGGAAGGGGTCCGGGAGGGTCAGGACCTGGGCTCAAGCCCAAGGGAGGATCGGGGAAGGGGCTGGGGCAGCCGGGGAGCCTACGGCCCAGTGGGGAAGGAGTCTGGGGGGGCCGAGAGGACCAGAGAAGGGGTGCGGGGTCGAGGAGATGGCGGGCGGGGGAGTGAGAGGAGCGGGGGAAGAGGGCTGGGGGGGATGAGAAAGGATAGGAGAGCTGGTGGGGAAGGGGCCTGGAGGGCATGGTGGCGGGGGACCAATAGGGGGGCAGCAGAGGGGCCCCCTTGGAGAACACATTAAAGGGGCCACCATGAGTAAATTTGCCTAGGGCCACCAGCAGCTAAGGCCGGCCCTGTACACAGCACTCCGCGATGCCGCAAGAGTGCTGTAGTGTTTTGATTTATGGTATGTATGGCCCACTTGAAGTACATTTAAGTCAAATCCAGCCCACTATAGCAAATGAGTTTGACACTCCTGTGCTAGACTAATCTCCAGAGGCAAGTTCACTAGTTCCCAGCAGCTTTGGGCGCTAGAGCAGCTAAAATGGGGCCAAAGATCTGGTTTGAGATTTCTCTCAGGTTTTCTTATCCAAACTCAGCTACTGTGCTGCTTGACGTTGATTTTCATTTTAGAATTAATCATTGTGTTAATGATTCTGTATCATGATGCTGCACCTATTTTAAAGAGATACTATTATTTTTTGTACTCGTAAAGCAGTTTAAGCTATCTAGGTTTCACCCCACTGAATGTGAACCTCTAGGGACAGCCATGACACGTTTTGGTCTCTGGATTTAGGGATCTACAAGTTTTTATTTGCCTTTAAAGAAAAGACCATTTCTTACCCAATCTTTGTGGTCTCCAGCAATAGCATTGCACTTCCAGTGGGTCCATGCTCACTTTTCCAGCTTGTGGAGTATGTGTCTTTCAGGTTATTAACACTCAAGTAATTTGGCCAAAAGTGAACTGAAGGTTAGAATTGCTAGAACTGTTCTGAACCCCGTTGGTGAGGAAGCTGAACAACTCGCAGTTTTAGCAATACCCAGAATTCAGCAACTCAGACCTCAGGAATGATGGGCCTAGAATAATTACCATCTCCAGAAAACTAGAATTAAAATAGTTAAATATTTCCTCTTCACACAAACCTAAGAGACAATGTGACCACTTCCTTTGAAAAATGTCAACTCATTCTTTTTGTACTAACCAGAAATCATTTCACTTCCTTTTATCATCAGCCTGCAATACTGACAGCTCTTTACAGTCTGAAGTTTTGCAATGTAAAAAGCGGAGTTTTATTTTAAATTCCCTCTCAGCATTACCACTATATTTGAATAATTAAAAACCTGACTCTTCATCATAAAGCTGCATATTAACTGAAAGCATTAATTGAATACATGTTGTAGGCTTGTATGAAACTGATCACTGCAGAAAATTCTTCTACTTAAAACTCCTGAGTGCTATTTAGGTTAGTCACTTTCAATCAGAATATTAAAATTATATTTGTCTTGAAGACTGTTACTAGGAGTTAAATCAGTGTATCAAGAGGAAAGCTAATCTCTGTGCTCATAGGTTTACATCATTTCTCTAATTAGTCTTCCTTTTACAAAGAACTGGAATGAACCTCATAGGTCAGACTCCAGTCTGCACACAAGTAGCCATGTCATATAATTCTGTTCATAAATGTATCAAGTTCTATCTTAAAGTTACTTAGCTTGTTTGCCCAAAAAGTCCTAGTGAAGGAGATATCTGGCAAACCAGCCTATAGTTACCATTCATTTTTAAATATTGGCACAGCATTTGTTTTCTCCTAACCCTCTGGAACTTCCCTGGGGTTCCAAGATTTGTTAAAAATCTACATTAATGAGTCAGAGTTCTCCTCAGCCAGTTCTTTTAATAATCTTAGGTGCAAGTTAAACATTTTTAAATCTGCTGTTCTAGATAACAGTAGTTGAACACCCACTCACACTAGTTACTGATGGAATAGAAAGTATTTCATTAGCATTGTAAGATGTGAATACATCGTCCTTTCAAACACAGAACAGAGATATTTATTGAATTAATAGCAGAAAGCCAGCACTGTCATGTCATGCCAGTGTAATTCATAAAGTCATGGGGAGGGAAGCCACGAATGACTAAAAATTTAACAATTGTTGCTAACTTACCAGGAATCTTAGTAATGTCTGAATCTGGTGATATTCTAAATAAAAAGAGCTCCCAGTCATGCTTATAGATATCTCCACCACTTCACACTAACTTAGATATTCTAGTCTTCAGAGTGATGTTTGGAGTTAATGTGTGTGCTGCTTGTGTTGAGATGGGGGGAGGGTTTGTGCTGGGAAATTTGTGTAATCGGTGATGCGAGTTGGATGCTGCCAGAAGGTGCTATGTGTGTTTGGGGTTGTGGTGTGTATGTGGGTTGCATGGTGCAGATAGCAAATGAGGGATATGTGCAACCATGAGGTGTTATATGTGTGTGGGTTGTGTTGTTGTGTGCATGGCTTTGAAGAATGGTGGTAACTGAGAAAACAGGTGGCGCGGCTGGGCCAAATAATCTACCATCTGTACAGTCTCCTTCATACAACCCATGACTATGCTGCATACAGAGTAAATTAGCTGTCAGAGTAAGGGTTATCAGATATCACAATGGTTGAGATGGACACAGTTACATGTCTGCAACTGTGAGTCTGGCCCTGGCAAGACCTCATCTAAAATACTGTGTGCAATTCTGGTCCCCCTTGCTTAAGAAAGATGAGTTCAAACTGCAGAGAAGGGCTACAAGGATGATCCGCGGAATGGAAAACCTGTCTTACGAGAGAAGACTCAAAGGCTATGTCTACACTTGCTAAAATTAGTTTGAATTAGTTAGTTCGAATTAGTTTAATTCAAACTAGGAAGCTTAGTTTGAGCTAAGCAAGTGCCATTCATGGCACTTGCTTAGTTCGAATTAGCGATCCCCATTTATTTCAATGGCCGGTTAGTTCAAACTAAGAAATTAGTTCGAATTAACATGGCCACATTGGTTAATTCAAACTAGTTAGTTCGAATTAACCCGTTAGTTTGAATACCCTATTTGAACTTATTAGTTCGAATTAAGGAAGCCCTTAATTCAAACTAACTAAAACCTAGTGTAGCCATGGCTTTACTTAGTTCGAATTAAGCCTCCTTAATTCGAACTAACTTGCCAGTGTAGACATAGCCAAAGAGCTTGACTTGTTTAGCCTAACCAAAAGAAGGAGGAGGGGAGATACGATTGCTCACTATGGCTACATCTACACTGGTCAATTAAGTCGACTTAAGCTTGCTTAAGTCAACTTAATTTACCCTGTGTCTACACGACAGTTTCCTTAAGTCGACTTAAGCAGCTTGCTTAAGTCGACTTAAGGAAAATTAAGTCGACTTTATAACACCACCTTTCAATTAGACATAAGGCTTAAGTCGACTCCCTAGAGTCGACTTAAGCCAGTGTAGACGTGGGGTAGCCCTAAGTCAACTTAGGGCTACCCCAGGGCTACACCAATGCCCTCCCTGACAGGGGGGGCACAGGGGGAGCCTGGCATGCCCCCTCACAGGGCAGGGCAGGGCAGAGCCCTGCCCACCCTGCCCCTATGCCCTGCCAGGGTCCCTGTCCCCCTTTGCCCCATTGTACCTAGGTACAATGGGGCAAAGGCTGAGCCCCCTGGCATTGGGCAAGGGCTGCCCCCCTGCCCCTGTGGACCTCCTCTACGTTCCCCTAAGCCCCTAGAAGTCAACCTAGGCATCCAGTGTGGACGCTCTAGGTCGACTTTTTAAGCTCCCCTTTAGGTCGACTTTATTTTTAAGTGTAGACACACTAAGTCGACTTAGTTAAAGTCGACTTAAATTAACAAGTGTAGACATAGCCATTAAGAGGGATAAATACGAGGGAGGGAGAAGAACTATCTAAGTTCAGCACCAATGTGGACACAGGAACAAATGGATATAAACTGACCATCAGAAAGTTTAGACTTGACGCAGGTTTCTAACCATCAGACGACTAGAGTTCTGGAATGGCCTTCCAAGGGGAGCAGCGGGGGCAAAGGACCTAGCTGGCTTCAAAACTGAGCTGGATAAATTTATGGAGAAGTTGATATGATGGGACGGACTAATTTGGCAATTACCGTATATGCTCGCATATAAGCTGAGATTTTTGTGCCGCAAAATATGCTTGAAAGGCTAGGCTCGGCTTATGTGCGGATCACCAGCAGAATTAGAGGGAAGTATCATTGCCACCTGCCCCCCGCCCGTGGCGTTTCCCTTCTCCTTTAGGCTCCCCCTCACGGCTTTTTCCCGCTCCTCTCAGCCCCCCCTCCCCCCCCACACACACACACTTTCCCCGCTCCTTTGCCCCTGCGGCCTTTCCCCGCTCCTCTGCCCCGTGCGGCCTTTCCCTGCTCCTCTGCCCCCCGCGGCCTTTCCCTGCTTCTCAGCCCCCCTGCAGCTCCTTCCCCTTTGGCCCCCCCGTTACGTGGATGGAGGCCCGGAGGTGCAGGGGTGGCCAGACCGGGAACCAGTTGTCTTTGACAACTAATGGTAAATGTGCCAATGGCCTATGATGGGATGTTAGATGGGGTGAGTTCTGAGTTGGTGTAGAGGATTCTTTTTTGACTGTCCAGCTGGTGAGTCTTGCCCACCTGCTCAGGGATTAGTTGATTGCCATATTTGGGTCAGGAAGGGATTTTCCCCCAGGGCAGATTGGTGATGCCCTGTAGGTTTTTCACCTTCCCTGGTACCGTGAGGCATGGATCACTTGCTGGTGGTTTTTCTGTACCTTGAAGTCTTTAAACCATGATTAGGGGATTTCAAGGACTCAATCATAGGTTAGAGTTTATTGCAGGGGTGGGTGGGTGAGATTCTGTGGCCTGCACTGTACAGGAGGTCAGACTAGATGATCATATTGGTCTGTTTTGACCTTAAAAATCTATTAAGCTATGTTTCACTGTAGTCACTGTAGCTGTACTCTGCTCAGGTATAACAATGTCAAATGTCAATGTCCTGATGAGCCATTGAGGACATAAACAATACAACCATTGTATCCTCAATGGCTCATCAGTTTACTCCCTGGGACCAGATCACCTGGCAGATTCCTTAACATTAAGGAGACAATGGTTGTTCACACACTCCCGTCTAAGAGATTTGTCCAGAATGACACAAGTTAAAGTATGGATATAACATCAAATTCTTAACTTCTAATCGAAATAGAATTCCTAGACATAAACTATATAATCATTCCCAGCAAATTACTACCTTTCTATTGATACCAAACATGACATAGTTCCTATGGATTATAGCAGGGGTCGGGAACCTATGGCTCGCGAGCCAGATGTGGCTCTTTTGATGGCTGCATCTGGCTCACTGCCAGTGTTCCCTCTAAGCTACTCGGCCACGCGGCCGCGCAGCGGCCGTCGCACCCCCCGCGCAGCAGTGAGGGACCCCCGTGCAGCCCGGCAGCCCCCGCTGCTCCCTCCAAGCCCCGGGGCCGTGGCTTTGCCGCGGCACACCCGGCCTGCGCCCTGCCTCTGGGCTGGCCTTCCCCACCCCCAGGGTGGGACAGGCAGGCTCAGGAGCGCGGGCCTGCCTGCCCCACGCAGCCGGGGCAGCGGGGTGGCTGCGGCAGCGGCGGGATCCCGGGCTCCCACCCCCCGACCGCCTCGACTTCCCGGGGCCGGGGCCGGGGCCGGGCTAATCCACGGCCCCGGCCTCCCAGCACGGGGCCAGGATCAGCCTCCGGGGCTGGGGTCTGCTCCTCCCTCCCCCACCGGCAGCTTCCCAGGGCCGCGGTAGGGTCCTCCCCCACCGGCGGCGTTGGCTCTCTCTTTCTTTCTTTCTTTCTTTCTTTCTTTCTTTCTCTCTCTCCCTTTCTTTCCTTCTTTCTTTCTTTCCTTCTTTCTCTCCCTTTCTTTCCTTCCTCTTTCCTTCTTTCTTTGCTTCCTTCTTTCCTTCCTCTTCTTTCCTTCTTTCTTTGCTTCTTTCTTTCCTTTCTCTTCCTTCTTTTTTCTTTTTTTCCTTCTCTCTTTCTTTGCTTCCTTCCTTTCTCATCCTTCTCTTCTTTCCTTCCCCTTTCTTCTTTTCTTCTTTCTCTTCCTTCCTTCTTTCTCTCCCTTTCTCTTCCTTCCTTCTTTCTCTCCCTTCTCTTTTTTCTTTCTCCCTTTTTCTTTCCTTCTTTCTCTCCTTTGCTTTCCTTTTTCTTTCCTTTTCTCTTCTTTGCCTTTCTTCTTTTTTCTTTCTTCCTCTCTTCCTTTCTCTTTTTTCCTTCTTTGTCTTTTTTCTTTCCTTTTTTCTTTCTTTCTCTTCTTTCCTTCCTTTTCCTTCTTTCCACTTCTTTCCTTCTTTCTTTTTTCTCTTCCTTCCTTTTTCTCTCTCTCTTTTCCTTTCTTCTCTCTTTTTCTCTCTCTTCCTTCCTTCCTCCCTTCTTTTTTTCCTTCCTTTTTAAAAAAACCCAACCTTTAAAAATTAATTTTAATTAAAAACCTTTTTTAAAGGTTTTTTAAAAACCTTTCTAAAATTAAATTTCAATTAAAAGTAATTCAAATTCAATTAATTAAAACATAAAATGCACACATTTACTTGTATTTAGTTTTAAACATATTGTATGGCTCTCACGGAATTACATTTTAAAATATGTGGCGTTCATGGCTCTCTCAGACAAAAAGGTTCCCTACCCCTGGATTATAGCATTTATGAGATATCCATAGAAAATAATATCATAAATGCTTCCTTAAATCCACACAGTGTCACACCGTGCCCACATGCCCTGCCCTTTGGGGGGCATTCCAGGCTCCCCCTGTGCCCCCCCCAGCAGGGAGGGCATTGGTGTAGTCCTGGGGTAGCCCTAAGTCGACTTAGGGCTACCCCAGGGCTACACTGGCTTAATTCGACTTTAGAAAGCCGAATTAAGCCTTAGGTCGAGTAGAAAGGTGGTTTAATAAAGTCAACTTAATTCTCATTAAGTCGACTTTATTTTCCTTAAGTCGACTTAAGCAAGCTGCTTAAGTCGACTTAAGCAAAGTGTAGTGTAGACGCAGGGCACATTAAGTCGACTTAAGCCAAGCTTAAGTCAACTTAATTTACCAGTGTAGACGCAGCCTCTGGAAGCTCAATTTTTATCTTGAAACACCTCTCTGACAGTCATGATGAAATACTATGGCTACAAGAAGTAGGTAGGGAAAAGAATTGCTAGTTAAATCAAAATTCCATACAAATTAACTCACTGTAGATGTTTTACTTTCCCCTTCCCATTAGGCATTTTACCCTCTGCCCTTTCAAACTGTTAGCTAAACTTTTTTTAGACACAGTTTTTGCATCTACTGTTAAGTTTATTCCAATTCTCCTATTGGAGACTACCCCTCTCGAAACAAAAGTTTGCAAATTAAAGTACCTTTCAAATACAGTTAAAGCAAAATTGCCACCTACCGCAGCCAACATTGATGTAGTCAATTAAATACACTTTGTTTGTGGTATGGCTGACATTTAAATGGGTGAAAAATCGCATTCACTCTATTATGCAACTGGATTCTCCTGGAATAGCTTTAAAAGCTATTTAATGAAGAATCAGCAATAGTCAAAGTAAGCAATTTCACTGGTGGGAAAATAAGCTTTGGCAATTCTCTCTCTGACCCTGGCACCACAAACACAATTAAAAAGTGCAACATCAAACTAATAAGGATTCAGCACGTGGAAGCAGCAAACATGCCGCCTCTGCACTCCTTGGGAACGGGCATGATTCAATTGATACCCCCAATATAGCAGGACAGAGTAGGAGAGTAACAATAAGTGGATTTCATTTAATCCGCTAGATGTAATGCCATCAGTAGCATGATAAACAGTGTAGAATTGTAGTTCACTAAACATTTAAAAGAAATCTGCAAAGCCCTGAATTCCTAAGGAGAATCTGTCTGTCCAGGGGGTTGCAGATTGCCCCCTATGTTTGTCAGATGTATTATAGTTACAATAATGCCGAATTTGAATAAAGCTAACACATTTATTTTCACTTAAGTTCTGCATTGTAACTAATTTTTGGTTCATGAGCAAAGCAGTGGGTGACTAGTAGTCTGTCTCCACTTGACAGCACAACAGAAAAACAACAAATAAAGCTTTATATGAATAAGCAAGGCAAGCATACATTTTTTCTACCAGCTTTTCTACTTGGAAAGGCTATAGGGTGTGAATGTGAAGTTGTACTGATATAATACTGCATGGGGACACTCATATTCTGGTACAACAGTTGATTTTTTCCAGTTTAGCTTATGTTGCTTTGCAATCAGTTGAAGCTTAAAAAAAAAAAAAAAAAAAAAAAAAAAAAAAGGTACTTCTATGCTGGATCAAATTGTCCACATAAGGAATTAATTATAGCAGTTTAATAATATCAAAATATTTATTATAGTGGAATATTAATTATGCAGTTTAACAATACCAGAATATTTATACCAATATAAATGGAAAAATCTTTCATATAGACAAGTCCTAAAAAGTTGTGGTTCTTGTGAAAGGTGCTAGATTGACAGACCTGGAAACCGAAGTCTCCATGGCTATGTCTACACTGGCAAGTTAGTTCGAACTAAGGAGGCTTAATTCGAACTAACTAAAGCCATGGCTACACTAGGCTTTAGTTAGTTCGAATTAAGGTCTTCCTTAATTTGAACTAATAAGTTCGAATAGGGTATGTGACAAGCTGGTCCCCAAATCCAGTCTGGTGTGCTGCTATGACCACTTGAACCCCGCTCCTGAACCCCAATTCACCCCACTCTGCTGGGTGACCGCTCACTCCTGAGTCAGTCCACACCAGCCACCAGCATGTAATTGGTCCCAGGCAGTGGGTGTAAATCCACCAGCCACACAGGCGTTGGTCCCCAAGCAAGCACACCCAGCCCCAGACACTACACTGGGAGCTGCTGCCCTACAGGGATCGGGACCCACTCCCAATCACCTTAGTCTCAAGTCCGTCCACTTAACAAAGAAGTGGATTGTGCCCAGCCTCCCACATCCGCACCCTCTAAAGACCACACAGCTTTAGGTAAAACAACTACTAGTTTATTGATCAGAGTCTGATTTCAAGTGACAACATGGCCAATCAAGGCAGAACCATACTATAAATGTGGTAGACAACTTAAACAATTAACCAACAAGAATTCAAGCAGCACTACCTTTATTAATCGCTTTTTGCAAAAAGAGGGTGTCCATAGTAAATAGGCACACCTTTGAATTGAATTTTACTATTATTTAAACCCTATACCCGGCCGCAAGATCCCTCCTCTTTGTTCCAATTGGGTCAGAACAAGAGAGTTTACAGTCTTCCGAATCCGCCTACTACATATATCCCCTCAACATGTTTCCCCCCCTACTACATACATCCTATGACCATTATAATGAGCAATGACCCCTTCAGGGGTGGTAAAAGTAATATTTATGAGTTCATTAAGCATGCGTAAAGAAAGCAAGAGTTTAAAAGTTAGAGGTAAACAGGTTATGTTGATTTCACATTCCTGATGAACTTCTATGCCAGACATTCTTTTGTCTTAAGACATTACTTTGTCCTGAGGAGATTAGGGCCTCTCTTTGGTTTTCTGTGGAGACTATCAATGCTTGTTAAGTGTCTTCCTTATGTTCTGTGGAGGCTACAATTAAGCTTGTTACTTACAAAATGAGTCAGGAGTGACCACTATCAAATAAAAGGTATAAACTGCATGCTACTCTAACATCTCTACCTAAACTGACCTCAGAGTCCAAGATTATGCGCATGGTGTTCGGCTGTTTGATGTTTTACAGCCATTCTCTGCCTGTTCTCAGGCAGGGCCCCGATCTTGCTTGAAGTTGGTTGCAAGATGGTGTCTTCTCAGGCTGAAAGCCTGCAGCTTCCTCCTCTCACAGTCTCTCTGTCTTTGTTTTAACAAACTGCTGACAGCCCCTCCCCTCACTGTCCTGTTGTGTGATTCTCTTCACTTCTACCTGAGCCAGGGAGGGTATTAGCATTCCCTTTGACATGTAAATCTCCAGCCACTGTGCTAGAGAGAGTCCTGAGAGTCTGAACCCTGTATCATACTTCACATCTGTACATACATGTTGCTGTAGAAAACAAGGCCACTTGGCAACCACGTGGAACCCGTTCTGAGCATTCACAACGGAACCTGGTATAGCGTAATTGGCATCAAATCCCACAATTACAATGCAAAACTGAACAGAAAGATTATACAGGTCATGCCTGAGGGCTGCGCGGATGTGCGTCCCGTCACAGGGTATTCAAACTAAAGGGTTAATTCGAACTAACTAGTTCGAATTAGTCAATGTGGCCATGTTAATTCGAACTAATTTCTTAGTTCAAACTAACCAGCCATTGAAATGAATGGGGATCGCTAGTTCTAACGAACTAATTCAAACTAATTTTAGCAAGTGTAGACATAGCCATCATTTGTCTACAGTACAGAAAGACAATGGATGGAGATTATGCCATTTCCACACAGCAGTGCACTAGTACACCCCAACTCCGTTCATGTCTCCCTTAGGGAGGAAAGATTAGTCCAGACTTGATGTCTTCACTCTTAAGGCTACCATTTATGATGGTGGGATTTTGTGTTGTAAAAACCATTCCACTAGGAAAATGAAGTACCTAAAGTTAAGCTCCAAAATAGACATCTAGGCATGGGTGCCTTGGTTCTTTTCATGAGAGCCAAGCAGCATCAGTGCCTATTAACTTCACTGAGCTTTGAGAGTTCTCAACATCTCACGGGGTTGGACCCAAACTGCACCAGTTGACAAACACTACAAAAAATGCTATGTGATCTATGGGTTCCACACCTAAGTCCACAGTCATTTGCCATAGCTGGATTTGCAAAGCTGACATCTTTAATTGTCATGTTTTGGAGCTAGAAATACACATAGATTGGAACTCATTCGTTCAGTTTTTCTGCTGTCTAGTTACTCAGTGCTGAGCCTGGTTGTAAATCAGCTATGAGCGTGCTCTGTTAGCTAGTTTGTCCTCACTGCAAGCTAAATGCTTTTTCTGAACATCAGCAGTCTAACATTTAATCTCAAAATAGCAGGGAATTTTAGATGGTTAAGGAATACTTAGAACAAACCATTAGATTCTCCTGTCTTGTCTAGTTTGTCAAGAAAAACTCCCCAAAGGGAAGGTGATAGCAGCAGCAAATGTATTGTGCTCTGCATTAACCCCCTTGTTTATAGCTGAATGCAGCGAAAATATTCTTATAGAAACCTACGGACACACCAAGCATTTGATGCATTCAATTTTCTTCTTCTGCTAACATCTTTTTTTTTCTTTCTCTGCAGTATACAGCGCCGATTGTCTTTACAACTGCC
The DNA here is from genome assembly GCA_007922175.1 of Pelusios castaneus. Taxonomy (NCBI): domain Eukaryota; kingdom Metazoa; phylum Chordata; order Testudines; family Pelomedusidae; genus Pelusios; species Pelusios castaneus. Next base: position 29,930,497 of record ML685756.1, on the reverse strand, counting down.
CATTCTTCACCATGCCTATTTGCCATCCATAGGAGGAGTTGATGCTAGCTGTGCCAGTCCATGTGTTAGCCCCAGTACCAGTCCTCGGCACAGACACGTGCCACCATCTTTTCGAGTGATGGTTTCTGGCCTGTAGAAATGGGAGATCAGAGCTTCCTGAACTGCTTTTATGTACTCAATGACTGGACTGAACGTCAGACATAGAACTCTGCTATAAACATACTATTTGCTCTTACCACACGGAGAAACTAGTGCTAAGGCCATCATCATGTGAGTACCAATGTAACTCATGTGGAAAGGCGAGAGCAAGAAATATCCAGAGTTTGATCCTGTAGCCTTATTCATGGAGTTTTTATTTCTTCACAAAGAAGTCACTGAAAATCTTTCTTCCCAAATTTCTACTGGCAACAAGGAGGCGGGGAAATATGAATCTTGCAAAAAATGAGACAATTTAAAAAAAAAACACTCAACTGTCACTGCGCTTTACATGGCTGCTGAAAACATGGAACTGTATGTTGTCCATGTAAGAAAAATAAAACGATAGAGCTATAACATTTATTGAAATAGATACACTTCATTTTACAAAAGTTGTGTTAAATTGTTGGACGCATTCTGCACTGGTAAGTGTTGCTTGTTTTCATTTCAGAGAGGATATTTGGTGGAAAAGGCGGGATTTGAGGACCGATTCCTCAAGTGTCATTGAGGCTCTGTGTTGCTAATAGCAAGTCCCCTGTAAGTAAAAAACTAAACAAGGGACAGAGGCAGAGATTGTAGCAAGAGCTCTGAGGCACTGCCAGCTAGAGAGCTGCTGTTCTGAGTCAGAGTCTTTACAGCTCTTCAGGGATGAGATGTGGTGATTGCCAGGTTCTGATGCTGATCATCGGAGGCTTCATTTGGACAGATTTTCTGAACCTACTTCCAAATAAACACAACCTACCACATACTATACAAAGCTCACAGAAAAAAATCCCAGAGCTGCTAACTCCAGAAGCTGAGGCTGGATGGATAGTAAAGTCTTAATGTCACTGAGTAGACTGGTTTTCACGGTTTGTTTGAATTATGCCACACATAACTATAATCATATTCATTTAGTGGAGTGAGGGGTGGGTGGGGGGAACAGAGCACAGCACCTTGCAGCTGCAGGCAAATTCTGCAGAGTGCATAGACAATAATATATGCTACCTTTGCTTGGTACCTGCGTGTGACTGTTGCAGCTGGTAATAGATTGTATAAACCAAGTTTGGCCAGAAAATATTTTGCCTGAATATGAAAAAGAGAAGTTGTGAAAAAGCATGACTTGTTATCTCTCTGTTGGTAGGGTGGTTTTTCATATCTGAGCTCAAACCTTAGCTTGACTCCCCTAAGAAAAGTTAGTCTAAGGAATTTTCGTTCTAAAATGTTCTAGCTCACATTCGCAGATTGTAGATGAAGTCTGAGCCCAGCCTCTTCTCCGGCATGGTGGCAATATGTTGTATCACGGCCTTGGTCAATGTTAAGACCAGTGATTTTCTTAAAACAAAAAAATATTGTTTAGCTAAAAATAGCAGCGGTGTCTCAGGATGCACTTGGCTGTCTTTAACCAGTCCCTGCCCATCACAAAATATTTCATGTGGCACATACAGTAAGAGAGGTTATGGAGGTACCCGCAGCTTTTAGAACAAAAACATGTAAGTATACCACAGGTAAAATAGAATTCATTACTCTGTTTAAGCATTAAGCATTGCCGTTGTCACTCAATGTGTGTTGACAGTATTTTCTTGCTTTCTTAATTTAATCAGGGCCTGGTTTATTTTTTAAAAATCTGCTGATTTGTGAAAGAGAAAAGGACAATATTGTATATAATGTATACACAAACATCACTGTAGAAATAATAATCCAACATAGCAGGAAAAACTCAAAAGTATTGGCCTGATGGAGGTGAGTGTGTGTGTGTCTGTAACTCTGTGAATACTGACCGTGTGCCGTTTATTAGGTTTAAACCATGCAGTACATTCTTTGTCTTAATGATACTGTAGTTTCTCCCATGACATTTTTTTAATTTCCTGCAGATAACGAGAGCCACAAAGTGAATATAACTATTTAATGTTTCTGTTCTTTTATACAGCAGCAAAACTGTACTGTAAATTTACGGAGAGGCTGTGCCCCAATGGCATTTTTCCAATGATGTTATAGTGCACAAATGCTTTAAACTAGACTGGAACTGCCAGAATAAAATGTAAATGAAGACTTTCTTGTATACCCTTATACTGCATGAGATCAATTTTTAAAAAATTGTTGCAAATCTGTTTTTATGAATAAAATCTAGAAAATCTAACTATGTCTAGCTTGGTGACACCATCTCCTCTCATCCCAAAAGAAGCAGCAAATGAAACTCTGGAGAAAGAGGGATCATGAGACAAGACCTATTTGTAATAATACTGAAAAGTAAAAATGCATTCTGGATGTCGGAATGAATGCAGATGTACCAAGAGACCTGATTGCTTCAGCAGTGGTTGTGATTATAGGGGAGTTTATGCATGACCTTAGAACTGTATCGATACCGTTCACACAAACCTCTCTTTGGCATATCCACCAAAGAGCCTAGAATCTGTGAGGGAGCAATTTAAAACAAACATTTATGTCTGTAACCCCCAAGAGACTTATCTAGTTCCTGCGGCATTATGTGCAAGTAACTCAGGGAGAGGCCCCGTCCCTGGGAGGAAGGGAGACCAATGGTGGATACAGAGTCTGCTAGGCAACCAAAATGGAGAGAGAGAGTAGTCACTGTGTAGAGCCACAAGCACAGGGCAGGATGGCAGGGCACTTGCTTGGAAGAGGGAGCCGCATCTGAGAGAAAAGATCAGGCAAGCAAATGACTGACAATGGAAGTCCCAGGAGGAAGAGCTAGCCTGACCCATAGGAAGTGAGCTTAGAGCCCTGGCTCAGGGAGAAGCCATTTTGGTGCACTCAGGAGCCAGCCACAGGAAAGACAGGATGGGCTGTGTGGGGAGCCGGTGAGTCTCAGGCCTGCCTGCAGCATTAGCCCTTCAGCTCCCTAGGGAAATCAGCTACCACACAGCAAGCTATGCTGGGGCGCCTTAGTCCACAGCCACGTGCCTGCTGTGAGTGTGTCTGAGCACTAGGGTGGGAGACTCAAGTTAAGCTTTTCAGGACAGATTTGTAGTCTGCGCCTTGAGCCCTGCACCTTTGTGAGGAGGGGACATCCTGGGGCCGGAAGCAGCCCAGCACCTGCATGAAGAGGACACCTGCCAGCAGCAGTCATCAACTCTCGGCAGTGACTAAGGAGTCCAGAACTATCGCTGAACCTGAAGATCAGTCGTGGTGTCAGCCAGGGAACTATATCCTCAAGGCAAAGAGTAAGGGTTGCGAGGGGGTGGGAGGGTTTTCCTGTTACCTATTAAACCTGTGGAGGGACTTGCCATCATTTCGTGAGGCTTTTGGGCTGCACTGAACCCAGTCAGTCAAGCTGCTGCATAGAAGATATTGTGGTCACAGGTCTCTACAAAGGGCACACACCAATGGGACATTAATTTTTACATGTGCTACATCAGGGTACGTGGGGAATTCACGGGTATTATCAATGTGGGCACTGGTGACCCTGAGAATAGTGTTTTACATGTTGTATTATATTTATTTCCTGCTTAATACAATTACAATGTTGCATCTATTGTATGTGTTTATTATTTCTTGGGCATCGACAAGTCTCTGGAAAGGAAGAGGGGGTTAGAATTTTCCTTCCAGGAAGGAGGAAGAGAGGTGAAGGTAATGCCAAATAAATTTATGTGGGAAGAAAATAAAGACATTACACTCTGCTGGGGTGGAGGAGGGATCCAGAAGAACCCATTCCTGTCCAACAAAATTAATGAGGAGCTAGGCACTAGCTAGGCTATGTCTGCACTAGACAAGTTAAGTCAACTTTGTTAACTTTTCTAGTGTAGACAAAGCCCCTTGTTGACCTTATTAAGTCGACTTAACGCTTTAAGTCGACTTAACAAGATCGATTTAGGTGCTAATCCCCGTCCACACTGGCTTTAAGTCAACCTAAAACTAGGTGTTATTAAGTCGACTTAAGCTTACCTTAGATCAACATAAGGAAATGCTTAAGTCGACTTAATAAAAGCCCGGTGTGGACATAGCTTTGTTTAGGTCGAGCTAAGCCTCCTTAAGTTGACCTAATTGCCAGTGTAGATGCACCCTAGAGGAGATAGTCAGGTGGATGGAGGGGGGCACTAAACATTTAAACCACACTAAATGTGAGTGCTGTTCTCTTCTACAGTATCATGAGAGATTGGAGAACAAATAGTTAGCTCCTACAGCTAGATTTATTCATAACAGAAGATAAGCAAACCTCCTACCTCTGTAATAAGATTATGGCAATTTCTCCTTCAGTGAACAAGATGGGTTTAAGCAGAATCTATAATTGCTTCATGAAAGTATGCACAAAAACCTCTCTACTCCCCCCCCTGCACAGGCAAATAGATTTCATGTTCTAAATTGGGTTTTTCTGTTGGGCAGGGCTTCCCCATGCGTTTTCTGAGAGCGTAGTAAGCCAGGAGTAAGGAAGAGAACATGTTTGTATGGAAATGGGGAGAATCTTCAAGCCACTTTACTGGCTAAAACACCAAGGTGCTAGGAGAATGATATCAGAGACAAATAGGTTTCCTAGAAAATTGCATTCCCAGTAAACTTGGGGGTAACAAAGAGTAAAAGAAAGAAATAAAACCTAGTACAAAAAGAGGCGAAGCACTCTGGCTAAATAGGCCTCGATACAGAATGCCAATGAGGGCTAGAGAACATTTACTGAGCACTCCAGCTTTAATTAAGAAGCAAACTGTGGGAAATCGTGCAAGGAACACCGAGAGAGAGAGAGAGAGGTCATTTTTTACTAAGGTTTGTTAATGTATATTCACACCTACTGCATAAAATAAGTCCAATAAATTTGACACTGAATTCACAGAAATACTATTAAAAAACCCACACATTTCTTGCAAAAATGCTCAAAAATAAAAAGAGCTTCTCCGCTCCCATGCACACTTAGTGTTGAGTTTAAAGGAAAGTGTCTTCGTGCCTCAGTATTTTATAATCAAAGCAGCTTCAGAACCAAGTGCGATTACACATGGTATTTGTTCATCACAGTGAAGTCTATTTTGCTCTAACTGACAATCGCATCCCAAACTTTTGACAAATAGGCTTTTTTATAGCAAGTTAGCGCTGGTCCAGAGGCAGCCCTACACACCACTAACCTCTACAGTCTCATCATCTTTATTGGGATTTCATGTGGGCTTTAAAGACTGCAAACATTGATCAAATTGCAGGATTAGGCCCTTAGGCTATGTCTACACTTGTTCAAATAAGTCGACTTAGCATGTCCACACTGTAAATTTAGGTCGACTTAAAGACAACCGTGCCAAATCAATTTAGAGCATCCACACTGGACACCTAAATTGACTTGTAGGGGCTAGGTGGACCTGGGAGGGACCATGGTGGGAAGGGGAACACCAGAGAGGTGCAATGTGACAGGCTGCTCCCCAAATCCAGTCTGGTGTGCTGCTATGACCGCTTGAACCCCACTCCTGAACCCCAATTTACCCCGCTCTGCTGGGTGACCGCTCACTCCTGAGTCAGTCCACACCAGCCACCAGCGTGTAATTGGTCCCAGGCAGTGGGTGTAAATCCACTAGCCACACAGGCGTTGGTCCCCAAGCAAGCACACCCGGCCCCAGACACTACACTGGGAGCCACTGCCTTACAGGGATTGGGACCCACTCCCAATCACCTTAGTCTCCAGTCTGTCCACTTAACAAAGAAGTGGATTGTGCCCAGCCTCCCACATCCACACCCTCTAAAGACCACACAGCTTTAGGTAAAACAACTATTAGTTTATTGATCAGAGTCTGATTTCAAGTGAGAATATGGCCAATCATGGCAGCAACATGTTACAAATGAGTCAGGAGTGACCACTATCAAATAAAAGGTATAAACCGCATACTACTCTAACATCTTCACCTAAACTAACCTCAGAGTCCAAGATTATGTGCATGGTGTTTGGCTGTCTGATGTCTTGCAGCCATTCTCTGCCTGTTCTTAGGCAGGGCCCCGATCTTGCTTGAGGTTGGTTGCAGGATGGTGTCTTCTCAGACTGGGAGTCTGCAGCTTCTCCTCTCTCACAGTCTCTGTGTCTTTGTTTTAACAAACTGCTGACAGCCCCTCCCCTCACTATCCTGTTGTGAGATTTTCTTCACCTCTACCTGAGCAGGGGAGGGCATTAGCATTCCCTTTGATGTGTAAATCTTCAGCTATTGTGCTAGAGACAGTCCTGAGTCTGAACCCTGTAACATGCTTCACATTTATACATACATGTTGCAGCAGGGAACATGGCACCCTGGTAATCACGTGGCCCATGCTCTGAGCATTCTCAGAGGAACCCGGTATAGTGTAATTGTCATCAAATAACACAATTACACTGCAAAACTGAACAGAAAGATTATACAGGTCACGCCCAAGGGCTGCACAGATGTGCATTCCGTCACATCTC
>ML685756.1:29877246-29923952 GCA_007922175.1 Pelusios castaneus | reverse complement strand
TTATACAGGTCACGCCCAAGGGCTGCACAGATGTGCATTCCGTCACAGGTGCCCCCCTTCCCAAGGCACCCCTTCAAAAGTGTCAGGGAGCTCAGTATTTTCTCCATTGTACCAAAGTACATGGGGGCTGAGCAGGACAGGGGCAGGGTTCAGGAGTAGGGTGGGCAGGGTTGTGGCCTGCCCTGTGGGTGGGCACGCCAGGCTCTGGCTATACCAGGCACCCTGGGAGGGAGGTCAGTGGGGGAGCCCTGGGGACCCTTAAAGTCAACGTAGGGCTAAGCCACGTCTACCATGGCTTAAATTAACTTAATAAAGTAGCCAGTAAGTTGACTTAAAACTAGGTTTTTTTATTAAGTCGACTTAAAAGTTCCCTAAGTCGACTTAAGGAAACTGTAGTGTAGATGCAGAGTAAATTAAGTCGGTTTAATTTACAAGTGTAGACGCACCCTTAGTATTTTTGTTCTGCAAGTGAGCCCTGACTAACCTGACTACTGTTTAATCCCGTTGCCTGAAAAAAACCTGACACAGTCGTTAGTTTATTTAAATTTCATGATTTGAACGGAACTCAGCAGTCACTAAACAGAAGAAGCTTCTTCCATCTGCTGAGATTCTAAACTCTCATATTTATTATTCCTTTGCCACCATCTAAAGAGCACCTGGTTTCCTACAGAGATTTTGACGTCTGTTGTGGCGCCAGCAACATTTAAAAGAAAGCGAGTTGAGAGCAACAGATGAAAGGACTATATTTACAACAAAGAAAGAGCTCCTGCTTAGCCAGGGTCCTAAGAGTGACAGCACAATTGTCTCAGCTTTGCCAGCTAGTCACTCCCACGTGCAGAACACAGAGAACAGCGGCCCCCAAAAATCAGAGAATGGCTGGGCAGTTTGGTGGTCACACACAATGAAGCTGCTGTTGCTGGTATAAAATTTGAAGTGGTTCATTCAGCTAATTCAATTCATCTTGAAATGGATGGGCCTGTTACTGCGGAGCCCAGGTGTGATTTAGTTATTTGATATTTGCACACCAAGACACAGGGCTCTTATCATGATGCTCAAGGCCTGAAGACCTACAGGCGGATGAGTCATTGTGCCAGTCTCACCGGTATATATATCATGGTCTGTGGCTGCGACGGCAACACAATGGACTGTCTCTAAAACACCATCAAATTCCACTGCAGTACAAGCTCCATGTCTCGCATGAAACCAGTTCAGAAAGGCCATTGTCCTGGTGGGTGGACATTAAGTGGAGGCCAGGACAAGAGACTTATTTGTCACGTTCTTTGCAGACCATGAACTTCAGCAGGCACTCTCTCCTGTACGTTCCTCTCCTGGTGAAACTAACACTGAGTTAAATTTACTCAAAGGCAGTTGCTGGCACATGGCACAGCTGAGGCTACAGTCCATACTGCAAGTGGCAATGGCCACCCGTCTTTGGGAAGCACAGTCAGCCAACAGAGTTCCCCACAGCTATGTCTACACGTGTTAATTTAAGTCAACTTAGCATGTCTACACTCAAATTTTAAGTTGACTTAGTGGGGACCCTACAAAATTGACCTAGAGCATCCACACTGGACGCCTAGGTCGACTTGTAGGGGCTAGGTGGACCTAGGACAGGTCCACGGTGGCGGGGGGGCACCCCTTGCCAACTGCCAGGGGGCTCAGCCTTTGCCCTATTGTACCTGGGTACAAATGGGGCAAAGAGGGACAGGGACCCTGGCAGGGCATAGGGGCAGGGTGGGCATGGCTCTGCCCTGCCCTTTGGGGGGGGACATGCCAGGCTGTGGCTGCGCCAGCCACCCTGGCAGGGAGGGCAGTGGGGAAGCCCTGGAGGCCCCTAAGTTGACTTAGCCAGTGTGGACGTGGAGTAGCCTAAGTCGACTTTCTAAAGTCGACTTAGCCAGCAAAGTTGACTTAAAACAAGGTTTTATAAAGGCGACTTAATTTTTCCTTAAGTCGACTTAAACAGCTGCTTAAGTCGACTTAAGGAAAGTGTAGTGTAGAGGCAGAGTAAATTAAGTCGACTTAAGCAAGCTTAAGTCGACTTAATTTGTAAGTGTAGATGTACCCCAGTGTGTGAGTGTGAGGTGAGGAAGGAAGCCCAGCACTCACTGATTTAGCACACCCAGCCAGCTTCTAGGTACAGGACTTGTGTGAAGTGCCTGCCAGAATGTGACACTGCTCCATCGTGGCTGGAACCCAAAATCCACCCTGCAGGGAGTTGCAGGTAGCATGCTGTACCCGAAGGCATACTTTAACTTCTATATGTGGGGCGGGAACCCAACTCCAGTCAAGCCAATGTCTCCCGCTTGGGGGCGGTAATACCTCCCCTTCACACACGCACTATTTATATGGCTGCACCCTGGCACCTACTGACAAATTGCATTTTCAAGCTGAAAAACTGGAAAATTAGGCAAGGTGCCACTTGGAACCATATTGGTGGGCATAAGGAAGCTTGTTGAGGAGCAGGAGGAAACACAGGGACACTACAGAGTGAAAACCAGGCTGGGAGTAAGTTGATAATCCCTGTTCACTCACAGGCCACACCACCACACCTCCCAGCACACACATCACCAGTAGCCTCATTCACCATTTGACCCCCATCTCTTCCTTTTACTCAGCCCAACCTCCTCTCCCCCATCTGCCTCCAGGTCCCTGAGCTCCCACCAGCCCAACCTGCTCAGTAACACACGCGCGAGCACACGTGCCAGAGACCCAGGCTGCAAACCTCATCGCTTCCTACTTAACCTTGCTGCTAGTTCAGAGCTCTAGACCTTTTCCAATGCAAATTCAAATGTCAGCCACCCCAACCCTCAGCGCGAGTGAAAGCACTCAGAAAGCCCACCTCGGGCACAGAACATTTCCTCCTTCTTCCTCACCCCACCACCGCCACCAGGCTCAGCAGCCTGCTGTAACCCACCGGGCAGAAATCTCCACTAACGGCTGCTGAACCTACAGAAAAAGACGGAAAGAACTGTGGGTGCACGGAGCAGGACACGTACGTGGGTCTGTCGCTGAGCTGAGAAAGTCCTGCAGAAACATGTCTGAGCCACTGACTGTGCCTCCTCCCTCAGAACACAGCAGGGCCAGGAGACACCCCGCATGCTAGCACATGGTACTGCACCGCTCAGTACTTCATCTCTACTCCTTGGTGTTTACAGCAGGCTCTGGCCTTAGCCCCCTGCGTCCTTAATTACAAGGGGGCTCTGGCATAACGTTTCTATTGGATTTTCAGTTACTCAAAATGTAGCAACGGTTTCACAGCACCCAATGGGGACCAGAATGGAACCCAGGGCCGGCCTTAGCTGGTTGGCAGCCCTAGGCAAATGTATTCTTAGTGGCCCCTTCAATGCGTTTCCTCCAGGGGGCCACTCTGCTGCCCCCCCATTAGTTCCCTGCCACCAAGCCCTCCATGCCCCTTTCCTTTCTCATCCCTCCAGCCCTCTTCCCCACTCCTCTCACACCGCCCCACCAGCTCCTAGATCCCACACCACTTCTCCGATCCTCTTGCCCCCCCCCAACCCCTTCCCCGCCGGCTCATTGGCTCCCTGACCGCTCTGGCCCCTTCCCCGATCCTTCCTTGAGCTTGGGCCCAGGCCCCGAACCTCCCGGACCCCTTCCCCGACCCTCTCACCCTCCCCCCGCCCTCCAGCTCCCTGACCATGTGCCCCTTCTCCAAACCTCTGCCCCCCTGGACCTCTGCCCCACCCGCCTGTTGACTCCCTAACAACCCCTTGGGCTTGGACCCAGGCCCCATACCCGATCCTCTCGGCTCCCCCCCCCCACCACCTGGCTGGAGCTGCAGGCATGGCCGGCAGAGCCGCTCCTTGGCCAGGCCGCTCCCACCCTCAGCACGCTCTGTCTGAGTGTGCCCAGGGTGGCAGATTTGAAACTCCCCAGCCTGGCCGCTGCTCCCAGCATCCTGTGGGCTGGATTCTGGGCAGACTGCAGACTGTGCCTGCAGGTTGGACGAGCACAGGCTCCGCTTTCCACCCAATTCTTTTTATTTTTTGGGCCCCGGAACGCTCGCCGGCCAAATTTGTGGGCCCGGGAACGCATTCCAGAAATTAGGCGGCCCCTAAAATTGGCGGCCCTAGGAGGCTGCCTAGCTTGCCAACCGCTAAGGCCAGCCCTGATGGAACCATGTGGTCTAAGAAGGTCCTTGCCAGGTAAATTAGTTGACATATTACTTAGTTTGAGACAATTAAATGAACAGGAAATCACTGGTGGAACCCAGCACAGCTTCTGCAGAAGGAAAGCATGCCTCCCTGGTCTATTAACAGGCTTGTGAGACCTACTTTTCCAGTGACTGAAAACCTGCCTGTGGAGGAGGAAAGCTCTTACTGCTGCAGAGGTGAAAACTGCTCTTTCATCCTGAGAACTCCTTTAGGTTAGCCCAGAACAGAGGCTGCAACTCCTCAAATAATATGTCATCCAGAAAAAAAGCAGCAGCAAGGCAGAGCAGACAGCATACACTCCAGCAGCTCCAGAAAATGGATGAAAGCAAGGAGCAGCAACAACTTTGTTGCTACACTTTGCAAGAATGCATTTAGTGTCTCTGGCTGGGCAAATATAACTGTTGGGTGGGCTAGAGTTCACATCATTGCCCTTCCCCAGAGCCTAATAAAATAAAGCCCCACTCCTATGGAGAAGCAGCTGGAGACCAGGATTCAGTCTATAAGGACTTTCAGCAAAGGTTGCTCAGAGTTGCCTTCTCACATTCAAGTCCTACTAGAGTTCATTACTGTTCTTGTTAAGTACTAGCTTTATAAAACCTATGATAAAGAAACAATTTTATAACATAATGGGATTATTTAATAATCTGCATACACCATCTTCACAGCTTTCTTTTCACCAACATAGACCAGAAAACAAATTCAATCTAAACAGGGCAGTCCCCACAGGAACATTCTGAGAATAAACTCAAGAGTTCCCAATGCTTAGGTGGTGGTCACTTGCGGCTCAGTTATAGCCTCTGTTCACCAAGTCCAGTTCACCAGGTGTGAGTTGAAAGCAGCAGCTCCTACCCTCTCCTTTATTTGCAGGACTCTTCAGCACACAGCCATGCAGACCTTGCCTCCTCTGCTGGAATCACGCTTATCCAGTCAGCTTACTGATTAACCCACACTCAGTTACATACACAGCTAAAGAAACCCTGTTACAAAAAAACACAGCTCTAAGAATAGCAAAAATATACTTGGTTCTTTCCCCATTAAAGAATTGTTGGGGCATCACAGTAGTTCCAACAATTCAAACAGGTGGAGTAAGAAATGAACCAACATTTAAAGTATCCAGTTAAAAGAAATTAGCTTCCTCTCCCAATGGTCCCCTCTCTATAATTAACACTTCCCTGGTGGAGGATTAACAATATCACTAACCTGCTGCAAAATGTTTCACAATTAGGAGGAAACAGCCTGCTCTTTACTCCTGGCTCAGCTTCTCCCCCTTCACACAAAACACACCTGGCTTTTCCAAAAGCAACTACCCAGGCCGCTTGCTTTCATCAGAAGGCTGACCCCAGCTGAGCAGGAAATTCAGTGGAGCATGCTCAAAGCTACCACACCCAATTCCAAAAACTTCTGGGTGTCGAGTGCTAAATCTGCCTAGCAACAATGACCCAGCCCCAATAGATCTCTTAAAGAGATCTCTTTATTAGCCTTAGTCTACACTTGCCGTGCTTTCCGGTGGCAGTCGATGGGACATACGCAAGTACGTAAAATATCTTGCGTATCTCCCGGCGACTTCTTAACTGGTCCCCCACATTACACTAAGCTGACCGGAAATGGTGTCCAGTTGGAGTACTGTTATGGACCTGGTGTTACAGCTCTGGTTCCATGTTCAATTGAGTGCGTCTACACAGACGGCTTGATCGAACCCGGAAGATCACACTGACGGCAGCAATTTTGCCACCGTCAGGACAGATTTACCCTTAGGCATGTGGGTTACCCAAGCAGCATTGCTTCAGGTGAAAAAGCTGTGGCATGGAGCCTGTGCTTGTCTTGAAGCACCAGGAAGTGAAAAGTGATCAAAGCCATGGTGTCTCTTCTTAAAGACACGGTCACTTCTCCTAAATCATCATCTCATGTCTTAAAGAGCTGAGCATGCCTTTTAAATCCTAAATAGGAGAGCTAGAACAATATGTAGGGAAGGATGGAAACAAGGGAAGAATTCAGGTCAAAACCATCACATTCCTGATCTGTAGACAAGATGAGCAATGAAAAAATTGTGATGATCCAGAAAACAGAGTGTATGGTATCCCTGAAATCATACACAGGGTTTTATAAATACTATGCATAAGAACAAACAAACAAACAAACTGTATTTCCCTGCACATCAAAAGAGTTCACAAGCATTCACCCAGAAATTTGGTAACAGCCCCAATCCAAAACCTCCGCTGTTTGACATTGAGGAAAAAGGAAGAGAACCCCTCCAAAAAGCATGGACAAAGAGTCAAATAGTTTACTATGGTCAGAACATTTCTATGGCTACTGCTCTTGGATTCAAAAGCTAACAGAAGCCACTTAGGCCTAACGTGGACCAAGAAGAATTGGATAGAAGGCATCTAGTTAACTACCTCCTGATCTCCAAAAACTAAGTTATTTCTGGTTACAGATATGATACCCCAAATTTATGGTTGGCTGTGCCCATAGTAGGAAGACTGGGAGTTACTATTCCACCAAATAAAGACACTCTGATGGAAAAAGAACTACTGCAACATGGCTAGCTATAGAGATACTCAACATGAAATCAGCCACCATTCATTTCAGTGAAAATAAATGTTCCATAGTCATAGACTCTAAGGTCAGAAGGGACTGGTATGATCTTCTCTGACCTCCTGCACAGTGCAGGCCACAAAACCTCACCCACCCATTCCTGCAATAAGTCTCTATCTATGAGTGAGTTATTAAAGTCCGCAAATCATGATTTAAAGACTTTAAAGTACAGAGACTCCACTAGCAAGTGAACTCGTGCTACACAGGAAGACATCAAGTAACAGCACTACTAAAAGAGCATCCACTGAAATCCAAGTACTTTTCCCAAAAGCCAATTTTGCAATGTTAAAATTTGAATCTGCCCACTTCATTCAAAGCCTCAGTGTTTGTAATACTTCAACTGTAAGCCTCCCTACTTCAAATACTGGCTCCGAAGTCTAGCAGCTTTCAGTTTGCTGCTTCAAGGCCATCCAACAGACTGCTGTTGGATGAATCCAGATGCAGCAAGTCTGCAAGTTACAAATCCATTATGAAAAGGTTTGAGAAACAGTTTCTAGATATGCACAAGAATACTTATTTCTAAAAAACAGCAACAACAAAAAACCCTGGCGTATCCTGGGAGGCTTTTTTGCTTTGTTTTCCCAAGGCAGCAAATAACACACACCATTGCCTGCTCATCAGTTTAGTTTAGGGGATTTTTACAGTTGAGCTACAAACCCTTATAATGTGTGGTTTATAATGGAAAAGCTGGCACACTAATCTAGATACACAGACTGTTGTTATAATAAACAATGCTGTAAAGTCTTAGCTTTAGGAACCATTCTTCAAAAGCTTATGTTTCAAATTTATTATTCTGTTTGGATATAGAAATCCAACAAGCTGTTTTATTTAAGGACCAAAAGATACAACTGACCTGAAGAAACAGGCATTTTTTTTATCAGACCGACGTGCTGCAGAGTGGGGAATTTTGTTCATTGCTCCCAGCATTGGACAGTTATACAAATAAGTTCAGTATTTTCTAAAACGTAAAAGTCATGACATTCTCATATCAACTGGGACATTAGGGAAACTATAAGTTTCAAAAAGAAAGAAATCTAGCTGTTGGATCATAAAATTTATGGCAGCTCCTTTTAAATATTTGCAGTCTTTACTCAGGTACCACACATATCTCTGCAGTCGTTCTGCAGGCCACGCCCCCCACTTCCAGCAATTACCAACAAGAAACCAACTAAAATTAGACAGCACACATTTCCTTGTTCAACTTGCTATCTGCTCCCCACCTTCTCGTCCCCACAGTGGCTGGTTCATAAAATTCAGAACACTGCCCTCTTTTTAAGTATTTCCTATACAACTTACAAAACCGACAATAATTAGTAATGCATTTCAATAAGAACTAAATTAATAGCCATTCAATCACAATTACACTGGATAATATTTCCTCTATGTACATGGACATTTCTCATGCATAGAATGCCTCAATTCAATCACTGGAAAAGATGATTCATCACTGCTGCATTTTTATGAACAGCTTTTGGTTCAAACCACCATTCTGCACTGGGAATTTGTCTGTCCATGAGGGCTATCTGTTGTAGCTGCTCTTGTTGCAGCCTGATGCCCCCTTCAGATTTCCAGAAACTAGCAAGGAACCTAACTGGACATTTTCCAGTGACAATTCCATGTTGCTGTACTAACATTTCCAACATTTACCGCAATCCTTTTTATTTTTATTTTTTCATGTTGGTGCACAATCCTGCCATTCCCACAATTACCATGTAAGACACTGGTCCAGCTGAAATCAGGACCAGAGTTTTTAGTATACACAGCAAAGCTATATTCTTTAGCATGTTTAGCATGTTGCTGCTGTTACTTCCATTGTTTTTGCTGTATTTTTCCCATTATGTATGGATAAAATAAGGTCTAATCTTGACCTTTGTTTCCTTCCCATTAACATCTCTGCTGGGGACAGTCCTATAGTTGACTGCTGCACTATCCAACAATTAAATGGGTAACGTTTGTTTCTATAGTAACTCCAAGTTTTCTTTTAATACCCTCTTTAAGTGCCCGAATTGCCCATTCAGCCAACCCATTTGATGGATGATAAGATGCTGATGTAACATGTTGAATGTCATTTTGAATCATAAATCTTTGGAATTCTATGCTACTAAAAGAACTTCCATTATCTGATACAAACATTTCAGGTAATCCAGGGATTCTAAAATTCATCCTTCATTTTTCTATGGAGGGTTCTCAGCTGGTGGTATTCATGGGATAGATGTCTACTCAATTGGAGCGTACATCCGCTAGTACTAAAGTTTTTTTTCCAAAAGTTGTCCAGCATAATCAATATGTACTGTAACCCTTCTGTCAGGCAAAGGCGGCAGCAGCAAAGGGCCGGGTACTATATCTAGGGGTTCCTATCAATGATACAACACCAAACTGGCTTGACTCCCACCCAGTCTCCTGGGAAATCACACATTATCCCCTGGGTGCCATAACAGACAACACTTCCCTTCTCACAAGCACAGAGTCTGAGTGTAGAAAGTAAACCTTGTAATAAAAGGAGAGAAATATCCAAAGAGCACTGGGTTGGGAAAATAGTGCAATGCAGAATTCATCAACACAATGAGCAGAATCCACCCCACCCCAGACTATATGAGGTGTGTCCTTTGCTTCTCCCCTCTCACTTTCCCCTGTACTGACCATTGCAGTTGCAGTGTCTGCCCCTCGTTGGAGGGCTCAGCCAGTCCCCTCCTCCAGGTTCTTGCCAAATGCTGGCTCCCACCATCTGCAGGTGCTGACCAATCATGGCTCCCACTGTCTGCTGACTCCCTGCAGGTGTAAACCATTTGCGGCTCCCACCATCTGCTGACATCTGCTAGCTCCATACAAGCATTGACAGTTCACAGCATGCCCATCATCTGCAGGCATCAACCACTGCTGGCTCTTCTCTGCTGGTTGTCAGTCAAGGTATCCCAGTTTCTCTAGTATTTTCATCTCTCAGAGACTTTCAGCTCATGGGAAAACCTTTCTGCTGACACAGGAACAACATCCTTACTTCAAAACAAAAGAGACTAAAATGAATCATTAGCTCTGTCTTTTAACAATGGAAGGAAAGGGCTACTCCATCCCTGCAGATAACCCTTTACCAGAGATACAATTTCACCCAAAAACCTCCTCAACCCATCCCTGTTGTTCCCATCATGCCCACACCTCTGTTGGTTTATCTATATACAGTGAAATTATGCTAAGTACTTAATTTTACTCATGCAAATACAAAGCCCCCCTTTCAGCTGACTGAGCAGGGGAGTGCCTTCAGCCACTCAGACCTTGCTTACCTGTACTCTCTGTCAAGGCTTAGCTGGCCACTCCCAGGCTATGTCTACACTTGTTCAAATAAGTCGACTTTGCCAAGTCGACTAAACAAAGTCGACTTTAAGTCGACTTTATTAAGTCAACTTAGCATGTCCACACTGTAAATTCAGGTTGACTTAAAGTCGACCTTGCCAAATCAACTTAGAGCATCCACATTGGATGCCTAAGTCGACTTGTAGGGGCTAGGTGGACCTGGGAGTGCTGCCTGGTGGGTAGGGCGGCACCCCTCCAAAAGTGCCAGGGAGCTCAGCATCTTCCCCATTGTACCAGGCTACATGGGGGGCTGAGCAGGACAGGGACAGGGGCAGAGTACAGGAGCAGGGTGGGCAGGGCTGTGTCCTGCCCTGTGGGTGGGCACGCCAGTCTCTGGCTGTGCCAGGCACCTTGGAAGGGAGGTCAGTGGGGGAGCCCTGGGGACCCTTTAAGTCGACTTAGAGCTAAGCCACATCTACATTGGCTTAAGTTGACTTAATAAAGTCGAGTTAACCAGAAAGTCAACGTAAAACTAGGTCTTATTAAGTCGACTTAAAATTTCCTTAAGTCGATTTAAGCAGCAGCTTAAGTCAACTTTAGGTAACTGTAATGTAGACGCAAAGTAAATTAAGTTGATTTAAGCCTGCTTAAGTCGAGTTAATTTATAAGTGTACATGTACCCCCAAGGATGGAGGGGTCCCTCAGCCTAAAATTTTAGATTTTCTTGAAAAAAAGAACAGGATTTCTTAATCTCATTAGCAGTATTCATGTTTGCCCACCACATGGAATGGGAGGTTAACAGTTTCATTTTAGTATTGCCTGAGAGTGTCTGATGGAGGTCATCCATTATCACTTCACATCCTCAGGCTCCTATAATGTGTCCATTTTGCACACTAAATTCACTGCATCACTTACAATAAAGTGTGAGGTCCTGATCAGCTTTGATCTATGGCTATGTCTACACTTGCACTTTTAAGTCGACTTTAACTTAGTTAAGTCGACTTAGTATGTCTACACTTAAAATTAAAGTCGACTTAAAGGGGAACTTACAAAGTCGACCTAGAGCATCCACACTGGATGCTCTAGGTCGACTTTGTGGGGCTAGGGGGACCTTGAGCAGGTACACGGTGGCAGGGGAGGCACCCCCTGTGTGCAATGGGGTAAAGGGGGACAGGGACCCTGGTAAGGCAGAGCCCTGTGTGTGATGCTGTCTGGATTTAGGGAAGCATTGATGATATTATTTTCAATGGATATCTCATAAATGCTATAATCCATAGGAACTATGTCATGTTTGGTATCAATAGAAAGGTAGTAATTTGCTGGGAATGATTATATAGTTTATGTCTAGGAATTCTATTTTGATTAGAAGTTAGGAATTTGATGTTATATCCATACTTTAACTTGTGTTATTCTGGAGGAATGCCTTAGACGGGGGGGGGGGGGTGTGAACAACCGTTGTCTCCTTAATGTTTAGGAATTTTCCAGGTAGAATGGTCCCAGGGAGTATCCTGATGAGCCATTAAGGACATAAAGAATACAACCATTCCCGGCAGGGAAGGCATTGGTGTAGTCCTGTGGTAGCCTAAGTCGACTTAGGGCTACCCCAGGGCTACACTGGCTTAATTCGACTTTAAAAAGTCGAATTAAGCCTTAGGTTGAGTAGAAAGGTGGTTTAATAAAGTCGACTTAATTTTCATTAAGTCGACTTTATTTTGCTTAAATCGACTTAAGCAAGCTGCTTAAGTCGACTTAAGCAAAGTATAGTGTAGACGCAGGGCAAATTAAGTCGACTTAAGCCAAGCTTAAGTCAACTTAATTTACCACTGTAGATGCAGCCTATGGTTCTTCCCTTAGCACAAATTCTCTAACTTTATCACCTACTAACTCTCTGAAATCCCTGATTTTACCTGGACCCCCCATCACTATAAGTGTAGCGAGATAGTTCATTAGCAACACACTCTTTGCCTTTTCCATGTGTCTTCAGCAAAAGCAGCTCACTTAAAGCCTCTGCATTTTTTCAACTTCTTACGAACTCTGGATACAGTGGACTGGGCTCTTAATGTCACTCCCCATCTCTGGACCCTGGGTGATGTTATCTGGCTTTCATCTCATTAAACCAAGGGTAGGCAACCCCTGGCACATTTGTCAATGGTGACACGTGAGCCCATTCGGAGTGGCACACGGCACCCTCTGCAGCGCCACCAAAATTGCCTCTCCAGGCAGCTTCTTTTGGGGGGGGGGCGGCTGCAACATGAGTTGTTCCCACCATGCCCATGCCCTGGGCGTGCCATGGAAAGAAGGCGCCTGGAGTTGTTTCTCTCCACGGCATGCCACCACCAAATGAGCCACTCCAGGCAGCGTCTTTCCAAGGCATGCCTGGAACCCCAGCCCCCACCCCATCTCAAGGTATGCCGCCAAGAGGAGCCGTTCCAGGCGGCTTCTTTCCACAAGTGGCTCCTTTCAGTGGCATGCCTAGGAAGCTCCCCATCCCCCACTCATGACTACTGTCAAATTTTCAAGCTTCTAACTTTTTTTTTCCCTGGGGGGGGAGGGCACGACACTGGCACTGGCTGAGGGTTGGGCAGAGGGGCTGGCACGTGGGTCGGTAAAAGTTGCCAACCCCTGCATTAAACAATCAGATCAGGGTTTTGTGATAGTACACATTGTAGACCTATAACCATGTATGTATTTGTAAAATTTCTAAACCCAAAGACGACAGCTAATCCTTCTCAATCTAGCAGGCAATAATTATGTTCAGCAAAAGTCAGAGTTTGGAGGACAAATCCAATTGGTTTCTCTGACCAACTCCATAACATGATGCATCACAAGTCAATATTAGTTCTGTCAGCAATTGAAGCAATAGTTTAGAATCCTGAAGCACTTGTTCCTGATTGGATTTCCAGTACTATTTAGCCCCTTGTTGTAGGGCTGATACACCCTGTTACAGGCATTTGGTCATGTACATGAGGAAGGAAGATGAGAAAAAAACCCAGGGGTTCACGTTTACCCCACTCTTCTGGGATGACGCAGCAGGGCAGTCAGAGTTGTTGCGGCTGCCCTTTTCGTCTGGGTAGGATGGCCTAAAGACCGGAGTCAGCAAAATAGCCCTCCAGTTGGGGCAGGGTGGCCTAATGGTCAGTCGGAAAGCAGCTGTCCAATCAGGGCAGCATGGCCTAACGTCTCTGTGGGGTTGGAGGGTGCCACCATGGGGGTGCAACACCCTGAGCCTGGTTCAAGGCCCTGTCAGTGCTGGGGGTGCCTGCCACTGACTCAGCAGAGATCCTCCCAAACAAACCAACCAGTGCCTGGCTCCGCCCCCTTTAACACCATTCAAGCACCTTGGGCTACTTCCTACCTGTCAGCAGTGCCATGTGACAATTCTCTGACGCCTCTGTGATCTCTAGTAGGGGTCTCAGCAGCTCTGTCCCTCTTTGGGGTTCGTGGGGCAGCCTGGGATCTACCTAGATCTCAACAAGATTGGCTCAGCACTAGATATCTGCAGTCAGCAGTGTGCTTCCTTCCTGGTCAACAGCCCATCCCCACTGAGCTGGCTCGCTGCCTTTTCTGTTCCCCTTGCCACGCTGAGCATGCCTAGCAAAAGCAGAGGGGCATTGCCTGTTCAGTCTGCAGTGAGTCCTTACCCCGTTCTAGGCCACAGTGAGGCTGATACACACACCCTTTTTAAGAAATATATATACAGAGGCATTAGAAACGTTAATAAGTTTGGCAAAAACTTAGAGCAGTAATTAAGCAAGCCTAAATAAGCCCTCAGCTCTGAAGAGCTTATGTGCTGGGGCATCCACAATTCCTTTTACTCTCTCTCTCATTCATGTAATCACTGGGCATCTATTTTACATGCCAAATAATGTTCCAGGAAGGAACACTTACTCCTTCTCAGGTGCAGACCCACCTCCTTTAGCCTGTTTCTACTACATTTTGTAAATGTTCTGTAGCTATATTATCTGTGATTAGTACATCATCCAGATATACTTCCATGTGTGAAATTCTTTGCAATAATCTCTGAGGTTCTTTAGAGAATAGAAGGGGCTGAGGACACACTGAAAGTAACTGATTATATTGAACCAGTCTTTTGTGGGTATTTGCAGTGTTCTGTTCATAGCCATGGCTCACATCTTACTTTGCGAACCATTGCCTTGCTGCTGAAACTGCAAACTGTTCCTCAATTTTTGGAAGTGATGAGTACTATTCTAATCATGGTCTTATTTACAGTCAATTTGTATCCACTACATATGCATACAGGGCCATTGGCCTTCAGCTTTGGAGCCATTGGTGCAGCCCAGTCAGAAAACTTTGTGAGTTCAGTGATTCCAGATGCCAGTAGTCTTTTTAACTCAACTTTGTTTCATGGCAAAGAGTAGAGATCTGGGTTTGAAATAACAAGATGTGACATTTGGGTTGCAGTAATGCCTTTTAGAGGGCCAGTCTTTAAACACTGCCTTATGTGTGCTTATAACAGTTGCCCGAACTAGGTCACCTGATTTCAAATTATGTCCTTATCCTTTCCAGTCCACTGAAAGATCAATGAATCACAATTTACCAAGTAAGTTAGGGCCAGTGTCTGCAAACAACAGCAGCAGTAGATGTCTTACTTAGCTCCTGGGAGAGGAGAGAAGCTTCACATCATGGCTCCCATTATCTTTGCCCAGTGCTTAATCTGTGCTGGGGTTTGTGGGGGCTGAACCCCAGCACCTCTAAGCTTGGCAGTTTACAGCCCTGGCACCTCTAGATTCCTATCCAGCAGTTGCCATCTCCCACTCACTCAGCACAGTCAGTGGTTAACTTGTGACAGGATTTGCTGGGGCTAAGCCCCAGAGCCTTTTTCATACAAATTAAGCACTATCTTTACTGCATCTCCAGTGTATGTTTTTAATTGTATCCTAAGTTTCTGAAATGGAGATGGTTCATTATTTTTCCACAAGGACTCATATACTTCTCAACTCAGAACAGTAACTTTTATTCCCTGTTGAACTCAAATTGTAGATTTTTTTCCTTTATGGGCAGACCAAATATAAACTGAATCTATTTTAGGAATATTTGTTTCAGTTACACTATAGATAATCTACTTCCTCCTCTTCTTTTTCATTACTTCCCTCCTCAAGTACATGAAAAGTATCATGGTTTTGTGTCAGCTTTTCTGGCTTTGTTTCAACATATTTTTTGAATGTGCCCCGTCAACCTGCAAAGATTACGTCTCATTTTTTTCAATCTGCAGACAATTGGGTTCTTTTTACCCCCTCAAAGATAACACTTTCTGTTAGCTGATAGGATATCTTTCCCAAGTGGCCTTGCAATTTTGTGCACTGTATTGTGTGTTTTCTGGATGCTATTTCTATCTCCCCAGGCACCTGGGTCTGTAAATCCTGCACATTTTTATTTCAGATTCCATAGCCTGAGCCAATTTCAGAGCTGTTTCAAATGTTAACTGCAGTTCAGACAGTAATCTCCTTTACATTTTGTCATCATTAATGCTACAAACTAATCTGTCTCTCAGCACTTGTGTCACACAATAATTACAATCTTGGGAGAGCTTCCTCGGTTCTGGCACAAATTCCCCTGCTGTCTCCCCTGCTTTCTTTGACCAAGAGTTTCATTTAAATCATTCTACTGTTTCACTGACTGTTGGGTTGAAATGATTTTTAGAAACAGATTTGCTAGCTCATCAAAAGTTGTACTACCAGGCTTTTGAAGGATTAACAGGTGGCTCAGTAAACTGTACGTCGTGGCCCCTATGTAACCTTCGGGTGGGCTAAATTCACTTAAGTGCCCCTCTCCAGTGCCCCACAGAAATCAATCCCTATGGGGAAAGCAGCTGGAGACCCAGGATCCAGTCTGTACAGGACTCACGGCGAAGCTTGCTCAGAGCTACACTCACACATTAAAATACTACTAAAAACAAACATTTATTAACTTTATTAACTACTAACTAAATGAACCTTATCCTAAGAAAACAAACTACAATTAACCAAGAACAATCCCTTGCATGAAAGATACCCAAGAGTCCCAAAGTCTGTGTGGAGTTCACCCAACTCTCAGCTACAGTCTCTGTTCCAGTGTGGAAGCTTGAGTGGCAAGAAATAGCTGTCCTCTTCTTTCTTTGCTGGGATCCTCTGTAGCATTCCATGCAGGCTTTCTCTTCTCCTCTGCAACCAGCCCTCAGTCCCATATGCATGTCTGCAAGGTCTGTTGCAAATGACTCCTTTACATGGAGAAAACATCTTGTTCACTCCTGGCTCAGTTCCTCTCCAGAACACTGAGCACATGGTCTCCCCTCAAGGCAGCTCCTGCCTGCTGTCTGCTCAGGCTGCTGCTCTCCAGTCATCTGACTGACAACATCACATCACAGCAGCAGGGTACACTGTGGAGCATGCTCAAATTGCTACCACACCCTGCCTCTGGAAGTTTCCAGTTGTGGGTCCACTAATCTGCCCAACAACAGTAACCCACCCTCAGCAGGTCTCTCAGAGATAGCCTTTTCAGGCATATGGGTTACACCTACACTACTGACTATGATAGATTTTGTCATCAGCAGTGAAAAAATAAGGTAACATTTCAGAGTATCCGTCTCAGTTTTGATGTTGCAGCTTAAATGGTGCCATAGCCCCAAAGTCCCACAGGCATTTTGCCTGTGTTTGGAAGGGTTTGTAGGCCTTCCTTACAGACAACTTCCCAGAGCCATTGCTTTCTTTCTATTCTTTTTTCTTGTGAGTTCAGCTTCCCCTTATTGCCAGATGCTATATCATAAAACTACATGTGTGAACTTCTTTAGTAACTAACAGTCTTTTATTCAGGCAAGACATAATTTTAATGAATCTGTAAACTCAGGAGTTGTAGCCTGTGACTGGAGAATTGCTAATATGGTACCTATCTTTAAGAAAGGGAAAAAAGTTATCCATAAAACTACAGGACCTACTAGTTTGACCTCAGTTGTATACAGGTCTTGGAACAAATTTTGAAGAGAAAGTAGTTAAAGACATGGAGCTAAATGGTAATTGTGGGAAAATACAACATAGTTTTATGTAAGGAAGATTATGCCAGACTCACCTGACCTGCTTCTTTGTCTAATGATCAGTTATATCGTCAAAGGAAATGCAGTAGATCCTATTTATCTGGGTTTCAGTAAGGCATTTGATACAGTTCCACATGGGAAATTATTAGTTATTTTAGAGAAGATGAGGATTAATATGAAAACTGAAAGAGGGATAAGAAATTGCTTAAAGGGATGGCTATTCCAGATCAGACTGAAAGGGGAACTCTCAGACTGGAGGGAAGTTAGGAATGGAGTTCCACATAAGATAGGTCCCAAGACTGATCCTTTAACATTTTTTTTGTTAACGGTTTAGCACAAAAAGTGAGAATATGTTTACCAAATTTGCAGATAACACAAAACTGGGAGGTATTGCTAATACAGAGGGCTGGAAGATCAGACAAGAAGTTCTAAATGACCTTCAAAACTGGAGTAATAGAAATGGGATGAAATTTAATAGTGTAAAGTAAAAGATTGTGCACTTAGGGACTAACTATAAGAACGTTTGCTATAAAGTAAGAACAAATCATTTAGGAGTGATAAAGGAGGAAAAAGACCTGGGTATATTGATTGATCACAAGACGACTATGAGCCACCAATGTGATGCAGCTGTGAAAAAGGCTAATGCAGTCCCAGGATGCAACAGAAAGGTATTGCTGATAGAGGAAAGGAAGAGTTATTGCCATTATACAAGGCACTGGAGAGTGCTCAGCTGGAATACTGGAGGCAATTTTTTTTCTCCCATGTTTAAGAAAGATGAATTCAACCTGAACAGGTGCTAAGAAGGGTTACTAGGATGATCCAAGGAATGGCATACCTACCCCATCAAACGAGACTCAAAGGCTATGTCTACACTTGTAAAGTTAAGTCGACTTAACAAGGTCGACTTTAAGTCGACTTAAAGGCAACCTTGTTAAATCATCTTAACAGAGTGGCTACACTTTAAGTTGACTTAAGCCAACATTGTTAAGTCGACTTAACAGTAGACATAGCCATCCACACTGGCTTTAAGTCAACTGAATAAGGTCGACATAGCACTATTCCCCTTCCACACTGGCTTTAAGTCGACTTTCAGAGGTGGTGTTATTAAGTCGACTTAAGCTGTTATTAAGTTGACTTAAGGAAGCACTTAAGGTGGAGTTATTAAGTCAACATAATAAAAGCCCAGTGTGGATACAGCTTTGTGTAGGTCGACTTAAGCGTCCTTAAGTTGACCTAAATTGCCAGTGTAGATGCACCCAAAGAGCTTGGCTTGTTTAGCTTGACAAGTTTTTGGATGGGATAGTATGATAAGACTGCCTACAATGGCATGTTTCCATTCTGTCACTTGTTAGAGGAGGATGCGAGGGGAAAAACTTTAAGGACACTAACACCTTGGACCCCTTTCCACTACAAGATGGATCATTGGTCCCTAACTGTACCTGGTACCCAGTAGATGGATTAAAGACTTACTGGCTAATGATAATCAAACATTAGCAGATTTATTAGAAAAGGGACATCAACAAAACAAGAGAAGCTTCAGGATCAATATGTAATATGAACCAGAAATCCCTCCCTCCAAATAGGTCCCCAAGATAACATTACGATTTATCTTCTTTCACGGAATGCAGGACAACTGACAGACAGGAATGGACAAATGGAACACCAGGAGGAGAGGAGACAGAAAACACAGGACAATGCAGGAACTCGGGAACAGATAAGGGAATCTTCTTTTCTTTTCTTCTTCCTACGATCCCTGGTAGTCTACTTGAACAATAAACGTTCGCGTGCAACTGACTGCTGCTAGAGAGGACAGCAGGGACTGCTCCCTCATGCTGGCCTTTGATGCAATTTTCTTAGCCAATCAGGAGTGCTGATTTTTCCTGCCTCTGGGTACCCTCTGCACATGGCACTACAAAGTTATGCATACAACACTTCAAAATTGTGCACAGGGCACCCAAATCTCACACTCAGACTTTCCTGCCAAACTCAAAAAGGCAGTCATCTCCGAAAAAAAGCTCACCCAAAATGGAGTCACTACTGTCCTTTCCATTCAAAATGGCGACTGAACACATTTTCTATTAACAAAATCTCTTTTCAAAAACCATTCTACACACTGCTAGTAGAAAGTGTCTCCAACTGTTGGTGATGGGCACTAGGTGGAGAGGGTCTGAGTTACCACAGAGAATTCTTTCCCACATGTCTTGCTGCTGGGTCTTGCCAACAAAAATTCAGAGTCTAACTGATCACCATACTTGTAGTCAGGAAGGAATTTTCCCCGGGTCAGATTGACAGAGACCCGGGGTGGGGGGATGGGTGTCTTCCTCTGCAGCAGGGAGCGCAGGTCACTTCCTGGTTTAAACTACTGTAAATGGTGGACTCTCTGTAACTTGAAGTCTTTAAGCCATGATTTGAGGACTGCAGCAACTCAGGCAGTGATTATGGGTCTATTTCAGGAATTTCAGGAAGTTCTGTGACATTCAGAAGGTCAAGACTTCATGATCATGATTGGTCTTTCTGACTTTAAAGTCTCTGAATCTCAGTCTATATGGGTGTGTCTACATTTACAAGTTAGGTCGACTTAAGGAAGCTTAAGTTGACCTAACTTACTCCCTGTGCATACTGGGCTTTTATTAAGTCAACTTAATCTGTTCTTTAAGTCAACTTAAGAAACCTTAAGTTGACTTAACATCTAGTTTTAGGTTGACTTAAGGCTTAAGTCAACTTCTTAACTCAACTTAAGCCAATGTGGATGCCCTAAGTTGACTTATTCCATAAATTGGCCTAGGGCGGGGGGGGGTGGAGGGGACAGGACAAGGGAGCCCCGCATGGCTCCATGGCAGAAGGGAGCCATGCTGGCTCCCTTCTGCCAGGGAGCAGGGCTCCCTTGTCCCTGGAGGAGCCCCTGCTCCCTTCTCCCTGTGTCCCACGGCTTCCTGGCAAGAGGAGCCGCAGCTCCTTTTTTGCCAGGAAGCCACGGTCCCGGGGCGAAGGGAGCTGCCAGGGCTCCCCAGCCAGGGCTCCAGCGGGAGGGAATACCTCGGGAGGGAGAGCTGTGAGTGGGAAGAAGGGAGAGCTACAGCTGGGAGATTGGGCAGGGGAGAAGGGAGAGCCGATCCCCCAGCCACAGTTCTACCTTCTCTCCAGCCACGGCTCTCCCTTCTCCCTGCCCAGTCCCCCAGCCATGGCTCTCCCTTCTCCCCTGCCCGATCCCCCAGCCGTGGCTCTCCCTTCTCCCTGCCCGATCCCCCAGCCACAGCTGTCCCTTCTCCCCTGCCCAATTCCCCAACCGCAGCTCTCCTCCCCAGCCCATCCCCCGGCCTGGAGGCCAATTAGGTTGACTTAAGGCATCCATGCCATCTTTAAGTCAACTTAATAAGGTCGACTTAGCCATTAAGTTGACCTTCAGAGGTGGAGTTATTAAGTCAATTTAAGGAAGCGCTTAAGTCGACTTAAGGAAGCGCCCAGTGTGGACACAGAGTTCTGTAGGTCGACTTAAGCGTCATTATATCGACTTAAGGTTCAAGTGTAGACATACCCTTAGTGTTTGTCTTCTCATATGTTGTTGTTTCCTAATGCCAGTTAGCAAACAGTGAGAAAGTATGGGGAAAACTCACAATCTCAAAAAAAATTTCAGAATGGAAAAAAAACCCACATATTTAAATTTCAGAGGTTTTTTTTCTAAAATTTTTCTTTTTGAAAAATAACGTCAATAATATTTTCATATGAAAATGTTTTCAAGCAAACCCGGTTTTCCAATAAAAGCTTTTTAGTCAGAAAATTATCAACCAGCTCCACTGATATTATGTTAGAATTCATTGTAACATAAGTCCATAAGCTAGTTGTCACACTGTAGAGAAACCCGTTTCTTCCAAATGCTCCACAATGAAGCAACACAGCATTAGACACTGCAAAGTAGGAAAAAGTCCTATATATGCAGTTAAATAAAGTCCATATTCATGAGCCAATATAAGAAACGTTACATAAAGATTATGCTGATTGATCATGTAAGGAATTTTTGACAGGCAGTTCTGGGCTCATACATTTTTTATGAACTCTTGCTATTTTAGTGAAGCATAGATCCGGGATGATTAATGTCACTCTTGTGTTGTTACCATGCAGTATGCTGAAAACCACGGTTAACGTCATCAAGAGTTTCCATTGTCTTGTCTTTGTACTTTGCTTTGTGTATTCTCCTTCTTCTAGTTTTAATTATTTTGAATATTAAATTCCATTTGAAGGTTATGGACCTGATTCTTCTCTAACTTCAAATCATACAAATCAGAAGTAGTTGCTCTACAGTCAAGAGGATTACATCAGTTTAAAGTCAGGATGAGAGGAGAATTAGGTCATTTGTTAATATTTCCTTTATGCATTATAAGTGATATAAGTGTAATTGTGCAGTATCCTGAGAACTATAAATATGAAATGTAATTTTCATTGCTGGCTATTATCCGGAGAAGTTTTGATTAGCCCCAGCTCCTATTAACTTCAATACGA
This sequence comes from Pelusios castaneus, assembly GCA_007922175.1. Taxonomy (NCBI): domain Eukaryota; kingdom Metazoa; phylum Chordata; order Testudines; family Pelomedusidae; genus Pelusios; species Pelusios castaneus. The sequence goes on along the minus strand of ML685756.1, from coordinate 29,902,373 downwards.
ACTAGGGGTGTTTAGCCTCTCGAAGGAACGGGTCTGTGACAGGGTGAGCTCACCTTGCACAAAAGAAGCCCAGTATACCCTATGGGTACCTGAAGTCCTACCCCTAAGCCCTGCTGGCCATGCTCAGACTGTTGCCCCAGTATAAAAGGGACCAGCTCAGCTCAGTCAGGGATGACCAGCATAGAAGAAGGATGTGCACTGGAGGCTCCTTCCCTGGAGCTGCATCAGCCCCTGCCATAGAGAGGGAGCAACTCCAGTGACCTCATTGAGGAGCAGGTATTCTCTGACAACCACTGAGGGACAGACATCCAGGCATTTGCCCCAGCTAGCTGGTCCCAGGAATCTTCTACCCCAACAACAGGATCCCACTCTTTCTAATTACTCCTGTCCCTTATTCACCTCAGCCAACTGAACCCTCTACAACTGCATTGTCCTCCTCTAGCTACCTTCTTCCCACCACACACAGCTCAAGGAGATACCCAACCACCTGAATGAATAAAGCATCACATGCTCTGGGTCTACCAATTTTCTGCTGCCACCTGCACTTGGGTTCTTCTTTGACCTTCCATCTAAATTGTGACACCGCCCCTTGTGTCCACCATCTCCATTAGGGCCAGTAAGTAAGATGATGCACATCAGGAGCACAGGCCAAAGGAGGGGAACTCCCAGAAAGGGAAGGTGATGTAGGGTATGTCTACCTCTTCCAAAGAATCTTGAACCAGAATCTTCTACCTGGAAGAACCAGAAACCCCTCTACTTCCAGGATACAATGCTCCGCAAATGAACAGCAAATCCACTGGAACCTGAACAATCACCAGAAAGTTATATATCCAAGGATCTGCTCATTTCCTAATACTTCAACAAATATCCATTTGTTTTAAAGGGAGAAATACTCATGCTGATTGTTGGTCTCACTTGATGTCAGTGTTCTTAACAGAGGCATGTTATAAAACAATTTATCGTACAATACTCATCCATCTGGGTCCTGTATTTGTCACTAACTTCACTGTTCCCGGCAGTAAATCTTCAGAGTCCAGCAAATAAAGGGTGAGGATGTCTGTGCTACCTTTCCGTCTCAGAGCAGTCATTTGCTACAAAAGCCAACATTTTAACAGCACATGCTTTCACCAAATAAAAGAAGAAAACAGATGTTGGATTTTGTATTATTAGTACTGATATTTCTCCTTCTTTATGTTATTCTGTAACACCTCTTCATAATAACCCCATGAATAGTATGGGTGTTGCTGAGCCAGATGAAACTACTTGTTTCAGCTGCAGTTTCTACATATACACAGAGGGGACAAACACAGGGAATACATAAGAGGTCTATATTCTGGGCTGAATGCCAGATTGAATTAGATGTGATGGGCTCCATGCTATTCTGAATCGTATAAAACAGGCTGACAGGGTAATGGAAGCTGAATAGATTGTTTAAATAGTTCTTCCCAAACTTTCAATCATGTTAATTGAGGCATATCTGAGTCCAGATGCTTTCCCCAACATATTTCAAGGCCCTGGTCTCACTTCATAATGACTTGTATAATTGTAGATAGCCATGTATATATTTTAAAGCCAACTGGTCAGTTAGGAACATAAAATTAACTAGCTATATTGTTAGAAATGAGACACACTGATAAAAATAATGAAAAAGAAACACAATGACAAACGGATCCAGGTATTGATGATATCTAGCATTTCCCAATCATCTAGTTCTCTCTCAGTCAAGAGTTGTATCTGGCGTAAAAGACTGACCCCTACCAATAAGGAGGGGAGAGATGCTAAGTTAGTTAGAAAAATGTGATCTAATTAGTGAAAGATAAAAAGGCAGCTAGCTGATGGAGGAATAGCCCTATGTTTTTCAGAATTGACTAGTGATTTTGTGAGCCTAACTTGGAACGCCTAAAAGGAATGTAATTTTCATGAAGATCTGAGAACCCACTCTGAAAATCCATCCCCAGAAAGGTGTCACTAATGGGATACCAAGATACTAAGTAAGGAGCACAAAAATCACTGGTCTGTAGGTCAAAGAGTCAACTAACAAGAAAGAAATAGTACATGTAGAAAGTGCATTTATCTAGCTAGCTTTCTTGTTTAGATCATGAGCTATCAGAATATACAGAGCTTGCCAGCTACCTGGCTGGCTAACCTGAAAAGCTGAGCTGCATAGCTAAAAAGGCAGGACAAATTAGTGAGTTAGAGAAAGATGCCAGCTAAATGGCTTACTCACAAAGTTGTTTTTATTTGCCTAGTTCATCTGGTTTGAAAGGCAATCATCCAGAGCTCTGGGCACATGCACAAAATATAACAACAAACCAGTAGCTATAGCTCTTCCTCAATGTCCAGCATTACAACAGCTCTTAAATTCCACCAAGCCTATGACTCATCCATCAGCTGCTCCCCATACACTCACTCTTCTTCACTCCCAAAAAGCTTGGAATAAGCTTGTAGCATGATCTGCAGATCAAGAAATATGGTTTCAAGAGGATCAGCAGGGAAGCAGCTGCCAAAGTAAAGTCCAATGAAAATGTCCTGCTCTGCAGACATCACCCACCTAAGCCAGGGGCTGCCAGCTCTAATGCTCCAGGCCATAACAGCTGCCATAGAATGAAAGAGAGAGGACTGAAAGCAGTTAAGGCTTTGTAGAGCTTCAGAAACACTGGGTAACCTCCTTCAAGAGGCTATGTGGGATCTACCATCCAGCAAACATTGGCTATGTCTACACTTGCAAGTTAGGTTGACTTAAGGAGGTTTAAGTTGACCTAACTTAGTCCCTGTCCACACCAGGCTTTCATTAAGTCGACTTAAGAAATTCCTTAAGTCGACTTAATGAAAGCTTAGGTCGACTTAATAAGAACCGCCGGTTAGGTCGACCTAACCCGTAGGTCGACTCCTTAGGTAGACCTAAGCACAATGTGGACACTTAAGTCCACTTTATTAGGTCGACCTAAGGGCAGTTAGGTCAACTTACTAAGTCCCCGTTCAGGGGAAGTACTTTGTTAAGTCGACCTAATAAGGTCGACCTTATTAGGTCGACTTAACATGGCTGACCTAACTTTTTATAGTGTAGACATAGCCATTGAGTGTTGTGGAAAGGGCCATGCTACCCCGGACAGCAAAGGGAATTTCTTATTATGTTGTTAAATTAGATAGTTCCCCATAAACATTCATCAATTTGAATTTCATTCTTTGGCTCTAAAAGGAGGGACTATAATGGGCACATGCCTTCTCCCTCCAATGCAGGAGGACTCGGGTTTTATTATATCTGACTGGTCCTGCTCCACCTGTGAAGAGGCTGCTGAACTCATCACACCTCCCATCTCCTTCCAAGCAGCCTGCCTCCTGCTTCCCCACAAGCAACTGCAAGGCTGCACCCCATCACCAGCAGCAGCAGCCGGGTATCCTCCCCACAGAGCTCAAAGGTGCAAGCTGAGATATGACACTCAGGAAGACTCAGAATGCTGCAGGGAGTGAGCAGAGAAGGTGTCCGCTCACAGTTAGCCTCTCTTTCTATTTCTCCCCTCCATTGGAAGTATGGTTTTGTCCAGTTCCCTGGAACCAGACGTCTGCCTAGCATTATCAGTACCAAAACAAAGTTGCCCTTTCCCTTGGACTTAGCAGCCAGTGGTGCTCAGGCTGATGTACACCAAAGGGCTTAGCTTGTTTGAGGAGTGCATCATTGATCAGGATGGCAACTATCCCAGGGGCAGATGGCTGTAAAATGTTCATCGATTTATGGGTGTTCTTATGTAGGAACTCTACCTGGATGCCCAAGGATGCAGCCATATGGCACAAGAGGTATTGATATGCCTTAAAGTCCTCCGGTATCAAAGGGGAAGATGAACGTGGTAGTACAACTTTGTCTGGAGAGGAAGATGAGGCCCTTACTTGAGCCAAAGCCAATGTTGTTCCAGGAATGGTGCACCCAGACAAGAGGGCTCCATAGGAAGGAAGACTGCTGATATCTGAACCCCTGACTGATCTGTGGACATCACTGCAGAGATGATTCAATGATGAGTGAGACCTCACAAACCAGGGACACCCCACTGAGCTCTCAACATTCACTGGATGATGCAGAGCAGGAGGGCAATGACCTCAAATCAAATGCAGAGGAGTCTTGGGACCCTGGAGACAAGGATGAGCAAGATCAGAGGGAGCAAGCAGGCAATCCAATTCTTCCCCACCCAGAATGAGGTGGAAAGCAGTGTCTGGGATGGAGGCAGTACCATCTGTACTAAAATACCAGTGCCAAGACAATGTTGGCCCCAACATGAACAGTGACACAGGAGTGCCTGATTGTACTGATGCTGCAGGGTGCTGAGAGCTGCCAGGGAAGCCTGAGTACCAATTCTGATGCTGACCCTACCCCAACTCCTGGACAGGGAGCTCTGGGACACAGTGTGGACAGACACGAGGCTTCGGCAGCTCACTCCATCAGAGGAGCCATAGATGAAGCAATGCTGGGAAAGTCCCGGACTATCAGTGAGGTCAAAACCAACAGACAGAAGAGATCTGTGGCTACCTGGTATGCTGCTAATGTGAACACAGTCAGTACCAACATCTCCCTCGTTGGTACCAGACTCAACAGACACCCAGAGGCTGGAACCAGCGTTGACAATACAGGGATTTCTGACCTTCTCACTCATTACCAGGGAAAGGTCAGAGGTATCTCTACCAGCCTGCTCCCAGCACCAGCTCCGTACCTGTCTGCCCACTTCCTGAGGGAGACAGAGGAGTCACCCTGAGACCTGTAGTGGTCTCAATTGGTTTTATGTGACCTTTTCTCAGCCCAGTCAATGCAGAAAGGCTCCTCCACCTCTTCGGAGAGGTGCCTGCTCTGGAACATGAAGCAGTTGCACTCTCAGAGCTCAAGGCTGATTGTCGACCTGATGAAGGCCTCGGTACTAGATCAGACTTGTTCAACCAGATGCTGCTTGAGGCAAAGGTCTTGGGCCACCTGAGTCCTGAGGCAAACAGCAGTCTGCGATTGAACAGCGCTCTTTGGGGAGTGCCTCGACAAGATGGAGCAGGCCCCATCTGTGGGGATCACGGTTAGGGAATCACTCTGGCAGCACCAGGGGATAAAACTGCTAGAGCTAATCTAACACTAACAAACACTAACTACTAACTAAGTGCAATAAAAAAACTAGGCTCAGACCGATTGTGAGGGTACAAACACACAGAGCTCTCACTCCAGTCATGGCCGGTGAAGAAGAAACTAAGGCGGGGGTGGGGCTATGCTGCCTTATATAACCAGGGCTGGGCCACAGCCACAATGCTTGAGCACCACGCTTCTATGGATACTGCTAGGCAAAAAGCTCCAGCACTGATGTGCTGGGCAATCACACACCTATTTGGAATTTGTATCTTCACCTACTTGAAAAAGAATCATATTTTCTATCAAGTAAACTAGCAGTGAATCTCACTGGGGATCCAAATACAAGTTAGCTATTACGCGTCTCATTCCTTTATTGCTAAATAACAACACCCACCAGCACTAATTCCTGCCAATAAATTAAGTGGGTTACCTTTTTGGAGTACTTCAGTTCTTTTTTTAACAGCAATAGACCCTTCTAAGGTGTGTGGTGACTTAGATAATTGTTGGAGCTTGTCTAGCAAAGCTTAGAATACAGATTAGTAAAATCGTTTAGAAAAAATGTATACTGTATCGTTGTTGGCTGTAAAGTCACTGGTGAGACAAGAACTTGGTGCCATTTTACACTGCTTATGTAACCTTTCTCATGGAGTGTGGTCATGTGGGGTCAGAGACGATCCTCCAGTGTTCTAGAATGCTGATCCAAACAAACGGAGTTATTTCCTTTTCCTGTTTTAATATTAATTAAGAATTTAAGTACTGCGAGAAATGGATAGAACAGCAAGATTTTAAAAATGTTAGATAGCATCTAGTAACTAAAAAGCGGCTCAGGAGAACCCAGACAAAACTAGCAACTGCCATGTGTTTTGTGCATTGGCACAAGCAATTTTATGCACTGAAAAAGCAGCGGGTTCCAGTCACCCAGCCTCTAAAAGCAAAGCAAAGAGATGCAGAGTGCATGTTTGTGATTGATCACTTGCTGCTGCATATTATAGGTAGGAATGCACAATAATACCCTTGTCCCCCAAGGTTTGTTTATGGTTAAAAATAGAGTGGAAATCAATCTGTCAATCATCAACTCTGCAGGAAATTATTTAAATTCATGCACAACACCATGTTCAGTAAAGGTTTTATTTAGGAAACAACATAACCTGCTATTACCATATTTGGACATAAACTTGCCATGGTCTAGTCCAGGCTACTAGGTCAGAAACTATAAATGAAGCCAAATTCCAAAGGGGTAGCCGTGTTAGTCTATTGTAGAAAGACAACAGAGTCTTGTGGCACTTTTAAAGACTAACAGATTTATTAATCGCATGAGCTTTCGTGGGAGAAAATCCCACTTCGTCAGACGCTTTGAAGATAGGAAAGTTACAGAGTGGGAGGAAATTAAATGCAGGGGAGTGTATGACATAGCATCAAGTCAGGCTGTAACAGCAAATCAAAGTAGGTGTTAGGATTCAAAACACTGGGGAACAGCACATAGAGGAGGGGGGAGGTCAATTCACTTGATGTAATGCGAGAAAAATCCATAGTCCCTGTTCAACCCCAAGGCAACTGAGTCAAATTTGCATATAAGTTCGAGTTCTGCAGACTCTCTCTGAAGCTGTGATTTGTTATTCATCTGTGTCAACACAGCTATTAACAAGTCGTTAAGGGAGTGAGCAGGGAGGTTGAAGTGTTCCCCTACAGGTTTTGCAGTATTGCAATTTCTGATGTCAGATTTGTGTCCATTGATTCTTTGGCGCAGAGACTGTCCTGTCTGTCCAATATATAAGGCAGAGGGGCATTTCCGGCACATGATGGCATAAATCACATTGGTGGATAAGCAGGTGAACGAACCCTTGATGGAGTAGGTGGCATGATTAGGCCCTGTGATGGTGTCATCAGTGTAGATATGAGGGGAAAGTTGGCAGCATGGTCTGCTGCAGGGCTGTGTTCCTGCTTTAGTGTTTCTGCTCTGTGATCTGTAGTTGCTGGTAAGTATCCTTTTAAGATTAGGGGGCTGTCTGAAAGCAAGGAGAGGTCTGTCTCCCAAGGCTTGAGAGAGTGAGGGATCATCTTGTAAAATAGGCTGTAGATTTTTGATGATGTGTTGAAGAGGTCTGGCTTGGGGGTTGTAGGTGACGACCAGTGGCGTTCTGTTGTTGTTTTTCATGGGCTTCTCCTGCAGTAGTTGACTTCTGGGTACCCGTCTGGCTCTGTCAATTTGTTTCTTCACTTCTGTGGGTTTGTACTGTAGTTTTAAGAATGCCTGGTAGAGATCCTGAAGGTGTCTGTCTCTGTCTAAAGGGTCAGAGCAAATGTGGTTATATCTTAGGGCTTGACTGTACACAATGGATCGTGTGGTGTGTCGAGGATGGAAGCTCGAGGGATGTAGGTAACTATACCGATCAGTAGGTTTGCGGTATAGGGAGGTCTTTATGTGTCCATCGCTAATTTGCACTGTAGTGTCCAGAAAGTGGATCTCTTGTGTGGAGTGTTCCAGGCTAAGTTTGATTGTGTTGTGGAAATTGTTGAAATCTCTGTGGAATTCTTCAAGGGCATCTTTACCATGGGTCCAGATGATGAAGATGTCATCAATATAGCGTAGGTAAAGTAGGAGTGCTTTGGGATGAGACGTGAGGAAACGTTGTTCTAAATCGGCCATAAAGATGTTGGCATATTGTGGGGCCATGCGGGTACCCATGGCAGTGCCACTGACTTGAAGGTATAGATCATCTTCAAATCTGAAATGGTTGTGGGTGAGTACAAAGTCACAGAGGTCAGCCACAAGTTTAGCTGTGTCATCATCCTGGATGGTTCTTCTAATAGCTTGTAATCCATCCTTGTGGGGAATGTTAGTGTAAAGAGCCTCTACATCCATAGTGGCTAGGATGGTATTTGCCAACAGCATCCTCCAGATTAAAATTGTCTAGGTTTATCTTTAAAAATGTCACGTTTCATATTCTCAGTATTTAGAATGGCTCATCCGCTACTAACAACATTTCCAGCCACTCTTAAATGCCTGCTGAATAAGTGTTTGAAGGAGAACAACTTAAACACTTGACAGCAGTTATAATCAAGACATACCATAATTTTAATTGCAAAACCAGTATGAAAGAGGTTCCTCACGTACTGCTAAACTTTCCCAGTTATACAAGCAAGACTCTTCCATTCGAAAACTAAAAGTGCCAAGGGAAAGGCATGTGGGTTGCATCAAAGTGAAGAAATGAGCTTCCTGTGCTGCTCTACTCCCAAATACAATTGTTTTTAAAAAGTCGGTAGAAGCTGACTGACCATGAGTTTGATTGCTTTCTCTTTTCACTTGCTAGCATTCGCTTTCCCAGTATCTGGCCAATCTTGGTATAATAGTCTACTCGTTTCCAGCACCTACCATGTACAGCTGTGGTTTTCAAACTTTTTTCTTGGGACTCACGTGAAAAAAAATCATTTATGCCTGGGACCCAACAATTACATCTTTGAGCAATGCATTCGAGTCTTTCGGAGGCAGAAGCAGGGGGCACTGCAACCCAATACTGCAGGGTCTGCAACCTAATACTGGGTCCTGACCTATGTGTTGAAAACCACTGATCTACAGCACCCTTACTTTTTGTGTTTCATGACTCCATCTCTTTTTAAATCTCATTTGAAATACTATCTCCTCCCCCCCCCCCCTTATCAATATCTTATTCTTGCCCTCAGACCTATTTCTGATGTAACTTTGGAGCTGTATTATTTAATTCTATTAAATATTGTGTATGAGAGATGCATTAGAACATAAAAGATTCAATGTGTTGTTTTCCAAACTTTTTTCAGAGACACCATGATAGCTACCTCTATATTCATTGCATATATTCTTCCAAGTTAGGAAAGAATCAGAAAAAATGTATCGTAATCCCAACTCAAATCAAGACACTAAACTGTAATGTAAATATGCTGTGTAATTATAGCTATGTTGGCCTTCAGCTCTGCATGGCTCAAAAGCTTGTATTTCTCACCAGCAGCAGTTGGTCCAATGAAATATCACCTCACGCACCTGCCCCTCATGTAAATACACATTCATTTTGCAACTTCTTATGCCATTACAAAATTTGCTGATAATAATGTCTGAATTCACAGCTCCGCTCTCCTGTTCACAGTCCTGTTTTGAAGTTTCTAATGAATTTCTGAGCTGTATGATAAGTGCTACTTGAATGATAGTTTTCAGACAGCATGCATGACTGCTTTCAATACTTAAAATAATCTAAATCTTCCATAAACCTGACACTCTTAGAAATTATACAAGCATTTTATCCTGTTTGATGTGTCTTCCTAACAAACAACATGATTTTTCGCTGCCTTCTGACAACATCACCTATGTTACTTGCATGTGAAAATTTCTAGAATCCTCCTAGAAATACAGCAGTTTCAGGAGCCACCTTGAATTCAGATCATGGAACTCTGCATGAAAATGCAGGATGTTTACAGCTGAGCTGCTGGAGTGGCAGATGCAGCTCATTAACTCGAACCAAAACACAGACGGGTTGGAGTCTCTCAGGGCTATAGAGAGGAATGGGACTCAGAAGTCCTGCAGGGAAACTATGAATAGCCAGACAGGGGAAGGAAGGCTGAGGTATGTATTTTCTTGCCATTACTTGTGTTACCAGGAAAACCAACAAGAGGAAGGGTATAAATTGGATGATGTGCTGAGTGCATAGCATGGTCAGACCAGGCTGCAAGCTACATCTGCTCACTCCATTAACATTTGTGCATGGGGAGTATTTGCTTAACTTGTAAACACTTTTCTTTTTCAAAGGTGATTTTTTTTTAGTCTAATAGTAGCAATCTAATTTGTTTTAATTAATGTTTACCATGGGATAGGGGTGCACTTTGTAAATAAATGTGAATCTGACTGCAAATCCAATACTGTGGATGAGACATCAATTACCAGTGCTTTTTTTCTAAGAAAAAAGGTTCTGGTGGTACTCATATCCAGCTAGGCAGTGGGCCAGCAGAGGCAGTGAGCTGGGGGAGGGCAGGGCCAGCAGGGGAAAGGAGCGGTGTGCTCCTGGGGGGGGGGGGATGGGTCTGCAGGGGAAAGAAGACCCACTCCTTTCCCCTGCTGATCCTGGCCCCCAGGGGTCTGCCAGGACAGGATCCCGCATGTGTTGTGGAAAAATAGGTGCTGGTATGCAGTACTGCGTACCATCAGAAAAAAAAAGCCCTGTCAGTTACAAATTTGGTATGAATCCATGTATATAACACTTTGAAAATTATAAGCAAGTTAGTCTTCACAATGACACTATGAGATCGGTGTTATACTCTTTTTACTATGCATAATCTCATAGAAATTCAGGCACAGAAAAATGACATGCCTAAAATCAGAGAGGGGCAGGGGCAGGGGCAGAGCTAGGATTCAGTATACATAGATTTGCCATCTTGCACATTATTGACTAGCTCCCTATTAATTATCGTACCCACTTTTACATTGGGTTTCCACACACAGTGTCATAGATGCCACCTGTCACCAGCTTGACTGCCACCAACAAAAGGTTTAGAAATGCCAATTTTAATTAAGCTTTCATTCTGCATTTCACTCACGACTAATTAATAGTGGGATGTGCTTCTCACCAATTGAACTTTCAGACTGAGGAAGAGAACAAAAGAAATATCCTTTAATGATGTGTAAGTATTAAAATAACTGGCAGCCAGTAAATCTTGTCAGGTCACCAAATATTGTGGGTATAGCTGTGCATAGACGCACGTAGCAGCTCTTTCATCATATATACATTTCTACACACACACACACACACACACACACACACACACACACACACACACACTTTCTCTTCCCTCAGCCCTTTGTCCCTCACACCACAGATATTTCAAATTTCTCTGGTGGACCATCTAAAAAAATATGTGCTGTACAAAGATCAAAGAGGGGTACCAATTAGAACTGGATGAGAGGGCACTGTAGAAAAGTGGAAGTGGTACAGGAATTTAGAGCTAGAAATGTCCAGGCAAGTCATTTTGCCAGATTGCAATGTGTTTCTGATGTGCAGCTTCATGTGACCAAGCCAGAGGGGTATGTTCAGAAGACCTAACCTGAATGAAAGTGTATAACAGAAATGCACCGAATTTGAGCAGATACAGCCAAATCATCAACTCAGATTGAGAGTTTAGAGCAAAGAGGAGGGTTCGCTTTGTTTGTCCCTTCCTGTCCTACACATCCACATCCATAACCCAGCGAGTAGAGACAGGAGGGCTGGGAAATTACTGACAGTTGGCTACGTCCAGCTCTTCCACTGGCTGGCTAGCACAGCTGACTCCTTATCGCCTGGCTTGCCCATAATCTGAGCTTCAGGGCAGTGCAGAGCAGAGCCTGTGAAGGGAAATGAGTAAGTGCTGAACTGGCAGCTTAGCACAGGAGGCAGAACTGACAGTGACAATGTCACTTGCCTTTCTCCCACAGGCTGTCTGCTGCTGCCACCGTCAAGAGTCTCAGGCCCCTGAGGCAAAGGTCACAGGTGCGGAGGTGGTGAGAAAGAGAGGGAGAATTTCTGCTGGCTGGCTTTCACAGTGCCCTACTGTTGGTGCTGAAACCTACAGGGAAGAAGGCTGTGTGCTTCCTAGTTCCTCATCACCGCTTTTCACCCTTATTTTCCGAAAACGCGCTCTTTATGTTTCCGATTTCTATGTACCAGTGTTTACACAGGGCTCCAACACAGTTTAGGTCATGGCCTTATAAAAAAATACCTGGGAAGGAGGTGGACCGATAAAAGCACAAGATACAGGGGCTCCTGCACAGTGCTTATGTAACCCATATGCCTAAAACAGGCTCTCTCTTTAAGAGATCTATTCAGGTTGCTGGGCAGATTAGCTGCCCACAGCCGGAAACTTCTGGAAACAGGGAGTGGTAGCATTTTGAACATGCTCCATAGGGTTTCCGGGTGGTGTGGTCAGACCGCATGAGAGCAGCAGACTGCGCAGGCAGAGAGAGCGGCAGGCAGGAGCTGTAGTGAGAAGAGCCCATGTGCTCACTGTTCATGAAAGAAGCTGAGCCAGGGGTAAACAGAAAGATGTTTTCTCCCTCCTATGGAGTTTTCCGCAGCAGAGTTAGTGCATATGTATATGTGACTGAGGGCTGGTTAACCAGTGAGCTGACCGGATGGCGCTGGTTCCAGAGGAGAAGGAAAAGCCTGCGTGGAATTCTATGAAAGATTCCTGCAACCAAAGAAGAGGAGGATAGCTACTTCTTTCCACTCAAGCCTTTAGACTTGATCAAAGACTGTAGCTGAGATTTGGGTGAACTCTATCTGGACTTTGGGACTCTTGGGTATCATTCTCACAGTGTTTCTGTGGGAACTGTTCTGTTTAACTTCATTTTCATAGACTCATAGGGCTGGAAGGGACCTCATGAACTCATCTAGTCCAACCCTCTGCTAAAAGCAGGACCACTCCCACTAAATCATCCCAGCCAGATTTTGTCTAACCGAACCTTAAATATCTCCAAAGATGGAGATTCCACCACCTCGCTGGGTAACCCATTCCAATGCTTCACCACCCTCCTAGTGAGAAAGTTTTTCCTAATATCCAATCTCAACCTCCCCAGCTGTAATTTGAAACCATTGCTCCTTGTTCTGTCCTCTGTTACCACCAAAAACACCCTAGCTCCCTCCTCTTTGGAGCACCCCTTCAAGTAGTTGAAGGTTGCTATCAAATCCCCCCTCAGTCTTCTCTTCTGTAGACTAGATAAGCCTACTTCCTTCAGTCTCTCCTCGTAAGTCATGCACCCCAGGCTCCTAATCATTTTTGTTGCCCTCCACTGGACTCTTTCTAATTTGTCCACATCCTTTCTGTAGTGGGGAGCCCAAAACTGGACACAGTATTCCAGATGCCGCCTCACCAGTGACGAATAGAGGGGAATTATCACATCCCTCGATCTGCTGGCAATACTCCTACTGATGTAGCCCAATATGCCATTGACCTTTTTGGCAATAAGGGCACACTGTTGGCTCATATCCAGCTTCCTGTCCACCACAACCCCCAGGTCCTTTTCTACAGTGCTGCTACTTAACCGATCAGTCCCCAGCCTGTAGCAGGGCATAGGATTTTTCCGTCCTAAGTGCAGGACTTTGCACTTGTCCTTGTTGAACCTCAAGAGGTTTCTTTTGGCCCAGTGTTCCAATTTGTCTAAGTCTCCCTGGATCCCGTCCCTGCCCTCCAGCGTGTCTATCATTCTCCCAGCTTGGTATCATCCACAAACTTACTAAGCACACAATCTATCTCATCATCGAGATCATTAATGATGTTGAACAGAACCGGCCCCAGGAGCAACCCCTTGGGCACTCCACTTGTTACTTGTTGCCAACTAGACATCGAGCCATTGATTCCTACCCACTGAGCCTGGTGATCTAGCCATTTTTCTAACCACCTTATGGTCCACTCATCCAACCCATACTTCCTTAACTTGCCAACGAGAATACTGTGGAAAATTGTATCAAAAGCCTTGCTAAAATCGAGGTATGCCACGTCAATAGCTCTTCCCGCATCCACAAATCCAGTCATCTCATCATAGAAGGCAATCAGATTGGTCAGGCACGATTTGCCCTTGGTGAATTTTGTCTTCTTAAGATAAGATTTATTCAGTTAGTAGTTAATAAAGTTCATTGTTATATTTGTTCTTAGTAGTATTTTAATGTGGGAGAGTAACTCTGAGCAATCTTTGCTGTGAGTCCCTTACAGATTGGATCCGGGGTCTCCAGCTGCTTTCTCCATAGGGGTTGGGGTTTATTTCTTTTAAGACACTGGAGAAGGGCAATTAAATGGATTTTAGCCCACCTGAAGGTTACACTTATATTGTAGCACCCCAAATTATAAGGGAACAAACTGGCTAGAACATGGGATATATTTTTCATTAGAATAATTTTATATCAATGAAGGTCTGTACAATACAACCCCCAAAAGGGTCTAAGAATGGCTTTAAAAATAAAGATAAAGGAGTTTAGACACTGGAAGTTAGACTGAAAGCCACAATAGCAAGACTGTCTTCTAACCCTGACCACTGATTCAGAAGACAGTGTTTTCTAGCTAGAAAACAAGACTGAGTGAGCTTGTAAATTGCTCTGGGATCAAAGCTAGTTAATATTTTAAGGTTCCCGACATGACGCAGAGTGCATGAAAAGTATACGCCTTGGAGGATCTTTGTTAATTTATGTATTGAAGTCACTGCCATGAAGACTGTACTTCTGTCTGTCTAATGGTGGACAGAATGCTGAGTGTTCTGGCTGGTGAGTGCACTGCTGTTCACTAAAATTACACTCCCCCTCCTCCCCCCTTTGAAAATAAACTTTGCTTTTTAACACAAGAAATGTTTTGAATCAGAGTTATTTTATAACAATCAAAACAGCTCAGCCACAAAGAGATGATGGGCCTAAATCTGTCCTCAGCTAAACTCATTCAACCCCCTGAAGCACTGAGGGCCGTGGAAGTGTACCCAAGGCCGACTTTGGCATTTTATCTGTTGAAACAGTCGTGCTGGTGCTGGGACAGTTGCACGCTTTGTTTGAAATTTGATTAAGAGCACATTCAACGTTTTATATACTTTAAAGCTCACTCTTGCTCATGTAAAATGAATGTCTTTGGACTAAATATAGCTCAGGCAATGTTTTCCTGTGACAAGCAGCCCAGCAAGTCTTGAGTGCCTAACAGTAACGCCACAACAAGGAGGACATTAGTAAAAGTGCTCGTGAATACCTTGGCTGCGTGACCAGTGTGGCAGATTGTGGCCACACCAGCAGACTGAGACACAGTTAGGGCTGGGGTGAGAAGAGGCCACCTGAAGCCTATTTTCTGCTACTTGTGCACACATCCTAGGAACAGCCAAAATGTCCACTCTCCTATGCCATGAGCAGAGCTGTCAGGGCAGGCTAGTGGTACCTCTACAAAGGTCCTGGTAGGCAGGGCTTGACCAAGAAAGCCCTCCATTCTCCACAATACACCACTTGTTGGCTGAAGCCTGACAGTAGGTGAGGAGCACCTTGCACCCCTTAAATAAAACAAAGGTATGATTTCTGCTTCAAATTCTGCTCCCACCACCCCCAACACCTACGGAGACAGCCTATCTCCTTCAGCTCAAGCCAGGCAGAATATCATCACCACCGCCTACACTAAGCAACAATAGAAGGCAGGGCCTTCGTCAGCCTAGAAGCTCATCATGAGTCCATTTGTTTGTGGGGTGTGAAAGTCCCATATTTGACAGGGACTTCAGAAATTGGTCCTGAGTCACATACAGTGGGTTTTGCTTTGAGTTTACATGAAATCCCCAAACCACAAAGTGAAACTCATTCAGAAGCACTGAGGATTTGTCAGGTTTGGGTAGAAATCTGCCAAGTTTTGACCAAATAACATTTTTTTTTAAAGAAAAACAAACAGGAGTTATTTGGTTCAATGCCAGTCAATTACATAGGAGGGAAGAAATATTCTTAATGTAGCCTGTGTAATGCAGGAAGACAGATAGTGCCATAGTGGGTCCTTCTGGCCTTAAATTTGTTGTTGTTTGTTTAATTCCAGAAACTCCTACAAGGACCTTTCCTTGGTGCATGCTTGTTCCACTGTGGAGAAGTTCTTCAATAGTTGTTAACTGAGCGGGAGAGAGTGAGAAAATGCTGCTGCTGTCAGGGAAGCCATTTGGTAAGGAAAGCCCCAGACTCGAGTTCCCCTACTCTCATCACTCTTTAACTACGGCACAATGGAATAGCATCAACAGGTGAGACTGAGGAAGCCCCCCAGCTATCTGATCACTCAATGGTTAGCACACTCTCCGAAGAGGTGGGGAGAACCCTTTTCAAATCCTCCCCCCGACCCTTTGCAATAGAGATGGGCATCTAATGTGTCTCTCCCACATCCCAGGCAATTGTTTTAACCCCTGGGTTAAAAGGTTAAGGAGGGGAGGGAAGGAAGGCACCATGACCGCCTTCTCCTGCAGTTTTGTGTGGAATGAGGCAGGAGCCTCCCTCCTGGCTGCAGGAAATCACTTACACACCTAAGCCAGCTGACTCCATGTGGTGGGCTCCCATTTGTGGACTGTGAGCAGACACAGGCTCCTCCCTACAGCCTAGACTTAGGGAGAGAGGCAGGGCTAAGGACACACCCTTCTTGTCAGCATCTCCCATTGACTAATTTAGGCAGCTCACCACCTAGATTCTGTGGAATGTGTTCTAAGGCGCCTCTCTTCTCGCCCAGTATACTGGCTTGTGGATCACAGTTTTGTTCCTATGATTTAATATGTACTGCAATGCCAAAGTCCCTCTGTGTATCCAGGCCTCTCTAGATCCCTTTCCTCCACTGAGGCAATAAAGGTACTTTTCACTACTGTTGCTTGATTGATCACTGAGTTCTGAAGATGACTGCTAACAGAGAGTAGAATAAGGGACAATGGTATCAGCTGCTCTGCACATTTCCGAAGGTACACTGACATAACCTCCAGCCTTAGCCCACGACTCATCTAGTAACCTTCTCACTAGCAGAAAACACTGGTCACCCCAAACTTTGAAATGCTGACACGTGTCCATTACAGACTAGCCTGATACCAGCAAAATCACTTTGTCTGTGCCTTAAATTACAATAAATTACAGGGGTTCAGAAGTGGTCGGGAACTGCTCTATCTCATTGCATATAGTCCTTCAAGGTTATTTTAAATTCAGTTCAGATGGTTTAGCTGCTTTGAAAAAATAAGGTTTAACTTGTTTCAAAATGGAAGATAATTTGTAAACATCTTAAATAAGCAATTCTCGTTACTATGCTACCCAAATCCAAATTTAAATAAATGAGATGTCTCGTGTCGTGATAAGTATTGTTGATCTTTTCATAGACATTTACTGTAATGCTGAGCAACAGTGCACAGTATTTCATAGCTTTAAACCATTCTTATGGCACCTGCACGATTATACAATGCGCCGCCAGATAAAACACAGAATGTAACATGATTTCATAAAAATGCAGAAAATTCTCACCCTGTAAAAGCTTTGGTAAAATAATTTGGATTTCACTGTTATTTTTTCTAGCTTTTGATGGAATTTAAAAATTAAATTCTGATCTTCAGTTGTTAGTTTTGGGGTGATAGTTATGGAACTCAGAATGCTCCCTGATTTGAGGATTGTTCTGCCATTTTCTCGTCAGATTTAATCCATCCCAAAAGGAGTGAAGCACTTTCCAGGAATAAAACGTTATCAGAAGCATTTATTTAAACAGCCTCCGTCAAAGACAAATATTTTCCTTTCAATGACAATTCTATTTTGTTTCTTCATTTATATAACACAGATTCTGTGGTCCCTTGGCTTATCCTTTTTCCTATACTGACATCTAGTGGTCCTTAGCAGAGAGAAATGAGCAGTTTTTCAGTTCAGTGACCACTGAAATATTATGCATTTAGAATTTCATCCAATTATTTCCCTGTGAAATAAAAATACATGGAATTATTTTTCATTTGTTTAACATACACTCATTTGTAGGACTTACTTTTTACCATTGCACTCTTTCCTATCTATAATCCTGAGAAACCTGTTTTAGGCCCCAGTCCTGCAACACTTCTGCATGTGTTTAACTGCGCTATAATGTGTAGTCCCATGACTTCAGTATGACCACTCAAGGAAAAGTTAGAGACACACCACACCAACAAAAGAGAGTTCTCTCTTCAACGCATTTCTCTCCGAGAGGCTATAGGTACATCAACAGGATGACACAGCACTGTCTACACAAGGAGTTTGGTTGGTATAACTACACTGTTCAGGGATGTGGATTTTTCACATTCCTGATTGACATACTTAAACCAAATTAAGACTGAAGTATAGACCGGACATAACTCAAAGTGTCACTGCTGAATACAAAGTTTGAACAGATTGTTTAGCAAAAGTTGTTAACACATATTTCAAGGGACCATTCAAGATGATGTTGCCTGTTTAAACCTCCTCTAGTCAGAGCCAAGGAGTTAAAAGAAGTGTGAAAAGGAAATGAAAAAGAAAGTAGGGGCATTAACAAATAAGGAGGGAAATGAAATTAATGACTCAAATGTCTGGGACAATGAATGACTTTCAAAAAAGAATTTCAGTAATAAGAAAAATAAAAAATTATTAAGGGGACTTGCAAAAGAAAAAATGAAAACTAAATGTGAATAGCTTGGCTGCCCAATGACTAAAGTAGAGACTTAACTGTCTACAAATATCTGAAAGGGCAGTAATGGGTGTTTTGTCTTATTCTAAAAGTTGGAAGCACATGCCATTTTTAACTGAGTCAGAAGATGTACTTGTTCTGAAAAAGATGACTAAGAAAAATATAACTGGACTCTGTTGTCTTTCTACAATAGACTAACACGGCTACCCCTTTGGAATTTAAAAATAAATTGGAGCAACACAACAAACAATCACAAAAAACTGGAAGTTGAGGCTAAATATAATGAGCATAACTGGAGTATTGTCGGCAAGTACCGACCATTAAATATGAAGGAGATTTCAAACAGTTAAATATGATCTTGCAGCACTTAAAGGCAAAACTTTTAATAAAGTCCAAAGAGGTCTTTTTACCTGCATTAAGAGTACGAGAAGAGGCCAGGGCGTGCAGGAAATTCTGAAGAAAACTAACTATAGCAGTTTCTTACCAGATGCAAGGAAGGGGCAATCCAGACCATTTAATTCTTCCAGCACCAGCACTCTCCATTTGTCCTCTCTGGTTTACTTGGTTTGAAATTGTGTTGGATCCAGGATCACGCATGAGTGAGCTGGTCTAGGAAACCATGTTTACAGAAATAAGATACAACTATCAGAATTTCCAAAGGGGTAGCACTTGTTGTAATGCGAAAAATATCCATAGTCCCCATTTAACTCTGAGGAAACAGAATAAAATTTACATATAAACTCCAGTTCAGCAGTTTCTCTTTGAAGCTATGATTTGTTATTCATTTGTTTGAGCACAGCTATTAACAAGTCGTCAATGGAGTGAGCAGGGAAATTGAAGTGTTCCCCTATTAGTTTTTGAATGTTGTGATTTCTGATGTCAGATTTGTGTCCATTAATTCTTTTGCACAGAGACCATCCTTTTTGTCCAATATATAAAGTGGAGGGGCATTTCTGGCACATGATGGCATAAATCACATTGGTGGACTAACCAGGTGGATGAGCCCTTGATGGAGCAGCTGGCTTGATTAGGTCCTGTGATGGTGTCTTTTGGGCAGATAGTTGGCAATGTGATTTGTTGCTCTGCTGGTGAGTATCTGCTTAAGGTTGGGGGGCTGTCTGAAAGCGAGGAGAGGTCTGTCTCCCAAGGCTTGAGGGATTGTGTTGTAGAATAGGCTGTAGATCCTTGATGATGTGCTGGAGAGGGCTGACTTGGGGGTGTAGGTGTGTTGTTTAATTTGCTACCCAGATATATTGTGTATTAAATAGAGTCCTGCATATATTAGAATCTCATTAGAACTCAAGTAGTTAAACTTTACTGATAAAAGCTAGAGATAATGTAAATTATCACATTAAAAATACTGAGGGGCTCTACCAGTGAAAAACAGTGAGGCCAACGACAGTAATAGTTGGTGTTCAGAAGGCAACTGAGGTACAGCACAGAATCAGGGAATTTGTACTCTCACTGCACGCTCCCAATAAGGCCTTTCTAACATTTGTGTAATGGGGCACTACCTTACAGCACACTCCCTATTGGCCCTTCATAGTCTTGCAGGCACATTGCTCTCAGCACCCCTCAGGTTCCTCCCATCACATTAGTTGAAAACATGTACCTTTCACAGGGTCTGATTTATGAAGTCTTTCTACGAAGTGTAACTCTCTCTTTTAGCTGCCCCAGGTTACCCCACTGTGGGTCCATATGAATCCCGGTCAGGTTTCATCCCAGTGAGCCAGGAGACAGCTCCTTTCCTGGAGCTAGGTTATGAGTTAACCAGTTCCTCTGGCTCACCTTAAACAGAAGTCCCCAGCCCTTCTCTTTGGAGCTGGATTGCTAGTTAACCAGCCAAGAGCCTTAACATGCTTCTTCCTCAGCTGGCCTCTTACTGCAATTAGTTGCGAGTCTCAGAAGGATCAGCAGGCAGCTTTCCCTGGCTGGTGTCAGCCCTGCTATGAGGGAGGCGGTGGTGTTTATGGTGGTCCTGTTCCATACATCTCCAGTTGGTGTGTGAGAGGGGCGCCTTGCCCCACCTCTCTGCAAGACCATTCCTGCTCTATCAATACCTCAAACCTTTCAAAAACGCAAAGGGCCACACTACAGATTGGGACAACCATTAAGAACCACTACTTAACAATTAGGAAGGCCTTTCTGTTGTTCTTTCACTCGAAGGACAGACATCAGAGCAACAGGGAAGAGGAATTGAAGGGAAAGCACAATAACAGGACTTTGTCAGAACAGGAATCCTCCATTATATCTACTGTACCTATACCCTGCCCTCAGGAGAGTCTAAGGCAGGGGTTCCCAACCCCTTTTGGCCCGCGGAGCTTTTTAAAATGGCCTGCGCTGTGTTGAGCCGCTGGCTGGCTAAGAACTGGGCCGCAGCCGCCTGGCCTCAATGCACAGCTGGGAGTCCGATATGTGGCCACCAGATGCCCCTCCGATCCCGGATTGAGACGTGGGGGTGGGGTCAAGGGCTGCAGAGGCTACGGGGGAGGGTGTGTGTGTGAGGGAGTACAAGGGCCACGGGTTGGTGCAGTGCGGCCGCAGTGTGTGTGCATCTGCAGTGGCAGCATGCCAACATGGCATGATTGTGGGGAGCTGGAGCGGGGGCTGCGGGCTGGCATGGCCACGGCGGGAGCGTGGGTCACACTGCTGCTGAGGCCCCACGCCTGCCCACAAGCTGGCCCTGTTCATGGGCATCTAGACCCTTCTTTCTTTCTTTTTAAAAAAAAAAAACTTCAATTTTTTTTTCAAACTTTTAAAACATCTTTTTGGCTCAAGGGCCACAAATATAATTTTTACAGTCCTGAAGGCCACTAATCTATTTAATTAAAATTTAATTAATTTATTTTAATTAAAATTTAATTTGATTTTGATTAATTCAATTTTTATTAAACAGACTGGTGGCCCTTCGGGGTTCTAAAAATGATATTTGTGGCCCTCAAGCCAAAAAGGTTGGGAACCACTGGTCTAAGGAGACAGCATTTATGACAGAGACGCGCCGCTTTGAATTTAATTATGAATTTTTCTGCAAAGACTGCTGCATGTTCTGAGATTCATGAGAATTCTGACATCCAAGGGAACACGGGCTTGGTACTGCCCAGGAAGAAGAAGGGCTGTGGCTGGGTGAGGTTTCTTAGGGTTAGGCTGCACATAAGATTGCTTAGGGATGTGAAACATTTTACACCCTAAAACAAACAAGGAGTCCTGTTGCACTTTTAAAGATTAAAATTTATTAGTGCCACAGGACCCGTTTGTTTTGCTGAACTAGACTAACACGGCTACCCCTTTGGAACTATTTTACACCCTGTGCAACACAGGTCAACCTAACTCCCACTGCAGATGCAGCTGGGTTCCCTGCACCTCTCAGAGAAGTGGTGTATACACTATATAGTTGATACTTGCCGTTCTCAACCACTGTCGGGACACAAAGTGCGTCGTGAAGAGCTAAGAGGTGTGTCGCAGAAAATAGACAGTGCAGCTTGGGGGCCCCGCTCTCTGCTGCCCTCAACAACCCACTCCTGCTGCGCAACACAGGCACCAGCCAGGGCCAAATGAGTAAAGGGATTTAGGAGGCGCAACGCAGAGATCCTGGGCTTGGGGAGGGCACCACTTGACCCACAAAAATAAACCTGGCCCCATTGAGCCAGACCACCAGGGCACCAGCCTGCGCTGGCTTGACTCTGCCCCCACCCAGGTCCCCGAGTGCTCCATCTTCCAGAGCGCCGCAGCCTTACAAGCCCTCGCAGCTCAAGCGCCACCGGCAGATTGTAGAGTGTCACGCAGGGAACATCATCATGTCAGGTGTGTCGCGACGGGAAAAAGGTTGAGAACCATCGGTGTGTACACTAATACTTGCAGTGTCAACATGCCCTTTACAAACGCAGCACAGTGGGAGAGAGCCTCAGCGGGTGCGAAGCGGCACATTTATGACAAGAGTCTGACCGCAGTGGGGCAGTATACATGCCGCAGATTTAACCTTCACCAGGGGTTTTGTGGGGGTGCTTAGCCAGGCAACTTGAGGTTTGCCAGCAAAATGGATGTTTATCATGTTAATAGGGATAATGTCCATTGGAAGCCCAAACACAAAACATTTCCTTCCCTCTCAGTTGCATACAGAAGCACTGATCCATCTCTATGCAGAGTTGAGGAACACTGTCTCATTTCCATTCCTCTAGAAAGTGGAAATCCTCATCTATTTCACCCACTCTCCAAAATATTTATTAACTGGAACATCCAATATATTTGAAACCTCCTCCTGCTGCTGCAGCATAAACAAACATTTAACACTTCAAGACATCACAAAGGCATATTATTCAAGATATTTTAATAAATTAGATCGATACACTCATCAGAAATTCCAATTTTCCTGAGAAAATTGAGAGTTTAAAAATCAAATGGTTAAACAAACTGAACTAGATTGAACTGGCTCAGTGGCCTTAGCTAAAGAGCACATCTGTTAACATTTAGTATCTTCACAAAATGATCAGCTCCACAACTTGCAAGCTGCAACCATTCACTGCTGTCCTGGGCGTCATGTCCAGCTCTGCCCACACAATTTCTCCAGCACAACCGCTTGACAGCAAGAGTGTGACTTTGGCTGGAAGAAAGACAGAAGACATTGAAGAAAAAGAATGCATGCATCAACTTCAAAATGTCTAACTCCGCTGGACTTTGAGTTTAAACATCATCATTTATCTCATTAATGCACTCCCCTTCAGTGCTGCCAGTGGAGAAAAATTGACTTGTCACAACCTGGGAGTCTTAAACATCTCAGAATTTCTAGGTCTATTAACAACACTCATGACATTTTATCCTCTCACTTGTCAATAATTTAAAATGATATCAATTTCAAGTTTCACTACATTAGTTTTAGGTCAAACATCTCACTTGCTCAGAAATGATACTGCAGTCAAAATGCTAGAAATCGTTTGACACGTCTTTCAAACTAAGTACACATGAGACAAAGTCACAGAGTTCAGTTGCAGATCCAAACGTGAAGCCAAAATTTCCTCAGTGCATGGTGGGAGTGGAGGGTGACTCTAGTGCCCTGCTCTGATTGGAGGTCACCTGTAATTTCCAGTTACAAAATCAGAAAGACATTGTAGCAACCCTTCTGTAGCGCACTCTAAAACATTGCTATCATTTACTGAAGATATCAGCCTAAGATTTCTGACTGATCAGGTACAGGCCACGCAGATAAAGAGTGGGGTATAATCCGCAGATCTTGGAGTAATTTTTTTCTTAAAACAGGACGCAATGTGTAAGATAGTATTTAGGAGCATAACGATTTAGAGCTGACTGGAGGATGTTTTCACTGCCACTTCTGAGGTTTTATAATTTTTTCATTCCACACTGGAATGAAAAATCAAACCTGTGAACATTTTCACAAAAACTGAAGCATCCATGAGAGTCTCTCTCTCCAGCCAGGTGGCCAGGGGCCTGGGATGTTGAAGACCTAGGTTCATGTTACTGCTCTGCCAGATATCCAGCAGTTTTTCATCCCAGATCACTCCAAATCAGGCAGAACAGAGTATTTTAACCTGGGTCTCCAACATCCCAGGGCAATCCCCTAACCACCTAGTCATGGCATCTCTCTGAACAAAAGTTTTGTGGAAACAGGTGTCTCTGTGAAACATTTTGATTCAATTAAATTTTCCTGACCAGCTTTATAAGGATTGCTGCACATGCTCACCAAGTCACTGTAATACCAGTACATGTACCTTATGTTCTAATACTTCTGGGTTTGCTTTCTGCTTTGGAAGGTGCCATATAAAACCGCTTTTTCTGTCTACAATGCATATTGAGCAATAGTGATGACTAGGATGTTGAACAAACTAAAAAAATTGTTTGGCCCAAATTAAAAGAACCAAAGTGCAGTAAGTTGCAACTCTAACTTGGGTACAACTATCATATATTCTAACTGTGGCCTTTCTGATACAGCTCTAGCCAGGCACCAGCTGCCGGTGCTGGAATCCCATAATCAACGGCATATATTGGTAGAATCACTGCGCCTTCTCTCACTTCCTACTCCTCGCCACATTTTAACAGTGATTTTTAAAAACCTGTTAAACAGCTTCAGTCTTATTCTAACCTTAAAGGTGACAACAAATGGTTTTTTATAACCTGGGCATGTCCCCCTTTTTTGGCCTTTCTTTGGTATCTAGTGGCAAGCTGAAGAAATTTTTTTTTTTTTTTAAAAAAGCTTCTCTCTCCCTTAGAAATATCAGGAATGCTGATGGTCTCTCCCAGGTTTTGCTGGAGGATTTCTTGGCATCACAGAGGTTGCATATTATCTTCTTCTGAAAAAAGAAAACTTTTGAACTTCTGATACCCCATAAAAGTAGCAAAAAAAGGTCTTCAAAATAAACTGAATTCCAATAATGTCCAGATCTCAAGAGAAAGCTCTTTTGTTGTTTATGGCCTATAAGACAGGATAGGCCTGAAAAACTTCTCCTAAGCCCCTTCACCCAAAGGAGATACCTGTTGTCAGTCTCGACACACTTGGTCCAATCAGTCAATGCTGGTTTCTGCTCACTCTGCTTCCACGTGTACAAGTGAATCTTCCCACACTCTAACCCTACTGCAATTATGTAGCTGTTGAGAAGGAACAATTAAGTTATTTCTAAAATGGATGAACCACCAATTTTCGAAAAAGAGAGGGCTCACCACCCCAATCAAACATTTTACATTGAAACCTGCCCTTCAAATCAATACTTTACCACCAAAAGAGGGTTTAAATGAAAATGAATGTAAATTACCGTATTTTTCGGACCATAAGACGCACTTTTTTTCCCCCAAAAGTGGGGGGGAAATGAGGGTGTGTCCTATAGTCCGAACCAGTGAACCCCTGATTCCCTAAGGAATCGGAAATTGAAGAATGGCAGGAGCTGCTGGGGGATCGGGG